>VWZW01000176.1:458464-924336 GCA_013397115.1 Edolisoma coerulescens
GGGCCGGGCCGGGGACCGCCCCCGCGCGCGAGAGGCTTTGTGTGTGCGCGGCACCGGCAGCGGCACCGGCACCCCCCGCAGCGCCGCCCCCGGGCCCGGCCGCGGGGGTTGAACCGCCCTGCCCGGTCGCACGGGAGGCGGCGGCGGCGCCGCCTGACGCATCGCCTCTCTCCCCGTGTGAAGGTGCTGCTGGCCGGCGGAGCAGCCCCGTGTCCCCGCCGGACAGGTGCCTCCCGCGGGGAGCTGTCACTGATCCAGCCGCGGTGGTTGTTTGCTTTGTGGAGGTGCTCGCGGCTCGCTCAGCAGCGAGGCACATTCTCCTGCGAGCGCTTAGGTTGGGGTTTCCCCCCTGGAAGTATGGATTCCCAGGGAGCTGAAATATTCTGCCGGCGCTTTTCCGCTCTGGGAAAGGTTCTAAGTCAAAGCAAAAGGGAATGCGAAGACTGTTGTCTGTTTGCTTCATTTGTTACTCTGTGCACAGCCTGCAGCTGTACTGGGCAAGCAGATGTAGATTAGATTAATCCAGCGTGTTTATTTAAGAATAAAGGCCGTGTTCTGGACTGATATCGCCGTAGAATTTAATAAATTATTTGTCTTGGGTTTCTCTAAACAATAAATACAGGTTTAGGGTTAGACTGAGGGAGTAACAAAGCAAGTACTCACGGTTTTATGAGAGAGAAACAGGTCAGGGCGCTTTCCAAAGTGGAATCGCAGAACAACTCTTGATGTCAGCAACTAATAGCTCTAGATTAACCATTACCTTAACTAATGTTTATGACTGATGGCTGAAAGGGAGGGAACTTGCTCCCTAGTTGTAAACATTCCCTCACGTGACCGTATGTAATTTCTATATATAACCCTGTATATATATTTTTACGTAGAGCCACATTCTGGATGGCTGAATTCAAGTCGCGTGTGTGACAAACAAAAGCGTCAGTTTTAAGAGCTGCTCTCTTTTTCTAAAGTAGTCTTTAGAAATACTATTTGGAGGCTTCTGTCATCTGCTACTTTCACTTCCGTAGTTACGGAAATACTTAGAGATGCAGAGCTTATTGTTTGTATGCCTTTTTAATAATGACAAGTGAGTTTCAGGTGTGGTTGCCAAGTGTGTGATGAAAAAATGAAATTGCATCTCAAAGCCCAGCAGAGAAGATGGCAAGAACAGGCTGGATTTGTTACTTGTCACAGACTGAGAGCTCATATTTATGTATCTGTATTTAACATCATCACAAGCTTCGAGGGATGTTGTCCAAGTCAGGTCATTGGTTCACATTTGTTTACTAACATTTGACCTATGTTGAAATCTTGAGTTGCTCAGCTCTCACTGAAACATGTAATCCCCTTAAGCAAGATTTAACTTAAAAATTATTTGTTAAACGTGTAGATGAAATGCCTGTACACTGTGGATGTTTGTTAGCTAGGTGTTCTCTAATTTTGGAGCCTTTACCTACATTTAGGACCTTTCTAGTTAATATAAAAATTTCTTGGTGATGTGCACTTAGTGTATTAGCACCCTTTCTGCCAGCTGGATGTAGCTGGTTTGGATGATAGTTGTCTTGACACCATTTCTTAAAAGGTTGTTTACTGGATTTTAGTTTTAATGACTAATAAAATCAGTGATGTTTTTGGATGAAGTTTTGTATCATTTCAGCCCTAAAATTAAGGAAAACAGAAAATGTCTAGTTTAGCTTTCAGAAACTTGCAGAATGGATTCATAGACAAAAGTTGTCTCAACTATTAAAATACTATCAGAATAAATTTATTACAAAACAAGGAACTACAGCTTTCTTTAAAACAGTGGAGGAATTAGGAAGGGGACAGGAGGAGAAGGAAGGGAAAAAGAAGCAGGGAGACAGGTGTAGTTGCTGGTTTTGGACTCTGTGTAGTGGTGGGAAAGAAAATTAATCTGAGTCTGATACCATTTGTAACCGAATACTTTTATTTGTTATCCAGCAAGAGTATTGTGAGGGTTTAAGTTACTCTGTGGGAGATGCTGAGATGGGGCACTGTATGAGAAACAAGCAGCCATCTGTGTGGCTCTGCTCTCTGTAAATGTGAAACGGAGCACCCCGGATTAGTGTTTGAGGGCACCAATATGAAGGTAACAGATTTAAATGCCAGTATCCCAGTGCTCTCCTCTCCTAGGAAAAGATCCAGTTTGCAATAGGAAATGGTACTACTGCAACCCGCAATACGAAATTACACTGCTGCAATTTGCACAAGGGTTTTTTCATCCTGCAAAGCAGCCTCTTGTAGTCAGGTGCTGTGCCCTGCATCTGGGCACAGCTTTCATTGCTTTGCCAAAGCCTCTTCTGTCATTGGACTGTATTAAGTTCCTTTTACAATTTGCTACAATAGCTGGATGGTTCTAAAGAGCACAGTATGCTGTTCCAGTTCAGTTTCTCTCCACATTTGGCTACATGTGGTGGTTTCAATTCTGCATGTAGGCAGAGGCCAGGCCCTGTTTACTTGGACAGTCGCAGAAGTTGGTGGCAGACACTGAATCTCAGACCTCCTAAGAGACTGTCCACGTGTGTATTTTTGGATGCACCCCCACTTGTGAGCAGGGATACCTGGGAAGGTAAGGAGCAAGTTTTATTTTTTGCTTAATGATTTTTTAACATGTGGTCTTGTGCAGCTGTACTAAGGATTCTCTTTCCTCTTTTGTCCATCTCTGAGATGAGAAGAGGAAGCTGAAACCCAGTTCCTGAGATGCAGTGATGAAGTTTCAGCCTGGTTCAAGGGTAAGTACATCTTGAGAAAGTTTTAGTGCGCTTAGGGGAATGCATGACCCTTTTTAAAGGGTAGAGAGTGCTTACTTGCTCACAAAGGAAAATGTTTTTGGTTGGTAAAATGGTGAAAGACAGGCTGTCACAGTTTTTTGTCCTTTAACTAGCAGCTGTTCTCTGTTGTAGATGTGAACGCAGTAGATGGTGCTGAAGCAACACTGAGGCTCCTCCTGTGAAATATCCACAGTCCAGTGTGTATAGAGAAAGTGCTTGCTGACTTTCCCAAGTGTTGACGGTCCTGTGTCTTCAAGAGATGCGTTCCAGGACAAGAAAACACTGACTGTTAGTTTTAAAATGTTAATAAATAATTCTTTGTGTTACTTTTTCATTCATTATTGCTGGTGAAGGTAGGCAGATGAGGTAGTACAAATACCAACCACGTGGTGCTTCAGGTGGTTGCAGGTGTGTGTGCAGATAGTGGTCAAATTTAAGCTGTTGAATATTAGCCCTTAGATATGGTTGTTGCTCAGTGTTGCTGAAATCAATGCTGAAAGTGTTTGGGAAGTTTGGGAGCTCTGGGAATACACATTATAGCACTCAGCCACAGTGCCTGTGTCTCCTGTCTGTCCCTCCGCTCCCTGGGAGAAGCATACAGGGAGGAAGCCTTTCACAGTATGAGTGAGAAGTGGTATCAAGGTTTGTGCTGTCACAATAATGTACTGTCAAAACCATGCACTGTCAGCAAGCCTGACCTGCTAGGTAATATGAGCTATCATTGATTGCTCTCCTAAAGGTCCTCTGAGGAGGGTGGTCTGGGTGCTGAATAATGGCAGTGTCATCATCTCTCAGTTCATGAAACTACCCCTCTCTTAGAACTGGGGAGATTTGACAAGCAGTAAATAGTTTATATCCATTAGTGAAAGTAAATAAGTCTGCCTTTCTTGCAATGCAGCCATTCATTTAATATTATGACTTGTGTTTGGTAATTTACATGAAGGCAAGAGCACTAGAACTTCATCACTGATACATACCCAGTGAAGAATGCTTAGCTGATTTTAAAAGTGAAATCATGGGCCAAAAAATATCTGTTCTTTCTTCAGCATTTGGATTGGGAATAACCAAGAGTCCTGTCCACTACCTCTGAAAATTCTGCTGGTAGCATGATGGAATTGGTGTGATGCAGTAGTGTCACCTTCTGGGGCTGTAAGTAGAACTAGGAAACCTGACTGGGTCTCTGGACCAGCAGAAGTTATTTTCTGTGGTTTTAAGTGTAAATGGTGGATGAATGGCCAAGTGCACGTACTGCATTTTCCTCCCCCTGTTTGGAGAATCTTAAGCTTTAGAAATGCTTTTACGTTTCACAATTTTTTGGCTTCTCCTCATTTAAGAGAGCCCTCCCACTGCCTATCAAAGCTGCCTATAAGTGGCTTTTTCAGATCATTTATGCATGTGTGAACACAAATAGACGCCTGCACCTTTTCGATTGGTAGTGAAACTGTAGGAAAAAATCTACATGGTTAACTTAGGTGACTTTGTCAGGGCAGGAGCCTGAGGGCAATGGAAATTTGCTTTCCGTTGTTCTGTTGTGCTTTGTTTTTTTCCTGTGTGCAGTAAGTATACCCTATAAGGATTCAGGATCCTTACATAAGGAGAGAGGAGTCTTTATCCACAGCAAGTACCTTCTGATTTGGTCTTATAAGTGAATGTTATGTTTTTAGCTTGGGGGAAGAAAAAGGGAGGGGAGAGCGTGAAACGATTCCAAGTTGAAATTGGCTTCTCTAGTTTACAGGAGAGGAAAAAGCAAAATTTCCATTTAGGATTTTTAGAAAATTCATGATAAAGTGTGGCATTTTAAGTCTGCATTACTAGCAGTCATTTTGTAATTTTTTTCCTGCTTTTTACTACTGTTAGCAGTAACATAAAGACTGATGTAAGGTGACAAGTTTTATAACACTTCAGCTGGACGCTTACAAATTCATTGGACTCAACAATCAGAACTGAGGACTGAGGTAGCTGTAGCCTGCTATGTATTTTCACTGAAGTCTTCCAGGTGGTAGTTAAGTGTAGAGGTTACTTTTTCAAAGTTAGACACTGTAGTAAGGTTACAGTATTTTGGCAGTTTCTTAAGAAAACATACACAAAATCTACATTGTTTTGTCTGTTATGGTGCTGACTGTAGAATTTAATTTTCTGAATTTTTAAATGTGTATCATTTCAAGAATATACATTTCCTTATGCACTGTATTCTGAAAAAATGTGTTGTGATACCAGTTGGTTTGTTAGATTCTGCTGCAACTTTAGGTTACTTTCCGGTCTTTAAGGTGGCATAAATAATTGAGGATTTTAGACCTTGTATCACTAGGTAGGTTTTTCAGCCTTACGTCTTTAAATATATTTATTTATGCATTTATTTTAATGTTTGCTATCTTTGGGACTCAAGACTTCAGTCCATGCCGTAATGCCATATCCAGAAGTAATACATTTGTATGTTGCTGTGACTTCTAACTTGCTTGTAAGAATTGCACTCATGCTCCCTTCTGAAGTATTTCATTTTCATTCTTAGTGTCTCTGGGTTACTGCTTTTCTGAGGGCACTGACGTGAATTATGATTTTAGGCAGGTGATGCACTTGCATTTGAAGTGTTTAGGTGCATTTTTCAAAATGTCAGGCTGTGCAGGGTCAGTGTGTAAAGGATCTGTTCTGGCCACCAAGCTCTGTGTTTGTCGCCCTTGGTGAGATAGGGACAGGTTTGGATTTATTTTATGTTAGCTTCTAAAAATACTGACAGGATGAGCATTGTGTTTACTCTGAAAGAAATACCCCTTTGGATGCTGATTCTACATTTACTGTAACTTATGATCAGTTAATTGTTTTGAATCCACAATACAATCAGCACAAATATAACATTATCCAAAATTAGTAAGGATGGCACATGGAGCCAGGCCAAGTGCCTTATGGGCATATCTGTTACAATTGCCTTAATTGCTTGTATTTGTAGTTTCTTCTGGCTAGAGACTTTGACTGATACTTGTTTATTCACACTTATTGTCTGTTGATTTTCCTTCATTCTGTCACTATTCACATTTTAATTTTTTTTTTTTTGCCTTTGCTTGCTGGGAAAGATAAAGGCATATTAGAAAGGTATAAAGCTTAGAGAAATGTAATGAAAATGCTTTCTGTGTTTTGAGTGGAGTCCCACCTCTAACACTCAGACCTGTTTTATTTATCCTTTGAAGAAGAGAAATGAGTATTCATCTTTAAAAGGAAGAGTCATTGCTTTTAATTTTTATGTATCCTGCATATGGGATACAGAAGATTAATAGTGATTTGAAAAATCTGAAGGTAAGGAACCTGATCTAAAATCCCACTGTTCAATATTAGGAAACCTTTTTGTTACCACACATTGTAAGAAAACAAAGTGTGAAATAAAGCAATTGGAAAAAAATCATTATGTCAATGACTTCTGATTTTTACATGTAAAAATGATGTGTTAAATTCTGTGTGTGCAGGTGCAAGTTTTAGTCCATTTGCTTTGTGCATGTCAAGTGTAGACTTTAAGAAACTGATCCCCTGAAACTTGAAATGAGTTTAAATTAGGTATTTGTCCTTCTTAATGGTGTTTGACTTAGAATATTCACTTAGATGAGCACAAGATTTGATTGATTTCTCTATGAACAGAACAGTCTCCTGGTCCGAAAAGTAAAACCCACACAATTCTAATATTGCAGTGTGTCAGATTTACTTGGCGTTGCTCTGCATGACAAAAGCAGAGACAATACATTTTTCTGATTTCACATCTGAAGCATAAATGGAGATACATTTAACTTGTTTAACTATAGGTGTTTAGTCATAAAACTTCTGCAGTTGAAAGGGAAATAACATCATAATTCAATTCCTTTGTCATGTTATATCATCCTTCGTGATTTAAGATTTCGGCTATAAATTCTGTGCTTACTCACTAGTTAACTTTGAGTAATTTATATTAGTTGGTGTGAAGCTGGTGAGACACTTTAATTTTCCTAAGCAGTCAAGAGGCTGATTTATCAGGCACTGCAGGTCGACTGCTATAAAGTTTTTAAGCTCTGTTTGTTTGCTCACTGGAGTTGTTTGGGTATTTTAGTGAAGAAGGTTTGGAAATACCTTGGATAAATGACACAGTATTTTGTATTTGGATTAGACAGCTTTAAGCATTTGTATATAAAACTGTCTGGTGTAAAGACTGGGTGGATTGTTTATTATGTTAAATAGAGTCCAAACCTTTCCTATGTTGGTGTGTATATGAAACCAAGAAGTGTCAAGTCAAATACAGCAGCCAGGGTGCTATACCAACATTCTGGGTGGTGGTGTGGTGTGATCGTGTGTCATAAATTGTGCAAAGCTATGGGGAAGTGACATAATAAATATGTATTATAAAAAGAGGGGGTGACTTGGGAAAATTAAGCTATAATTGTCTTGGTGACTCAGTGTAATTCTCAGTGCTTCATTTCTTAGTGCTGACTAAGATGAGTGAGTTGTTGGGAATGTACTGAAATGGAATTTCAGTATTGTATTAAAGGAAGTGGAAGCTTCTGAGTTTGAGAACTGTAGGGGCCAGTAGGGGGTCTGCAAAGGTCTGAACTGTATTTTAAGTTTCAGTTCATGTTTTCCTCATTTAATGTAATTAGTTTGTATTTAAGCCATCTTGCTGGTAAAATGGTCACTTTGGGAAAGAACTTGTCTTGATGAGAGGGTGAAGGCAGACTGTAAGTTCAGTAATTCACCAACAAAGGAATGACTTTGAGCAATCATTAGCTGAATTGGTTTGAAGAATATTCTGCCAAATATATGGGATGGGGTTTAAATTTTTTTTGCTGTAAAGCTTTTTTGACACGTATATGATGTTTCTTTTTGCTTTCAGGTCTTGAGTATAAACTTACATAAGTTGTAAAAATGGGAAGAATTTTTTTGGATCATATTGGTGGCACTCGCCTGTTCTCCTGCGCAAACTGCGACACAATTCTGACCAACCGCTCCGAGCTCATCTCCACTCGCTTTACAGGGGCCACAGGAAGGGCCTTTCTTTTTAACAAGGTTGGTAAGAAGCTGGAAAAACTGCTATTTGCTTCTGAAAAATGAGTTTGTGGGATATGAATCTGTCATGAGACGGAAAAAAACTTCTGGGCTAAACTGTTGTGTAATTACTATTTTATTTTTATTTGGTTCAACTGTCTTTAAAGTCAAATTTGACATCTACTGTTGATGGGAAACTTATCTAAATTAGTTTTGTCTGCAGTACTGAAAGACTATAAAGAAGATTGTGTATATAGAGGCATCAGGCCAAAATCGATGGAGTTTTAACTTTGGAGACTTCTGTAATATGAACCTCAAATTCACTCTGAGAGTATCTGCTGTCTGTCAAAGGGTTTCAAAGGTGTTTTCACTTTTATGCAGTGAAAAAAAAAAGTCCAGATAATATCCTGTTTAATTTCTGAAATGTATTTAAGCTAACAGTAGTCTGGCAACTTAAGTTGCCACAATCAACCACAATCTCTTTTACAGGCAGTAATACTCTGGTTTAGTTTAATAGTTTTTAATTAATCAGATTCAATAGATTGGAATACGGAAGTCATAATTTCTGAGTGAATTGTAGGATTATTTATGAACCTTCCATAAAGACTTGTCCATTAGATTAATTGAAAAAATTGTGATTGTCCTTTGCTTTCTCGCAAGGTTCCTGGTCATATAATCCTTGGTGTATTTTAGTTTTGTTTTTTTCTTGTAAGCCATTTGGCCATGGGCAGAGTTGATACAGGCATCAGTATGTCTTTACTTAACTGTGTTTTGCTCTGGGACTTCTGATGTCCTGAATCTTGTCAGTAGTGAGAGATTTCTTCCTTATCAAATAAGCACTGGATCCTGGGGTTCAAAATTTTTTGATGTTAAATAGTGGGGTTTAATCACAGCAGTTTGAGTTTTAGCATTTCTGCAGTCAGAAGCTGTACATCTGAAGCAGTCAGGTGGAAAGCTGAGAAGGCAGTGCAGTCCCATCTTTTAGAATCTGCAGTTTGGATATAATTCTGACATCAACTTTTCAATGATTTACACATCCTGGTTTGTGGTGGTGCTGAAAAAGAAGTTAAAAGTATATTTTAAACTGCTGATACAGTACACGAAAAGGTACATGTTTCATGTATACATTCTCAGCCACCGACCCAGGCTTTTTGTTAGATAATTATTTCAAAAACACCACAAGATTTTTAAAGAAGGACCTCTTTTAGTATTTTGGTTCTGAGTTCTGGGACTTGGTGATCATATCAGCTGCTAGAAATGGGTTACATACATTACAACTGGATTAATATACATGTACAAGCTGTTCACTGGGAGTTTCTCACCTGGAGTTGAGCGTAGCACTTTTGCGCATTTCGTGATAGCAATTCCTGTCTCTCAGTTAAAATGTGAGGGTTTTACATCATTGTGAAGCACATCTTTAAGGTGTTACTTCTCAAGAAGGAGACTTTCTACACTGCAGTCCAGTTGGAGCGCAGTGCCACAGGCTCTTTCCTTCTGACAGGCTGACAGCCATTTACCAGGGTTCCTGTAGGCAGACTAATCCTTTGTGTTCCCTGTGCGCTGTGTGTTTGTCCCAGGTGGTAAATCTGCAGTACAGCGAAGTTCAGGACCGGGTCATGCTCACTGGCCGCCACATGGTTCGGGACGTGAGCTGCAAGAACTGCAACAGCAAACTGGGCTGGATCTATGAGTTTGCCACCGAAGACAGCCAGCGCTACAAGGAAGGCCGCGTCATCCTGGAAAGAGCCTTGGTCCGGGAGAGCGAAGGCTTTGAGGAGCATGTTCCATCCGACAATTCCTGAAGAGGCTCCGGTCTCTTCTCAGGTTCTCTGCAATTGAAACTCAAATATAATAAAATCAACAAAAAAAATCTGCTTACATACACTGTCACCTTAGCATCAGAGTCGGATTCATGGACTACAAAGTGGGAAAGATTGTGAGAATATTTCAGATGGAACCTTCCTTTCTTTATTCCTTTTATATTTTACTTTCCCTCCAGCAGCTGTTTGTAGAAAGAATGTTGTGCAGATGCTGTAACTTTTTTCTCTCTTTCATTTACATCTGTTAGATTTGAGATTGTATCTTCAGATATGGTGGGCTAAAAGGAAAATATTTGCAGGATTTGTCTTTCGTTGGAGAGAAATTCGTTGAGGTTTCTTTTTTAGTTTGCACAAACTGATGTCAGCATCAAGTTATTTTAAAACTACAGATGTTTTTTTAAAAGTATATTCCAACTTTTGGCTGAAGTTTTTAGTTAGGTTTTCGGTTTTTTGGTTTTTTTTACCCAGCCTTTTCACCTGGTTTGCTAGCTAAAGTAAAGAGATCCGAATTTGTGCTGAGTGCTAAAGGTTCAGTGTTGGTACGGCTTGGGCTGGCCCATGTGCCATATTCTTGTTGAGGTTGATTGGTAGCACAGAGCCCATTATTTCTTGTCATTCTTGACCCAAAGATGTCACCATTCCTTGTTTATTCGTGAAGTCCCATTCACCATGTAAACTGGTGTTGATTGGAAACTATTCTTGAAATAGGGCAAAACTGCTTGGCTTTTTTTAACTTTAACAGATGTAACTTATGAGCATAGTAATAATATAAAGTAATAGCTGTCTGTTTAGTCTTGCATTGCTTACAAATCCAGCTGTGTTTGTAATGATAGGGATCCACTGAGAAACTACTGTTTCAGTAGTCATTTTTTTTCGTTTCTCTACTAATCTCATTAAGTTAGACAGGGAATTGCAAATCTTAATTCTTCTTCAAGTAGCTTTCTTTAAACCCAGAACTTCCTATGTTAAACACAGCTGCTGTGTAAAAGGAGAAGATTGCCAGCATGTTTGTTCATGCCTAGGGTTATGCAATCTGCATCTCTTGAAAAGATTAACTTAAACAGCTTGTTTTCAAATGCTGCTTCTGGTGTTGAAACCTTTATCTTTCAACTTTGTTGAACCTTTTCGTTGTGATGTTATGTTTTTATCTTTCTGGGCAGCAGTACATGTCAGCCTAGTAGTAACTAGTGACTTGGATTCCTGCTTTGTTCTTGTAGAGGTCAGCTCTGTTTAAAACCGTGATCTTGCTTGCCTTTTTTAGCAAAAATGCTCTTCATTAACTTAACTCAAGGGTGCCCAAACACTTTCATTGTGTCTTAAGCCATAAGTTAAGATCTCAAGGGCTGAAATTCATTTGAATGTTAGCTATATATGATTTCTTATCCAGGATATGAGTTGGTGGTGGTTTTTTTTCTTATTAGTTAAATTGTGGTCAACGTGAAATAAGTTACCCACAGCCGTAAGAAAGGGGGGGAACCCCACCCAACCAAACAGATCTGGGTTCTGACCTTTCAGAACAACTTTTCTTCTCTAGCCACAGCTCCTTATCTGAAACTAAGATGTGGAGGGTGACTATGCAGAGTATTTTTCTTAATTTTTTTTGGTTGCCAAGTGGCAAATTGGACACCCCTGACTTGAATCGACTGCCTCTTTTATGTAAAGGTAGCTTTGTTCTAGAAATGTCACATAGAAAGAAAACAGAGTAGATCACATACCAGAGCTGTGCTTGAATCAAGCTGCTTAAACAATAGTGTACTTGTGCCTCAAATGAATCAGTTTTTGCACTGAGTACAGTAGTACCCCATTATCTTGTACTTCTGTCCTTCACAGACCCTGGAAGCGCCATTAGCATGGTTCTCTGCAGTACTTTTCTTGTACTTCTGACATTACAATACAATAAAGTATGTTTTGTCCTGAACTGGTCTTTGCTGTCCTTTTTTCATAGTCTGTCAGCCAAGTCACATAACCCATCTTTCATTCCTTGTGTTAAGTTTCTGCAGCACAGTGGCAAGCTGTTGTCGAGCACCTCTCTTTGTATAGGTGGCAAAAGAGTTCTGTTGATTTTGGAAGGTGCCAAGTGGAGCTTCACGCATACCACTTGGACATGTGAAAGCCTTCAATTTACTTCTGTTAAAGAGAAAACAGGAAATGTCTCATTTAATGGAATTCTGGATGCCAAATGTCTTTCCATGACTTTGCAAAGACAGCAAGCTAAGCAAAAATCCACCTTCTGCAAGAAACTTGAGGTTTTGGCTTCTGAAATGGCTTTGGAATTAATGAATTGGGTATTGTGTATCTGGACTTCTGTGACTTTTTCCTTTGTGTTCAAATGTTAGGCAGAAACCTGCAAGGAGCTGGTCAACTTCTAAAGCTGTAGGTGAAGAACTGAGATGAGAGGATCATTCTATTCGTGTGATGGCGACTGGGGCTCTTATTCTAACTTATATTAAGGCCATTTTGGTAGAATGTTGGTGTGAGATGCTAAAAATTACTTTTCACAAAGCCTTTGATTTGAAAAACACATGTGAGGTGAGTTCTTAAAAATCCCATGAAAGTTAAGCAAGTCCTCTGCAGGCTTTAAAACAGTAGACTTTGGCTTGCTGTTTTAGCTTACGTGCTGTTCCCTCCTGTATCACTTTGGATTGCTCTGGGAGAGTTTAGCCTCCTGTATTTTGGCTGCTCCTCCTTGAGACACTTGGTGGGTGAACACAGATAACTCATCTGTAGGGAACAAGGCCATTGGTTACAGCACATCTAGAGACAGAGGAGACATTGCTATTTGGCATCAGCTGCAATTTTGTAGTAGTGCAGTAGGCTGGGATGCTCAAACAAGGGCTGGCACAGGAAAATGTGCCACTACTGTGATCTTTTGCCTGGCATGTGGTGGTGCCTGAGGTAAAGAAGGTAGCAAGGAAATTGCAGTGCACAACAGACTGCACCGTGCTTTCCTGGAGACTCAGAATCTGTGCTTGTAGGCTGCAGCTGGGGCCAGCAGTGGTGCTGTGACATTTGCATGACATGAGCTGGATTAGAGTTCATGTCACCCATGCTGTGATCTCATCCTGTGGGTGTACTCGGAACCGAAAAACTCTTTGCTACCATTTCAGCAAAACACAGCTTTGGGAAGAGGAAAAGAATGGACGGTGTGTTTGTGGAGTGTAAGAGCATTTTACTTATGCTCTCCAGGGATGTTAGAAGACCTTTTGAGATGACATGCATGTCTCATGGCTCTGTTAGGAAAAAGTGGCCTTACACGGGGCTCTGGGGTTGGCTGTGGCCACTGCCACAGCCTTATTCTTACAGGGCAAGCTTGTCCCTACAGATTGCTGCCAGAGCTGTAGGAAAAAAAGTCAGCAGCTCATCAGTGGATGAACAGGTGAGGAACAGATGAAGCTGTAGTTCAGGGCACAGTTGCCAGGTACAAGGATGGGAGGGTTCTGGCACTGGTGTGGGAAGACTCTAGCTGGTTGATGACCCCTATTTTAGACAAGAAACACAAGCTGTGATACTTGGGTACCATTCTGCAAAAGCCAGAAATAGTGTGTTGTGTTTCCTTCTTGGGCCTGCCTTCACTTAGAACAACAATAAATTTCAAAAATCCAGTGAAGCTTGCTTTCCTGTGGATCTCAAGGGCTTTGCAGACTCCCTGATGCCTGACAAGGATAAAATGCTTCTGTCTTTTTATTTTGCTGGAGGCACTGATAAGGAACTCTCCAATCCTGGTTTTGCAGGGTTAAAAGAATGAAGCAATTGTGAGGCCTCTCTCTTCATAACCTGGAGTTAAAATTGCCCCAAAACTTCAAAAGATGGCTTTGAGGAGTGAGGAGGAGTATGACCTGGTTGATAATGTTCCTGTGCAAGCTTTTTTCTTCTTGCAGGAAATATGAAATGTGGCCAAAGAAAATGAGCTCCTTTCTGTCTCATTACGTGTTATGTGGCAAAGACATTCAACAGCTGCTGACAAGCCTGGTTTCTGCAAGTGTGGAGCTCTTCCTGGCCTCATCGTTACTTCCTTCCCTACCTCTCTCATGTAAGAATTTCTGGTACATGTAGGAAAGTGTAAGGGAAGAAGTCTCACATTTGCCTTCCAGCCATTTGTTTACTGAGTGTTGCTCTTACTTGAATGGATTTCTGTGATCTCAGTAAAACTGCTGCCAGGCTGCTTCTACCTTTTTACTTAGAGGTTCTTCTGGCAGAATATTAATGACTTTATCATCTCTCATCCCCAAGTCTAGGCAGAGGTTGTTTGGGAATGAGGCTTGACAGAACATCCTACTCTGGGCATAGGTGATGTGAAGGAAGACCTCATTCACACCATTCACAGAACACTTCCATTGCTATGCTGCATCTCTTTCCCTCTGGTGCTATTTTAAGTGTGATTTGCTTAAGTTTGCATTGCAGGTCCTCCTTTTAAAAAGGAGGTGACTAAGAGACAGCAGTCTGTGCCTCCTAAACATGGCATTTCTCTCTGAAGGACCTGAAATACTTACAGTTTAGTACAGAGTGCTCTGTGTGCTGCTCACTTGGAAGGGACGGCTGTGTTCCTGTTTGACTCGTTCCTGCAAAAATAAACGCCAGTGCTTGTCTAAGATACGGCCAAAAATCTCCCTGCAATGGGAATTAGGATATGGAGGAGAAACCCAGGTGAAAGTGTGTCTGTGTGTGTATAATTCAAGTCTTAACTAAACCAGTCACTCTGAAGCAGCAGAGGTGGGAGAAATTCTAGAGGTAAGCTTGCACCTTTTCTTTTTGCCTTGTGTGGGTTCAGGGAAAGTGGAAATCACTTGGGCATTGTAGAGGATCTAAGATCCCCTGATAAACAGATGAGTGGGAAGTGCAGAACCAGGGCTAACTTTGGTACAGGCTCGGTGTTGTGTTTGGATGAAGGCAGCTGGAAGGTATTTGTCCTTCGAAGTAGGCTCTGTTTTTGTTCTCACTATCTGAAGCATTTAATACTATCAGGAACTTGCATTTGTTACAGAAGTAAAAGTAGGAGAAAGAACAAAAGGCTGTGGTAATAATTTGCATTTCCTAAGCACGAGGGGTAAATGGGAAAGAGAAAGATCTTCAGATCTTGTATTTTGACTCTGCCCAGGAGAGAGATGTGTGTTTGCCTGACATCAAGATCATATTTCTCTCTGGGACTTGGGGATGTTTATATGTGGGATTTTGCTTTGTCCTTTTGTAAGCATTTGATTTGACTGTTGTAAACATTTACAGGTGTTTGAAACAGTAAGTTTACTGGGTTACTACAGACTGCATGCCACAGCTGTTTGCACACTAATAGCAGATCTTGAAATAGATGTAGTTAGTGGAGTAGGGAGATCCCTTTTCTGTGAGGGGAACACAAAGCAGAGTGGCTCATACAAGGCTGCTTAGCCAAAGGACTGCATGGTGGCTTTCAGCTGTCTTTAGAGACAACAATCCTCTGTCCCTGGAAGAGTTTGAAAACTAATATTCCAGGCACAGCTCTATGGTGAGTATAAAAGGAAGAGGACATTTGTTGTTTTTCAGGGCTAGATCTTGGCACACGTGCACAGTCAAAAAGGCGGGATTCTCTGAGTTTGGTGGTGAGAACTCCGGTGCGTCCCATGGACAGAGTGCAGAGAGAGCCTCTGTGGTTATGCTGCTGTTGGTATTTGACCAGCAGATCTTTTTCCCCATCCTACCCATTTTTATTGTCTTTGGTCTGCTCTGTAGTGATTGTTGCACCTTCCCTGCAGAATTAGTGCAGCTTAAGGACTTGGGGAAGTGCCTGCTTTTGGCAATATTAAACGGTCACTTCTACTATCCTATACTATATCAGTACAATGGATTAGTTGTCGCAGCTCAGAGGGATCCACAGATTGTCTGTTCCACGTCTCCCTGCTGAGGAGGGATTAGTTTAGTGATGTACTCAATGAGAGTTCATTCTCGGGATGAAGTTCCTCAGCGGGATTTCTTATTGTAGCCGAAAGAACATTGGAGCGATACGATTTAGGTCACAGAAGTAGAACACTTGAAAAATGTCAGATTTCCAATGGATTGGTTAGCACATGGTTATCCTATCCCTGCATACATACTTGGGGATAAAAGGCTCATGGGATCACAAGAGCCAGGATGGCACCATCATCACCCTTTTATAAGGTATGCATTGAACTTGTAGCTACAGCCTCCATCCCACCATTCGTAACTCTGGACTGCTGGACTTCTTATTAATTTTGTTTCTAAAGACAATTTGCTAATGAACTTTCTGATGTGCATTTAAGTGGCAAAAGTAAAGGAAACTGAGATTAAGTATTTGTAATTGCTGGTTTCTTCATGACTGGGATTTGAACTGGAAACCCCGTTTGGTGCAGTAACCATTACTAATTAAGCTCCAGGGCTGACTGCTGCTTAACCAGCAGCTGGAGGAAGCTTTTTGGTGAAGGAAGCTGAGCAGATGACAGACAAAGGTTTTAGAGGTTTTCATTTGATGTAAAGTTTCAGTATGGGACGGGGAATTTTATTTTTAGTTTGTATGCTAGTTCTGGTTTGGTTGAGGGGGTTATGGTTTTTTTGGGGTTTGGTTGGGGTTTTTATTTTTCCCCTTCTGATGTGTGGAGTTGGTGAATTTCCTGCTCCATGTAGGACTTTGGAGGAAGAGATGGGAAGATGAAAATTACAGTGTATTTCCTATCCAGGCTGCCTAATTGACTCTTGCTTCCAAGCTCCTGAGCTTGGGAAGGTTCCTGCTCCATGCATGCTCCCTGTCAAGGAGAGAACTGCACCATGGCTCATGTGCCACGTTCCTGGAAAAGGGAGGAGCAGTGGGAGGTAGCTTGCTGTCTATCTCACCCTGCTTCATTTGCTCTATCGAGCTGCAGGTGAGCTCAGGGCTTCTGGAAGCTTTGGCTGCCTGTCAAAACAAACCGGAGGAACAGAAAAACAACAGCTTTTAACACTCAGTCCAGCGCAAATTTAGGACATAAAATTCCAGTGTTATTCCTAAAAATAGACACAAAGCCATTTCCCCCAAACAAGTCACTTCAGCAGCATTGGTATTTTTATGTCAGAAGGCTGAGAGAGAAGCTGGGGGATGTTTGCCACAGGAAGTGAGGGGAAAGCAAAGGCAGAGAAGGATGCTCTGCCAGAGGTTTCGCTGTTACTTGCCAGCAGTGTTGATGCTTAGAGACCGGCCCCAGGTGCCGCGGGGAAGGTGACGCTCATCACTGGCTCCTTTATCTGTCTCCTCCTTTTTGATCCCTTCTCTCCCTGTTCTCTGCAGCCCCACTGTGCTTTGTTCCTCCTGCAGTCTGTGCTTTCGCCGCTTGTCACTTCCCCGCGCTACCGCTGGCTCCTCTCTCTCCTTCCTGCCCTGCTCCTTGCATCCCTGCTGGGTTTCCAGCCGGTGACCTTGTTCCTCCCCGCATGGCCCCAAAGGCTGCGGTGCTGGTGCCGGGCTCCGCTCTCGCTGCGGGCTCCTCCTCAGCCCGGCGGTGACAGCGCTGCTGGTGGCGTGGCCGTGTGGTGAACCGGGGACACGGAGGGGCTCTTGGCGGTCTGATTCAGCGGGCTGTCACGCAAACAGCACGCACAGCCTTGCCAGCACACTGCTGGGGGTGAGGCGCAGTGGCACCGCATCAGAAATGAGGTTTTTATCCCTGCCCCTCCGTGGAGGACACACGCACGCACGGAGCGATCCCGCTGTTCTCAGCTCCTGCCCCGCTGGCACTGATGCTCAGCAGGAACAGGCTCTGCTCATCTCTGCCGCATGGGGCTGGCACCAGGGTGTCCGAGGAGCTGAGATGGAACACCGCACACCCCTCTGCAGACACACAGGTAATGGCAAAAGGCGTCTACTGGAGTGACAACCCTACCAAATTTCAAGGCCCAGCTCCAAAGTGTTGTGCCACAGCTTGTTAGCAAAGTAATTGGACACTTTGTTTTAAAAGGGCAGAATCATGTAAATCCCCTGAGCCTGGTTTTCAGAAAGGCCTGTTTCTAGAGGAACTATTTTAGAACATAATAACCTATCCTGACGCAGACCTCCAGCAGGGAAAACTTCAACTGTGTAATGCTTTGTAAGCAAAACCACAGCCAGCTGAAAAGAGCTGTGTGTTGGCAAGTGCCAAGCAGCCTTAATTTAGGAGTCATTTTTTGCACAGACACTTCAGTTCAACAGAAAAGAGAGCCCAGCTGCCAACAAGTGCATCAATTTGGACAAGGGAATGGAAAATTATGGGGTTTTTTCTTTCATTTACTATCCTTTGATATGTCCTTTCAGGATGTATACATACATCTGGTTTTTCTTGTCTTCAATGGGCAGTTTTATAAAATCTATCAGAGGCACATACTTTTGTCCATCTTTTAACATTGTAAAATTGTTCACAGTATTGCCTTAGAAGTAGCTTAGTTCTGTGACCTTTTCAAGCAGCGATTGGCTGCCAAATAATTGGTGTTTGAAAGACTCAGGACCTGATTATTCTCTTCTTTACACTGTTTTTTCTCTTGACACCTGCTGACTTCATTGGAGCTAGTAATTCCCTACAGGTTTGGTATGAGAAGAAAAAATATATATATTTCTGTATATATGAATATGTATATATCTATAGAGAGGAATTACATAGAATAGAAATGAAATCATAGTAACTGGTGGGTTTTGGTTTTACTTGACATAGTGCACATGTGCTGAGATTACCAGTCTCCTGACGCATGCTTGTAAGCACCTTTTCCCTAAAGAATACTTTCTTTACACCTGTTCTTTAGAGTGTTGTGTGACTTTGCTGTTGCCTGTAAATTTTCCTGCCTGCATCAGACAGAGGATCAGAATAAAACACTTGTTATAAAAACACTAAATCATTTCTTTCAGCTTTGTAGGCAGTACAATTCCAAATATTAACTCAGTTGTGCCTCATGGCAAGTCTTAGATTGGTGCTGAAGTAAAAAGCAATGAAATGGCGTAATTTTTCAGTCACCTTTCAGAAGGACTCCTTTTAAGTCCTCTTAGATAAACACATTTGGTGATCTGCCATCTTAATTTCTTCCCTGCCTTTGCTTCTGTCTTTTGTCTCCATCTGTTCTTCACAAACTGAACACTCCTTATTGTGACATCCTTCCAAACTATCATCCTTTTTCTAGAAGACCTTTTGCTCACTGTTTTCTCCACCCACTCCGACCTTCACCAAACCCATCACATACTTTATTTTCTTGGCTTTGGCTGTTCTCTCCATCCTCTTTCTACCTTACCAAATCCATGCTATTTCTTGCTAGATCAAGTAGGGTTCAGAGCTCTTATTGACTCCTTTTTTTTCTAGGTAGGATTGGTGCGAAAAGTGCCGGAGACTCAAACAAGGGTCCTCAACAGACATTCCACCTTTCTGTTTTGAAACCAATCCTGGAAGTCTTTAAGATTAATGTAGGGTCCTTTCCACAGCTCCCTCAACAAATGCAGTACTTCTGACTAGGCTGCTTTGATTGTATCTGATAACCATCCCCAACTCACCCTTAAGAAAATCCCAAGCTGCCCTGGCTGCAGCTGGTGGGGTGTGATAGAGGTGACAAAATTAATTTCCACAGAGGTGAAGTGAGCAGTGACAGGGACCCCTGAATAGAGATACCATTATTTCCCTCCCTCAGCCTAGGAAGCAAAACAAAAGAGAATGCTGCAGCTGGGCACTGCAGTGTGTGTCCATAGACAGTGGATTGCCTTGCATGCTCCTTTCAATATCTTTTTTTTATAGAGGGGTATTTTGTGCTCCTCTGATATTTTTTGTGAGCAGACCTCACAAAATGAGAGGAATGCCAGCCACTGTCAAATGTCTACTACACGTCTTGCTTCATATGTGTGTGGATAAATCCAGCTTCTCTGCAAAGCATCGGTGTTTCACACATCAGCTCTATTTTGAAGATTTCTGCTGTTAAAAAAACGCTGTTGCACTCCCTTCCAAAAGCATCTGGGGGCCGACCCTCGTGGCATGGCATGAATCCAGCTCAGTGCCAGCTCACCTCCTGGGGGCATCTGCACATCCCTTCCCCCGTCATCAGCTCTGCAGGGAGATGTGCCCTTTCTAATAGTCAAGGTCTGTGTTTCAGAAATATTAATGGCTGGGGATATACCACATGCCATACCTTAGCAACCCTGTGTTTTAATGGAGAGCTATTTTCTGACAGCACAAGAGAGACTGTGGGAGTTTCAACATCTAGGAATGTTGGGGAGTGAAACCTGAAGCAGAACTTGGCAGCCTGCAAATTATTTATTAGCTGGGAGCAAAAGAAGAGTGGGCTGGACTTCCACTGAATCACTGTGGCCTGGAGATATGGTCCTGCCTGCTTTCTTGGCCTTTGCCAGATCCCCTCAACCTTTAGCTGAGAAGGCTGGGACCCCCTGTCCTTTCTGGGGAGAGCCTTTCTCTGAGTAGTGTACCTGGGCCTCAAGAGGAACATATGTCCTTAAAAGCTTTTCCTGGAAAATTCTCATTTTATTTTCCTGGTTGGTCAAAGCTGCTAACAAAGGTGCTTTGATTTGTCCTCAGAGAATAACTTCAGTCAACCTTCCCAAGGAGGCTGCAGCTGCAATTTGCGATTAAAGTGATTTGTGATTCCAGCTCATCCTGATCTGGCTGAACTGGACATCCATGGGATTAGAGAGGGAATCACTGTTTGTGGCTGACCTGAAGGATCTATAATATCTGACTATAATCTTTAGGGTAAAACTCATCTGCATCACTTCAAGTTCTCAGGCCAGATCCCAAGTTTGCATTTGTTTCCTTCTGAAATAAAACTTGAGTCAGGTTCTTCCCAAAGCTGTGCTTCAGCACTGTTTATTGCAACATCAAGCTTTGGGACAGACATTGTTAGTCTCATGGTGGTTGAAGAAGTATTTATAGGAAATCTGAAGCAACTTTATTTCCTCAGGGTTCCACGCAGAGAATGTCAGATTTGGAGCTTTCCAAGGCAGCTGCCACCTTAAAATAGACCAGGAGAATTCCTATTGTTCAGGTGACATAATGAGGCTGAGATGCAAATGCAGAGGGAAGCAGTAGCTGGTATGTTTTGACTGATTTTTTTCTATGACATCTCTCTCTCTCTCTGTCTCTCCCCCTCTCCTCAATAATAGATTTTATGGGGGAGAATAGAGGAAGATCAGGGACCAGCTTCTGGCTGGAGAAGTTGGGATGTACAGCCTGCACAGAGGGTGAGCGTGGCTTAACGCCTACATCTGACAGGAACTGATTTAGACATTGCCTCCCGCTCTGCACAGGGCTGTTTGGTACTGCAGTACCAAACACTGGTGCCTCCCTAGATCCCCCTCCCCTCCTTCCCAAAGGAGGAGAGGAGGAACAAGCAGAAGTTAATAGCTGGTGGCCAAAACATTCACTGTAGATTCAGAAGCACTGAATTGAAGTGTGGATAGGTTCTGCTATCCAGCAGCAAGCCTGCCAGAGTTCAAGAAACATTTGAACAAGACTCTCAGGCACATGATTCTTGGACAATGTGCAGGGTCAGGAGTTGAACTCGATGATCCCCATGGGTCCCTTCCAGCTCAGGATATTCTCTGATCTTTGCAGACCATAAGCATTGCACTGTGGGGAGAGCGAGACGTTCTGTGTGTCACCCCTCCAGAAACTCTGCTGAGGAGCACAGGAAAACGTATCCATCAAGTTTCATTGAATCCAGGACACCCTCACAGATTGTCTGGGTGAATCAGCAGTTACCAGCACCAGGCTACATTTTGTTGCTGAAAAATCCTGCTTGCATCAAGTGGAGTCAGAAGGACGGCAGGTGGTACAGCCCTGGGAATGAAGAGGCCTCGGGCCCATGTCCACTGCTGCCACCAGCTTTCCCCTATACCCCCCTTTTCCTACAAGGTCATTTTACTTTTTGTCTTTCAAGTTACCACCATCACCCTGTGTGAAATAAGAGGGCTGTGAAAGAGGTAGAAGTTGTCAGTCAAAAGTACTATTTTGTCAACTAAAGAAGCCATGGCAACGTAAACCTACAGCACGGTTTCTGTCACAAGACTAACTTGAGTCAGTTACTGCCTTTGAAACATCTGTGGTGAGGGCTAAAAGCAGAGTTTTCTACCAGAATTGAAGGACATTGAAGGAGTCACAAAAAAATAGCCTAAAATAGGGTGAGGAAAAGAGGAATATCAGATAAGGAGAGGGGAGAGGAAGAATGAAAGGGTGCAACAAGTGCCTCAAGTTTCCCTGCTCTTGTTGCTGTTATTCTTTTTCAGCCAGACTGATGAGTTTCCAGGATATGTTGAATGGTGACCTAGCAAGTGGAACCACTGTTGAGACTCTCGTTGCTAAGATTCTTAATCATAACAATGCTCCTGCCAGGAATTACCTGCAGCTGGGGAGTTTTACCACTGCTTACTTCTGTAGGGACTGGGAAGTTGTAGGAGCCTTACCTGAGGGTTTTTCCAGATGTGTACCAGCTCCTATTTTGCCTTTGTCCTATGTTATGCTAACTTCTATCCTCCCTGCATTCCTCCTTGTTCTAGGAATGCATCTATCTGCAGATTGGAAATGTGAGAACATGGTAACCAGTCAATATTTTACCTGTAAAAATGCAAACATATGTCCTGGAAGGGGAAAAAGTTGCTTTTCTATGAGAGATATTTGACATATCTGAAATAGCTGAGATGAAGCAGGGAATATTTTGGAATAACTTTGTGATGTGACAAAACAGGCCAGTTTGAGGCCTGCCTGTATTAAGGCAGCCTGCCCTTGGACACATCACATTTGTTTGGACGGCTAAACTGATTTTTATTAAAAACATTTCTACAATGTTTTTTCCTTGAATATCTCCAAGTGCTTTAATAGGCTTTGGAGATGCTGGGGAACAATCGACACAGAAGCTCTTCTGTGAATCTCGCAGCATTTATTTCTATGAATGTAAACTTTCCTTGCTCCCTTTTTATTCAGACATCAAAAGGAAAAGAACAAAGAGAAAGGCTGAGACTTATGCAAAATATTTTTCTCTATCGTTTTTGCCAAAGAAAAGGAAGAAAGGAAACAAACACCACTGCATATAAATAATCTTTTTTCCCCTTGCTGACTTCTAGACACACTTTCACCAGTTCAGTGTAATTAGGCATAAGGTACTGAAATGATTTATATGTCAGACCTAAGGGACAATATTGTGGTTCACTGTTATTAGGCAGATGGTACTTAAATGGTTTACATTTCAGACCTAACAGAAAATGCTGTAATTGTACCATTCTTTTAACAGATGCTTTGATGTTGATCTGAAATTTGGGGAATATGACTTCAGATTATTTAGTCAAAGGCCACCTAAGATAACGAGCAAGAAGACAGGAAGAGAGTTAATGTTTTAAGGGTTAGGTGTGCAGGATTGCTTTTAAGATGTGCCAGAAAGCCTAATCCCAAGGCCAGGAAGGCAACCCAGCACACAGAGGAATATGGATGATTAAAGAAATTGACGACTGCTGTAATTAGGGGGAGTTTTAAAGCCCCCTTAAAAAAAAATTAGGGCTCTTCAGCGTTGGTAGGAGATCATTGTCTGAGGGATGCAAAGTGCCCTGGAGAAGGGGGAGAGGTTTATGTGCAGCCTTGAAGAGGATGGGGAATCACTGTGGTTCCTGAACACTCGGGCTCAGTGCTCACACAGCCACTCAAAGTAGGTGCTGCTGTTCCAGTGCTTGGCTTGGGGAATCTAGGGACAGGTTTGCAGGGGTGCAGTGAACACAGAGACAAGTGAGAGGTATGGGTACCTGCTTGCTCTGAAAATCAGGTTTTGCTGTTCTCAGACTAGCTGCTTTTGTAAATACTGACCTTGCCAGTTTGGGTGCCTTGTCCTGGTACAGGAGTGCTTAGAGATGCTCCTGTGAGAAGGAAATTTCTTCTTGTTTTTGTCATTTTTTGGGTTAAAATCTCCTGGCTCCCCTTCCCCCAAAGTGTGTTCTCTTGTCTCCATAAGAGACAAGTGGTGGGTCACCTCTTCATCACCCCTGGGACATTAACCTGTGATGAAACTCCACTGATGCAGAGCTCAGGAAAACTGTGTGGTGGACACTGAATGAGAAGATGTGTAAAAGTCAACGCCAAGGTAAAGCAAATCCTTTCAAATCCCCATCTTGCCAGGCAAGAGTCTGAGTAGTAGCCTTACAGACAGGAACAGTCTCCGGGCATGGCTGGTAGGGGGTGGCTGCACCTCGCAATGCTCCAGGGTGACTCTCCTGAGGGCTGGTGGCGACAGCAGGGACTAAGCTGGCTCACAGTGGGGAGTCAGGAATTTTGTTTAAAAGTATTTATGCGGGCGAGTGTCAGATACATGGTGCAGCAGCTGTGTCTCACAGCGTGAGGTCTGCATCACCCATCTTCCTGAGGGATAAACCCCCCATCACAGCTGCCAGCAGCTCTGTGTTCCCACTTAACGGGCAGTGTCCCTGCACTGTCGATTGCCATTAACAACTTCTGGAGGACTGTGGAAGTAGAAGTGCTAGGGTGTAAGTAGCTTCCTGACTGAACCTTCACCCTGTCTCCTGAAGCAGAAATCACTGTGTCACCTCTGTGATAAACCAGTTCCTGTGCTGAAGAAAGAATCCAGACCGGCCATGAATGGTCTTGCAGCCCTGTGTGTGTAACGGATGTGTACAATTCGTAGTAAATAGTAAAGACTATTTGTCTTTAGCACAGCCCCTCTAAGGGAATGTAAACCTTCCATCCACTCTGCAAACAGTGCTCACAGCAGTGGGACCTGTTTCTCTCCTGTAGCTTTTGTAAATCAATGGCTGCTCTTCTGACCTGACCCAGATTTGTACTCCAGTTATTCCCTGGTGGGATGGAGGAGGCAGCAGCTTGCTCTGTTTTTGAACAACATTGTACACATCCTAAAATACCTGAGATACGATGCTCTGTACATGGGCCGCTGGTGTCAGAGATGGGGCTGTTGCACACTGGTTTTCAGTACCTGTGAGGCTGTGCTTTGGAAATCAGGCATTTCACTGAATTAATTACCAGCACTGTGAGCAGAGAGATCATTTAATCATTTGTTGAGCAAGTGGCAGCACTGCAGGGAAAGGCCAGGAAGGCCTGGGCTTGATGATGTAGCCTGGAAAGACAACGAAGAGTGACACTCAACCAGACCCAGTTCTCTGAGGTTACCTTTGGATGCTCATCTTTCTCTCCATCATCATTTCAGCTTAGAAAATACTTCCCTCATGGAAGCCAATGTTGTTTTACCACTACTTTTGCCATTTATGTTGGCTAGAGAAACACAGCTAGTATGAGAAGACATTTAATTTATTGTTAGTCTACTTAAAAGTTTTACCAGTGTGCTCAGAGAGTACTCATCAATAACAATGATGCTAAAAATGATAAACAATATTACCTAAAATATTAGAGAGAAGGGTCAAAACTAACACACAAGAGCACTTTAGCTGCTGCTGCTTTCCCCGGGCTTTGCTCACGTCTCCACTCGGAGGGCACCAGACTCAGAGGTGCTGTCTGTCCCCCAGGAGAAGGGGGAGGGCTGCAGGTGTCACGGGCCCAACAAGTCCTTCGCTCCAGCAGCACAGTGACAATGGTGGGAGGGTCATCACGGTGATTCTGCCTCCTCCTCTGCTGGAGTCCACCTGGGGCTGCTTCTACCCCATGTTTAAGGCTCCCCTCGCAGTGCTCCTCGGTCCTCAGAGCTGGGTCCATTGCACTGGCCCTCCAGGCAGAGCTGTGCACACCTTGCAGAGCTGCTCCGGGCCATCCTTGCTGTTGTGAGCGATGTTTCCCAGCCCCAAGGTCACGTTCCTGTGTTGATGCAGCGGCTGCCCATGGGGGAGTAGCTCACAGCGCCGGGGCTGCTGGGTCCCTGCATGTCCCAACCAAAGCAAGGTTCACAAACCTCTCTCTCAGGTTTTGCAGCATTAGTAAACAGCGTGTGGCTTGTTTCTGGCAGTGGCCAGGCTGTGTTTCATGGGCTATAGGCAAAAAGACCCCTTCTGACAGCCCGTGGGCATGAGCTGTCACACACGAGTCCAGCAAGGAGCTTGCAAACCCTCCTGTGGCTCAAGGCTCCTCACCAGGACCGAGCAGCTGATCTTCTTGGAGGCATTTGCTCTTTCCTACCTGGTCTTGCCTCGTGTGGGTCTGAAGGTGGCCTGTAGCTCTTGACTTTGGTGCATGGCTGCTGCTTGGTTTACATAATATTTTATTTTATGGCCAGTTTAATAGTTTGCACAATTAACCGAATTCTTGCAATTCCCAGGATTACACTTCTACACTTGACAACCTAGTAAAAATTTCAGTAGGTGATGGGAGTGCCAACAAGGAAGGATTTACACCAAGTATGATGGCCAGCATATTTTACTGCTGTTGTAGTAAGAGTGACTTGCTCATTTTTGTGACATACTGCAAACCTTGCTTTGGTGCCTGTGAGACTACTAAAGTTACAGGTGGATGCTATAATCTGCAACAACTGATCAAAACATAGCCCAAATGTACACAGTTCAAAAGTTTCTTTGTTCAGTACACAGTTAAAAAGTTTCTAGCAATTTTAGTGTCACTTCTAAAAGCATTGTGTCATTAAAATCATACATTTAAATTAAAGTTACATTAAATGCTTATGTATTATCAGGCAGCTTGGACATGCAGGGGTGATTTCTGCATTCTGGAGATACACACAAACACAGCTGGATCCCATATAAGTGATTATATTCCCACTGGAAACCAAAGGATATATTTTATGTTCACCTCTGGCTAGACCCAGTTCTAAACTGATTATCTTTTTTGTAAGCAATTTGCACGTGTGAGTGCTTCTTGCTTGCTGGTGTCCCTCCAGAGAGGCAGCTGGGAGCACTCCACCTTGCTGAGCTGCTCAACATGACCACTGTGCAGCTCTCATCTCAGAAAACCTCCTGCTGTCAGTGTCTAAAGTCACCTCCTCATCTCCTCCATAACCAAATAAAATGTTTTATTGGCCCACTACATGTATCATCCATGTAGGTAGTGATTTGATATCCCCATCGCTGGGGACCTTTAGTTTTCTACCTATCCCAGCGCCATCAATTTATACATAGGTGCTCTAAATGAAACTTGAAACTGTGCAAAGCTACACTAAGTGTGTATATATTTTTGAAATATAACTCACTCTACTAAAAATTTCTATACTTCATTTTTTCATCTTTGCTTCTTACAGTATTTCAAAATACTATGTGTTTCCTGTGTTACATACACAGGTGCTCTATCTATCAAGATCACTATCAATAATAGGAAGTATGTCCATACTCATCAAGGGAAACTACATTTCTCTTATTTGGAGATGGTGACCCCTTTAAAATGGATCCACTTTCTCCGTGTCACCACAGTTTGTTGATTCTCTTCTCTTATTTGAACTTCAGTAACAGCAACTGTTCTAAAAAAAGGAGATTATCTTTTTCCACACATCTATGCATGTATGATAATAAAGCAAAACAAAAGCAAGAAAAAAAGCACTAAGCATCATACAATTAATAATATCCATAATTTGGAATTGTTACTTATTCGTCTCTGCTACCTATGGAAGACAAAACAGCAAAGATTGTTACAAGTAGTTATCTCAGTTAACCAAGGTAGAAAACATTTACACCCATAGAACTTTTGATGATATTAAGGATCTAATAAACTGCATCTTCACATCTTTTTATACAATTTATCAGCGTTTGTTCTTAAACAGTTGCTCACCCATCCTCCATCATAATTGTTTCAGCTGGTTCCATCTTATCTCTGTAACAGAAGAACTTTATATTTTAATTTAAAAATATTACATTAATGTGTATATTTCCCCATTATAGGTCTTTTTTTAATTCTTTTTTTTTACTTCACTTTTTCTCCACTCTAAGAAAAAATGCTGTAGTTAGCACATCAACTATAAGCATGCATCACAGACTTAACTTGTTGCTTTCAGAGTGAATTCTGTCCCAAGTCAATTAAAATATTTTATCATTAATAACCATCCCCTCAAACCTTTATAGGTACGTTCCTGATCTGCCACTTTTCCAGCTTGTAACTTTTTAAGCATTGGTAGCAATTAGTTCGCATTCCTCTGTTTCAATCCTTTTTTCCTTTTTTTTTTATACCACTCCTAAATTTCTTTGCTGCACCTACTTCCACAAGCTTACGTGAGAACACACGACTGAATTTAACAATACTAATGCTAAACATGAGCTGCTTCATTTTGTTGGTACCTCTTGAATTTGCTCTGCTTGTACCTCTTGATTTCTCTGCTTTGCCTCTGACAACAGGCAGGTATTATTTTTTTAAATGGTGGGGGTTTTTTTTCAGTTTTTAAGTCCAAACCCTTTTGGATTGCCTACAGAAGACCTAGAAAGAAGATGTTATTCTTTCCTCCTTGCTTCACCCTCAAGGTTTAATGCTTGGGACTCCTGTAACCTTCCTTGCACAGCCCTTCATACCTGGAGCTAATTCCCAGTCCCACTGCCGCACACCACTGCTCACAAACGTTGCAGCCCAGCTGGGATCACAGCTCCAGTGTTTCATCAGTCCTAAAAGCCTTCTTTTCACCAAAACAGCTGCTGCTGACATGGCCTGAGCAGCATTTGGTATCCCTGCCCAGACTCAGTGCAGCAAAGCAGGTGCCAGGGTGGCTGTGGCAGAGCTCAAGCAGCCTCTGCTTTACTGCAGCCCTGACTTGTTCCTGCTGGAAAAGTCAATTCTCCCTTTGTGTTTCTCCTGTAAAAATAAACAAATCCAAAACCCCTTAACACTTCACCCCTCCTGCACTTCCCTCACCAGAGGAGCCTTCTCAATTTGCACCAGACACAGCCTGGTGCCCCAGCCTCATATGTGACATAGATGATACCCCGAGGGCTCTGCTTCCCATCTCCCAGTGCTCCCAGCATGGGAGCCTTCCCCAGTGGTCCAGTTTTGGTCTGACCACGAGCCCGGGGAAGAGGGGTCTGTCTGTCCTAAGCTGTGACAGAGAGGGCAGGAGCCCCGGGCTCGCTTCCCTCTCTTCTCCCGCTGATCTCCAGCAGGCGATCCAACAAAACCCTGGTGGGAGCGTTATCCCAGCGGGCCATGTCCTCCCCCTGCTTCCGAAGCTGCCTCCATATGTCCACTCGCATCGTGCCCAGCTCCCTCCTGGCCATGGTATTTTGTACCGCAAATCGGGGGGCTGCACCATACTGCCACTGCCGCTTGCCCTGCCACCTTCCTTTCCTCCCTTTTCCCACGAAGGGGCTCTGGGGGGTCACACCAGCAGAGGCAGCGGTCTGCAGCACCTCTGGGTCCCGCGTATCCCTGGAGTTTTCCCTTCCTCTGCTGCCCCTTCCTCTCCCGGATCCCCCTCTGTCCTCCCTTGCCCAGACATTCCCTGCCGACTGCTCTCTCCTTCCCTGGCTGCTCCTGGGTTTGAACTGGCGAGGAGCTCGGTCGGTGGTGGTTGTTCCCTCTGTGGTAACTTGTTCTGCCTGTGGCTGCACACTTCTCTCACTTCCCTGCTCTGCTGCTCCCCTCTCCTCCCTTTTCCCAACCACTGGAGCACGGGTAAGTGAAACAGGATTTGCTTTAAGTCTTTCTGGCCTCTCAAACTCTAGTGGCTGTGGATTCACAGGCTTACGCTCCTCTGTGGAGGGGTTGCCATCTGGATTAACCCATTTGTGTCCATCACAGTGCTCACCATCTCTCTGGTGGGGTGTTTTTGTAGGGGCCGTGACAGCCCCGTGCTTCGCCTCTAACGCGGCTTTTAACTTTTCCATCTTGACCTCACAGGCCTGGTGGTCTGTGCCCCTCTCTTTTAGGAGCTGTATTTTTTGCACCAGTAATCGGATTGTTCCTTGTGCCTCCTCTACAGCTTTTATACTGAGGGCTACCTTTTCCTTCAGTGCCTGATTTTCATTCAAAATGGCCTTTTTTTGTTCACACGCCTCTTGATACTGGAGAACACTTCGCACTTGTTCCACGGCCACAGCTCCTTCTCGAGTTATACCCTCCTCTAGTCTAAGCTGCTGAGCCTTTATTTCTTCTTTCAATTTCTTGTTTTCCCCCCTTAGCTTCTGAATTTCTACCTGGGCTGCCTGTTTTTCTTCAGCTAAGCTTTTGGCAGCTAACCACACAGCCCACGCTGCTGCACACTTTAAGGATTTTCGGGAGAAGAGTTTAGACTTGGTCATCTCTTTTAATTTGGCAAACTCTAGGTCAGCCTGCTGGATACTTCTGCAAGAGTTTGGACCCCAGGGGTTTGGTCCCCACTGAATAACCCAGTTTGCCAGCTCTGACATCTTCTTGTCTTCTCTAAAGGTATTTTAGACTTTACAGGCTGAGAGAAGATGGCAGAGCCTCACCCAAATCTGGGCTTGCTCCTCTGTTGTTTTTCTAGTGTCCTTCTTCCCTCCAGAAGGTTTTCTCAACCAAGAAATCTCCCAAGCAGTGATTTCTAATTTATCTCTTCTCATAGACAAGGCAGAGAACTTTCATTCCTCTGTCCAAGGATGGTTAGAGGTATCCCTTGAGCATTTCTCCTCCCTAGGCAGGAGGAAGAAGGCTTTCAAACCTGCTGGATTTCCCACTTCAGTATTTTCAACAAGTCTGTGTTGCCCCCAAAACTGGATACTATGCTTTCAACAAGACACTTGAGGCTATGTGAACACAGAGTAGCCTTGTTGCTGGTTGTCCCTGACTGCCACAGGATGGCACCCAAAAAAAGCCTCTCCCAGAAGGGCTACTCACAAAAATGCCATAAGGGCTCCCCAGAGGGCTGCTGCCTTCTCTGCTGGTTCTCTGCACCACAGCTAGTGCCTTTATGGGGGCTCGAGAAACACACCTTACACAGGAGAATCTGCTGTCTCACTTCAGGGTTCTAACAGCCTGATCAAAGAAGAGAGTGCTAATCAATCCACTTACAGTGCTGGATGATATTATCTAGACTATTAAGAGAGAAAGGAGATAAAAGGGAACACTAATCCCTTATCAGTATCAAACCCACCCCCTCCCTTGTCTGCTGTGCCTTTCCCCGGTTTATGCTCACCCCTCCGCTGCCCGAGGATGGCTGCAGGCGTTCTGGCACGAGTCTTTCACCCCCAAGGAGCACGATGCTGATGATGGAACCCCTCTGTCTGCCTCTCCAAGGTGCTGGTGGTGGTGGGATTCTGCCTCCTCCTCCTCCTCCTCTGCTGGAGTCCACCCAGGGCTGTCTGTGCGCTGCCCCTAAGGCTCCCCTTGCCCTGCTCCTCAGCCCCCAGATCCAGTGATGTCCACACTGACCCTCCAGGCAGAGCTGTGCACACCTTGCAGAACTGACCTTGCCCTCCCTGCTGCCCGTGAGCGGAGTGTCCCAGCCCCAAGGCCGTGTTCCCGTTGGTGCAGCAGCTGCCCATGGGGGAGTAGCTCACAGCGCCGGGGCTGCTGCTATCACCCTGTGCCAGAGGCTTCAAGGCCCCGCTGCCCTCCCCTACCTGCGATTTTCCTGCTGCCTCAGGGACAGATTGCTGTGCTCCTGCTGCACTGCAAAAATACAGCCAAGCCATGCTGCTGGAGGCCTTTCAGCACCCTCTGAACCAGGGGAAGCAAAATTGAGTGCTGGTGGGTGAGGTCCCTGAGTCCTTAGACCGTTGCTGTAACAGCTACAAAGCTCTCCAAGAGGTCCTCACATGGCAAGTCCCGACCAAAACAAGGTTGGCCAACCTTGTGGCCAACCTCTGGCAGTGGCAAGACCATAGATCATGGGTCATGGGCATGCATTGCACCACCATCACCCAGCTGTGCTCCCCGAGAGCCCTGTGCTTTGCTACAACAGCCACAGAAATAGAGGAGGAAAGGCCTTGTGCTTCACCCTGACCAAAAAGACCATCACTGGTGCTCCTCAGCATTTTCACCAGGAGCTGCAAGGAAAGCAGTGAGTCTTTGGGGGCTCAGTGGGACCATGGGTGATGGCCTGAGCTGCCCTATGGCCAGAGAAACCCATCAGGCAGTGCTGGCAGCAAGGGCGATAATCCTGTGTAGAAACAATCCCTCAAATAAGCGAAACCAGAGAAATATTTGAAGTTCAGCAGTTATTAAAACACATAAATCCCTGCTCATAAACCCCACCATCCCCACAGATCAATGCTTTGAGAGACATCTGAAGCTTTGTAAACTAGAAGAGGTAATAGGATTAAAGCTGCAATGTGACAAGACAGCTAATTTTTAATTATTTCTAACTCCTTTCTAATTTCTGCTTCATCCTGAATATTTAAAAACTTTTCCAAATGTATTTCACAGGTTTCAATAACAACCTAGTAACTGAATGTGGCATTATGGCAATTTATAATCACCTCCCAAAATGGGGATCTAAATTAATCTTTCTACATCTCATTAGTTTAGCTATCAGAGATCTTTTACAAGATAATTGGCTTTCAGTGGCTTTAATTTAATTTAATTTATTAATATCTTACATTTATATTTCATAGATGCTGTTTTAATTATTGAACTGATACATCTCGGAAACATAATTCTTTTATACAGCATCAACTTTTGCTTTTAGGGCTCTAGAGCCTTTTTAAGATATTTTAACGATAAAAAATAAGTCCTTGTTTGTGTTTGCCTTTAGAGTGGATATCAATTTACTTTTGCCTTAGGTTCTCGCAGAGGAAAATTAGATCTTATTTTGGAACATCCTGTTTTGCAGATGAGGCTGCCTTTATTGTTAAACCAAAGCTTGTTCCAACTTTGTACTGCTATAAAAGCACAAACAAGGGGAGGCAGAAGTAGCAGAAAGAATGTGGCATAAGGAGCCGATCCATGGCAGGTATTTGTGTAAATTATCCAGCGGGCAGCAGAGTTAGGGAAGCCGAGTCTCCCATGCTGTTGTGTCCCATGGCTGAGCTCCCCAGTGCTGGTGGCAAAGCTGCCCTGCCTGGAGCTTCTCTTGCACCCATCAGGTGTTTGCTCTTCCTGCACCCACACACTAGCTGGGTCTGAGGGGCTCCCCACCATCCCCCTGGCTAATTAACCTGCAGCAACCCAGTATTTGGAGACTTCCAGCCTGCCAAAAACTTTGGCTGAAATGTCCTCAGCGAATCGGTGAGGACAGACAGACAAGCACACTGCACGACTCACCTCAAGAACATCCTTCCTTCGGAAACCAGCCTAAAAATATGATCCCTCCTAGAGCAGAATAGCAACATTGAAACATCTGACAGTAAATGTGATGATGATAATTGATGCTTAATGAATAATCCAGGGTAGCTTTAATATTTAACTTCATAGAATACCTTTCGTCCCCAGGAGCTAAACCAATTTATAAAAGGTGTACTCTTCCCTTGCAGGGCCTTCTCTCACCATTAAACCCACTGTTTCAGGAGGACCAGCTGCACAACTGGCTGGCACTGGGCAGGTTGCACAGCACTGCAGCAGAGAGGGGCTTTGTCCTTCTGTCCTCCTCCAGGACCTGCTCGGAGTGAGGCCATCTGCAACACCTGGGTTGGGGCAATCCCAGACATGAGTACAGACAGGGGGAAGAACTCCTTGAGAGCAGCCCTGATGAGGACTTAGGGGTTCTCATGGATGCATCACAAGCAGCATTGTCGGTCCTGCCCCTCTGCTCTGCCCTTGCAAGACTCCACCTGGAGTGCTGTGCCCAGCTCTGGGGTCCAGCAGAAGAAAGACACGGACCTCTTAGAGTCGGTCCAGTGGAAGGCCAGAAAGATGCTCAGAGGGCTGGAGACCCTCTCCTATGAAGACAGGATGAGAGAGCTGGGGCTGTTCAGCCTGGAGAAGGCTCCAAAGACACCCTAGAGCACCTTCAAGTACTTAAAGGAGGCTTATTAAAAAGAGGGAGAGTGACTTTTTAAATGGGCAGATTAGGATAGGACAAGGAGGAATGGCTGTAAACTAAAAGAGGAGAGATTTAGATTAGATGTTAGGAAGGAGTTCTTTACACTAAGGGTGGTGAGGCAGTGGCACAGGTTGCCCAGAGAAGCTGTGGATGCCCCTTCCCTGGAAGTGTTCAAGGCCAGGTTGGATGGGGCTTTCAGCAACCTGGTCTAGTGGAAGGTATCCGTCCCCATCACAGGAGTTTGGAAGTAGATGGCCTTTAAGGCTCCCTCCAACCCAAACCAATCTACGGTACTATGAATTTCCCTCGGGCCTGTGACTGTCAGAGGCTGCGATCCAAGGCCCCACAGGCTGAGCACTTGCAGTTCTCTGGTGGGAATGAATTTCCAGCCCTCACCCTGCCCACCAGGGGCCACTCTCCAGGTGTGAGTTGCGCTCCTGAGCGCTGCCCACGGAGGGGCTTTGCTCTGACACGGAACGGGAGCAGCCGAAGCTGTCAGAACAAGACCCCCCCTCTCCCACCCGAGACCCGGAGACGAGGAGGGGGCAAGAAGCCCTTGCAGAGCCCCCATCCCTCCGTTTCACCGCGCACCCCTCCGGCACACGATGGGAGCCGGCCCGCGCAGCCGGTGCCCCCCTCAGGGACGGCCTGAGGGGCCCGCGGGTGGAGCTGCGGGGCGCGGGGGTGCGGCGGAGGCGGAGCGGGGCCGCTGCTCGGCCGGCGGGCTGGGCACGGGAAGCGCAGGAAAAGCGGCCCAACACCCCCCTCTGCTGTCGGCAAACACCGCGGCACGGGCTCCCCGCGCCGCCGCCGCCCCGCAAAACCCTCGGCAGGTCACCCCCCTCCCCAGCCCGCCGGGCTCGTTCGTCCAGCTAAAGCAGAAAACAAGTGTAGATCAGAGGAGAGGAACAGCCATCAGCAGCGTCTGCTCGTGTTCGAGTTAATAGCTGAAGTCTCTGGCCCTCGGTAAAGCCAGGTTTGGGTTTAGACACACGTGGATTAAAGTCATGACGGTTTTTACTTAATAGCATCCCTGCCTCCCCGTCCCCACAGGAAACAAGCTGCTTCTCTACAAAGTTACTCTGCGACACAGCTTCTGCCAAATTTGCTCTTAGAAGCTGTGACTTCTCTGGCCACGAGGCTGGTCGCCTGGTGTTGGGCTTTGTTTGCTGGGTGTGGAGGGCAGGAGGCTGTAAAACAAGGCAGATGTGTTCCTGTTTTATTGTCATGTTGGTTTTGGCCAGTTCTACATTGTGGCCTTTTTTATTTTAGATACATTTCAATATTTTAAAATAACTCTATTCATAAAAGAGTGCTGCAAGTCTTTCTTGTTTCTATCCCCACTCCAGGTGCCCCAAGCTGACTCTGCTCTTTCTTGTAAAACCTGCTGCAATGAGGACTTTTGTGATAATGCAGCCCATTCTTGGCAGCACCCCTAAACCATGAGGGGTGTCTTCCAACTGCAACATTCAGGGCCTGGGAGGCGGCACCTCAGTGAGTTTTGAGGAGCTCCACTGAGCTCATGCTGCTGCAGCTGCTGCAGGTCAGTCCCAGATAATTTTCCCTTCTCCAGGAGGCTCCTGGCATGGCTCACCCACAGTTCACGGCTTCTCCTTGATGGCTTGTTATTAAAACTGTACAAATACGAAATTCTTCCTCCTATTAATCAAATCAGAAAGAAGGTCAGCCGGGTTCATTTTAGATCAGTCAGAAGCCAACATTTCTGGTAATTTGGTTTGCTCAGCAAAATGAAAGAACTTCCCTGAAAGAAATCTGAAGCCAGCCAGGACTTCTTTGTACTTGGATTTAACCCTGCTGTCTGAAGTCACTGGTGAGACCGTCTGCTGACTTGGGGTGACATTTGCAAATGTTCTTCTTTAGTCCAAACCAACCTTTTTTCGTGAGTAAATGATTGGTCCTGCCATGCCCCTGAGCATGGGAGCTCTATTCCTATACTAGCCAGAGATGCCCAAGTGTCACCCCGGGTCAGCTCGTGACTTTGGCATCATGTGCTCTTGCCCCAGACAGGCAGAAAGGCAAGTGTATGATTTCTAGACAGCTAGGAGAGTTGTCTTCCAAAAATACATGAAGAAATCCTCAGCTGCCACCCAGGTCTAGCTGTTCAGGAGCAGGGACGAGCAAGATGTCCAGAACATGAGCCAAGGGCTGCATCTGCCCGTCTATGCTTCCACCACTGTAATGTGAGCATTTTTGTCTGTCCTGCCAAGAGGCAGGGCAGATAGTGTTCCTCATTCATTAAAAAAGGCAAATCAAGGTCCCATTAGATGCACTCCAGTGAGGGACTGGGTCAGGGATCTCACTACCTTTGGAAGGTGCAATACATGAAATAAAACCAAAAAAATCTTCTTCCTAACAGCCTGCTCTGGTTCCTCTCTACTAATTATATTTCCTGCAGCCAGACCTGAGTTCTGCATCCTGCTTCAGGGATCTTAAAATTCCTACTGATTTCAGTGGGATTGGGTTCAAACTGCCGGACCAGCTCCCCGCTGGAGCAGGGAGCTGGTCCCTGGGTGGCTGCTGTCCCTGTGTGCTGCAGCAGGGCTCCCCAGCCCCCAGGACAGCTTATTCCTGGCTGTACCAGAACACAGTACATCGTGTTTCGTCCTTGCAAAAGGTTGTTATAAATGGTTTCATTTCAAGGGAGCTCAATTAAATCTGGGAACTCTTGCAACAAGTTCACTCCTAATTGTGGCTCGGAGACTTTGCAGTAGTCAAAAGACAAGCGGATGGTGAGGAAAAAAGCAAATAACAGCAGGCATTTCCATGGTGTCCTCTTTGCTGCTTATTAGCTGTGCCCTGTCACGTACTGAGTACTTCGAGCACTTCACCTGTCACTTCCAAGACTGTCACATTTCTCTTCCTAAGTTTCCATGTCTTTTAGGGAAGAAGCTGAGTACACCACCTGCCAAAGGCACCATCCCATTGCCTTTGGGAGACAAGAAATTTTGAAAACAGACATTGCTGCACCTGAAACTGACCTGCATTTTTGACCTGAGTTTTGAGCAAAAGGTCAGCAAACTGACCTTTTGAGCTCCTTCCCCAGGCCACAGGAGATCAGTCCTCACCGATGACTTCTAGCTAAGCACGGTAATGAAACCTGCAGGACATCAGTCTGGCAGATGCTTTTTAATAGGACCTGATTGTCCTGAGTCCTGAGAGTGGCCTGGTTTCTTGGGGATTACAGCTGGCCTTGTTTCAACTTTCATCTCAGCTGAACGTGATTACCAAAGTCAGGTCAGTTCTGGGAGTGGGTGGTCTTGTACAAGCCAGTGCTCACAGTGAAAACCAGCAGGTTGCTCCTTTCTCTCAGTGCTGGTGCTGGCCCTGATACTGCCTTTCTGCAAGTCAGAGTAAGAGCTTTACTTTCCTTTTCCCATTTTCTCCAGCTATAAAAATACACCTGTGGATAGGATTATCATAAACAACAATGTCATTAAATTGTGCCTTGGTCTTTGCTGCTTTTTTTGCAGTGACTCATGCAATTCTTGTAAGTATGGGTCAAACAAGAGCCAGCATTCAGCAACCACAATCCTCGCTCTTCCCCTTCTAAATGCTGACCCCCCAAGGCAGTGGGGAAGGACTCTCCTGTTGATGACCCAGAGACACAAGGTCCCTGAGCATCTCCTCCTTCCAGTTCAAGCAACAGCAAACTGGCTGCTGGTTCCCTGCCAGCTTTAAGCAGTGGGTTTTGTCCTTTGAGAGCAGTTCCACATCCTGTTTCAGCAGCCCTGGTGCAGGGGCAAGGCTGGGCCTAGTAAGGAGTTGGGCTGGTTTCCCCCCTCCTTGTCTTGCAAGCCCCTGTGCCACCGTGCTCACGTGTTGTGGCTGGGAGCGGGTGACAGCTCACATAATGCAGACTGGCAGGTGACCACGGGAAATGCAGCACGGGTCACGTCTCTGCAAGCCAGGCTCAGCCTAAGTCTCCCAAGATGCGTCACTAAGACTCTTAGGGCTTAAATCCCTCCCTGCCTAAGTGCGGGCGGCAGCAGCCCCGCAGCGGGGATGCGCTCGGCCCCAGCTCGTGCCCAGATGCGGCCACTGCTCTCTGCATTGGTAACACAGCTTGTCAAACTGCTTCTTCTTGAGCTCTCCTTAACTGCAGCTTAACCTTCCAGGAGCCCAGGGCAATGGAAAGGATTTTACCCTTCTGTAGCTGAGAGCAAGGCGTGCAGCTGGGGAGTGAGACCCTGCCAGGCTCCGTTGTCAGGAGGTTGTGACCATCCAGCAGCTTTGAGGGGGCCGTGATTTGGGGAGTCTCACTTAGCAAAAACAGCTCTTGCACAGCAGGGCTTCACACCACCCTGGATGCAGTTAGGCACTTGTCCCTACCTCTTACAGGCAGAGAAAGGGACAAGGGATGGGAACTTGCCTGGCCCTTTGGCAGACAGGGGGTACAGCCTGCTTCCCGCCTCCCCATGTGCCATGCCTTTGCTGGGAGCAGGCACTGGCAGGGGGAAAGGCTGGCCTTTGGGTGGAATGGCCTTTGCCATTCCCCATGGCAACTCTTACAAAAACGGCCAGCACTATCCAAGCTTCTCTCCCACGGCTGTCCCCACGTGTACCCAGCCCTGTCCTTACTCCACAGCTCTCATTTCTTGCCAGTCAGGTCCCAGCCACTCAACTGTCTTGCATTCGTCTCTCCCCATCCCTGTCTTTCCTTCTCCCCTCCTCTCCTGGGATCATTACTAAACTGGTCTCACCAGTCCCCATCTGGATTTCCTGCTGGTTGGAGGCAGGTCCTCACACATGTCCTGGGCAGGCCTATTTCTGCCCCATTCCCTTGCACCCCACACTGGAGAGCCTTACACCCTTCCAGAGCAGAGGCAGGACATCCCATTGCCTGGCAAGGCAAGTGACAGCACCTCTCTTACCACGGTGAGAGGGAGGCCTTATCCTTTCTTTCCCTGTGAGAAAAAGGTAGGAATAACATGCACACCCCCTCCAGACTGAGCAGACACCCTCGCAGTATCGCCCTGCTGCCCACAGCAGCACTGATGTAAGAAAGGGCCTCGTTCCACACAGACAGCAGCTTCGGAAACATTTAGTAATTAGTGCCAGAGACAGCAAAGCTGAAAGCATTCCTGAAACTGCTCATTAAATCCCCAGTTCCTTGGAGTCAAGTAGCTGCCTGGTGGCTTCCTGCACAGGTCAGGGACAAGCAGGGGACCAGGCTGCCCCAGCTCCCTGCCTGCCCCCCTGCCCACACCCTGGCCACCATGCTCAGCCCTCCACCCTGTAGCAGAGTGCCCCGTCCCCACTCTGAGGAGCTGTGTCCTTCCAGACTGGAGATGGCCATGTGGTCAGTGCCCAGCAGCTGCAGCATCTCCAGCTGTGTGGGTGCTGGGCTCCGTTCCCTCTCCTCCCCGAGGATTTCTGCAGCGGTGGGGATTGTGCCCAGGCCCAGCGCCCTGTGACTTTATGAACAAGGCAGGTGTGTTTGTGGGGTGGCCTGGAGGCTGTATGGGAAGATGTGGTAAAAGTCGTGCTTGCTTTTCTCCTGATGGCTCCACGGTTACACATGGGGCTGCTCTGTTCAGTCACGGTTTCATTTCTGGATACACACAGATCAGGTCTGGAGCGCAAGAGGCCATTTCCCTCTGGGAAAAGCTTATACAAATGTTTTTTAATTATCTGGGGAAATAAGTGATCAAAGCCATCCTTCAGAAGTTATAGCTGTAGGACACTGCCAAAGTGCCTGTGCTTGAGAGCAGCTGGATGGGTATTATTGCTATGAGGACATTGTTTTAAGTTACTTGGAGGTGGGTTTATGCCATCTGGAGAGGAAGAAGCAAGGGCAGGGGTCTGGCTACTGTCATCTACCTCCTGTGGGGGGCTGGTGAGAAGGTGGGGCCAGACCCTTCTTGGAGGCACAGAGCAAGAGGCAACATGCACAAATTGCAGAGGGAAGTTCTGGTTAGAGAGAAAGAAAAATATTCACCGGTGGGGATAGTGAGGCCCTGGACCTGGTAACTGGGGAGGTGGTGGGATCTCTGCTCTGCGAAACACTTACAGCTCACCTGGACCAGCCCTCTGCTACCTACTCAACTTTGCAGGTCACCTTGGCTCCAAGCAGGGGCTGGACAGGAGGCCCTAGACCAGTCCTGTCTGCCCAGAGCTGCTTTGTGATTCTGTTATCTATGTCCTCCACATCCATGAGATATTTCTGCAATTAACCCAAGAGTTTACTGATGCACCACATCACCAAGTGCTCCAGCACTCATGCCAACAGAGCAGTGTTGGGTCAATCCCTGGGACTCCTTAAAGCAATGCCTTAAACCAGCCTCAGGATCTCAGCCTCCCCCACCTCCTTGAGTTCCCCAGGCAGCTGCAGTTCAGAGCAGACCTGGATTTATTAACCAGGGCAAATTACAGGAGTTTCAGGCAAGAAGCTTTGGTCCATCTCATGGGTAGGTTTGTCAGCCAAAGTGTCTGAATCTTGAGTTGTGTGGAGAAGATGACAGCAGAGGATGGCTTGGGGACTTTGCAGTCTTGTTTCTGTGGCACGGATGAATATGAGCGACTGACAGACAGGTGCTGCGCAGTGCTGGGCCCAGCTGCGTATAAAAATACTCTGTTCCATCTGTCTCTACATAATAAACACATTAAAAAGGAACAAGGTGTGTCTCTGACTGTCTCCAAGGCTTTACATGGGCCAAGCTACATTTTTTTTTTTTTACCTTTTTACAACAAATGGAAGTAGAGCAGTGGGTTGGTTTCAGGGGAGAGAAAGGAGTGGGAGGCAGAATATCACATCCTATTTCCTCTTTTAAACACTTGGCAAGGGAGCGAACTTTCCATTCCCATCTGGCACAAGCAGACTAAACACAGGTTCCTTTCTGATAGCCATCTGCACTCTTCTGCTACCTTTTCCCATCAGTCTTCTGCAGGCAAAATGCAAACCCGCACACTATTTAAAGATTCTCAAATTCAGGGAGTGTAACAAAATGATCCCTTTTAGTTACCTTCTTTCCAAGTCACCGAGCTTCTAGTGCCAAGCCAAACAATAACCCGGTTAATCAACAGGCTCAGGACATGAAAGCAGCTCCATTTCCTATTTGTGAATGCACAGATGCTGTTTATCTTGGATCTCCCCTTGTTGGTCCCCCAGGATTAAATCACAGGCCTTTAGGTGGAGCATGAGTGATTGCTTTTCTATTGAAGCAGCTCACAGCAAGGCTTGGCCAGCCCCACTGCTGTATCATCCTCCTTCCCATCTCCCTAACGCTGGCTCTCTCTGCTGGTCCAAGGGCTCCCCACAAGAAGTGGGGGGCGTCGTGGTGCTTGGGGGCATGGCTCCAGAGACACTTGCTGACACAGTACTGGATTATCTCTGCAAGGACCTGCCCCGGCCACACCCTCAGGACGGTGGGGCTGATAGTTCTCAAGACCCAGGCGAGGCTGGGTCAATATTGTCACTGATAAGGGAGATGAGCTTCCTTGCAGACACAGATGTGTCTGATTCCTCTGCAGCTCCATGTTCAGCCAGCCAGCCCCACCTTGCAAGCCTGGCATGGTTTTGGCCAGAGCACGGAACACCGTATTTTAAACAAGGTGCTGGTTTTGGTGTGGTGCAGTAGCTGGTACTGCTCTGAGAAAGCCATCCCTGGTCAGGCCTCTGTGCCATCCCTTGCTCCCAGGCACCGCAGCTGAGCTGCAGGTGTTGACTTTGTCCAGCATAACCCAGGGAATCTCTTGGCTCCCTCTGCGAGCAGGCTTGGCCTCCACATGTCCTGTGGTGGTGAGACCCTGTGGGCCACAGTCAGCTGAGTAGGACGATTCGTCCTTCATACGAACCAAGATGCTCTGAAGGTCCAGGGACATTTCCCACATGATGCCAGCTCCAGCCACCTCGCTCAGCCGTGGCAGGGGGGGCTGTTAGTTCTCCTGCCTGCTTATGTAGCCTTTAATTTCAAGTGGAGAAGGCCATCCTCATCTTTGCCCCTACCTGTCAAACTGCTGCAGAGCCCAGCTGGCACGGCCTCATCTGCAAACCGTCCTGTAGGGGTGGCTGTACCATGGAGTTGTGCGGGATCCATGGAGCATTTTGAGAGGCTTCCTGTGGGACGAGTGCCACTTCTTGCAGCATCGGTTGTGACTGCACTCGCCACCTGCTTCCTCGGCTGCCAAGTGCTCTTTCGCAGAGGGGGGAGCCATGGTGATAGTTTTCCATATTGCAGAAACACCCCGACTGCAAGACTAAGCTGGTGGTGGCTGAGGCTGTGTTTGGAGACACCTTCCCACCCACAAACCCTCTGCTGCCGTCTGCCTGCCGAACGGGAGTCCCCCCCGCAAACCCGGCACGCAGGGTTGCTCCGCAGCTGCGAAACGCCGAGCAGCCCCGCTCCGCGCACGGCGTGGCCCGTCCGTCTGTCCGTGGCGAGGCCGGATGGGAGCGCACCGCCCGGGGCCGCTCCCGCGGAGCCCGCGGCGCGGGGATGCTGCAGGGCCGGGCGCTCCCGGCAGGGAGCGTGTCCCGCACGCCGCGGGAGCAGGACGAGGAGCGGGGGAGGAGGAGGGGGTGGAGAGCCATGGATCGGGACCTCGGCAGCCGGCCGCTTTCCCTGCTCCCCCAGGCACGCTCTAGCGTGCCTGACACCGGTCCAGAATGACTCGGAGAGCTGGACGGGCATCAGCTCGTGCCGCCGGTTCACGCTCTGGACGCAATTTTCCACTAAGATGCTCTCTGCAGGAATTTCAGTGCCCAGGTTTCAGTGGCAGGCGGGGGGCCGCTCCCACCTATGGGCACGGGGTGGCATGGGGACACCGCGTGTCCTGGGTGCCCTCAGCAGCCGGGAGCGATACCCGCAGCGGGGCAAAGGGGGTGGGTTTTGTCCTGGTGCAATTGCACTGAAGTCCATAGAAGTAGAGGTAGGTGAGCAGAGAATTTGTCTTTTCTTTAGTGGCATGACTGAACTGTCTGATTACAATTTTTCAACAGCAGTGACAGATTTAAGATAAAGCCCATCCCTTCCCCTGTGGGCTGGCCAGACAATGCAGCTGCCAGAGGACAGGAGCTACCAGGCTGCTTCCTACCATGGGAAGTACCCGGAGCTGTGAAAGACAAACCACAGTGACTCTTCCTGGGGGCCTTGCTGGATGAAGGGGTTACATAGAAGACTGGGTCCCACTCCCATGTGTGTAACTGTATGGGATGTGATGAGCCCGGGCCAGGATCCTTTCCCTGCTGCTTTGGGAATGGTAGGAGTAGTGGTGGGTGAGGGGAGGGAGGAACCATCCTGCCACATGGTTATTCTGGGCAGTGGATCACAAAACAGGGATTGAGAAGTCTTACCGAGAGCAGGAACACAAATCCCCACTGGGGCCAGGTTGCAGCCTTTGGAAAGGGAGGGAAGAGCTGCTACTGAGCAGGCACAGGACTTCAGAGCTGAGCTACTTTAGCTATTCATTCCTCGAGTCCCCAAACAAGCAATTACTGCATTGATCCCTGTCTTAGTGACCTCTCAAAGTAGAAGGCAAAAGGATAACTAGTCTCCAGTCTTAAGTAGGAAGCTGAGGATTTTATGGGATTACTTCTTGCTCCTTGACAGATGTAGGTCCTCTTATGTAGTTAAGGTCGGTGCTGAGCATCGTGGTTTGGTTCAATAGGCACCAGTAAGAAACTTTCATCAGGACAGGGATGGGACAGGCCAATGACCACAAGGGACCATGCTGGCTCTTGCACACCTGTGCACATGCAGGACAGAGCATGGAGACGAGCACTGCCAAGACCCATGTGGTCAGAGTCCCTCCCTCCCGAGTGCCTGGATTTGCTCCCCAAGCCTGCACCTACCACAAACCCAGAGGAGCTGGATGCCTGCCAGGAGCCAGACCACCCAGCACATCCTGCTTCAAGTTGTCCTCTGCCCCTCATCTGCAGTGTGGCCATAGCTCTTCCTAAGTCTGGCTTTCATCCAACAACTAGAAGAGCTTGGGGCTCAGTGCTGGGTGAGCAGCCATCCCCCTAAATCACTACTAAACTTTCAGCACTCATTTTCTGCCCTCAGTCCTTTCAACTCTTTATAACAAAGCTGACCCTGCTGGGGAAACTCCAGGGGCTGCCATGCACCCACATGTTCAGCTTCTCCCGTGCTTTGTGGTGGGGACACAATGGTTTACCTGCCCTTACAGCAGCCAAAGCTAGAGCACCGCCTCAGTTCTTTTGAGACAGATGTGCCTGACATCGAGAATGTTAGTCCTGCTTTGGTGCAAAAGTAGTATTACCAGTGTAAAAGCTGCTCTGTGCTGTGATAGCAGCAGTCACAGCTTTAATTACAGCGCCAGAGCCAAACAAGAACAACGGCACAGATGAGAAACTACAGAAGCAATAAATTCCCCCAGTCAACTCCTGTGTTTTGGTGCCTTCTTGATGCTTGGATTTCCATGTTGCCTCTCCCCCTCTTAGGCAGGGGACTCATCTTTGTGTTTCTCATGCTCCCGCTTTCTCCCTGATGCTTGCAAGTGACCTGCCAGAAACTGGGAAGGGGTGATGTTGCCTCTAGGGTCAACTCTTCTCAGGGAACTACTCATCTGACCAACAGATTAAAAAAGGGAAATAAATACCAGTGTTAAAAAAAATAAACTCTGTTAAAAAAACATGCCCTGTTAAAAAAAATAAACCCATCAATAAATAAAACTCTAGGATGATGAAAAGGGGAAATGCAGTGATTGAGTAAAGGATTCAATTTTTTAAATGAAAGATCTTCCATACACCAATTCCAGCCAAAAGGCATTTCTGTTCCCTTGACAGAATATAAATATTAATCCAGACACTCGTTGTTCTCAATGTGTCCTTTTATATTGGCATGATCTGGAGCCATCGAGAGCTCACATCTTCTGCTGGCTTCCTTGAGGGTGCAGGGTGCTCACTACAACTCCAGAGAGTCCAGCAAGGACACATCCTCCTGCCCTAAACATGGGGCTCTTCTGCTCATCCATGCTTTATCCAAGTGCATCTCCTGCAGGTGCCATCAGGGTTCAGCAGAAGGATGGAGGAGACACCTCCTACAGGAACCTGAAGGGGATGCTCGTGAGACACCTACACCATGTGAGGTCCACATCAAACTCCCCTCCCTGGGGTTTTGAGCCCAGTTCTCTCCTGCTGTGTGGAATTTTACCTTATTGCAAAATGGCTCTGAAATTCTGCCCCTCTGGTGAGAGCGGTGGGCAACAGAGAGGGCCAGGGAAGAGTCACAGAGACCAGCCACGAGTGACAGACATGCCCAGGAAGCCTGCAGCCTACGTGGGGACATGTCCCAGGCAGGGCTGGGTGAAACAAGGACCAGGCATTGGGTGAAACACTGGCCAGGGAGGACATAAGGCTAATGAGCTGTACCTGCCACCTGTAGCAATTGAGAGGAAAAGAGAGGAAAACCATGAAGAAACCAAGGTCATCATATTTCAGGTTTCTTGAGCCCTTCCATTCTCTTTCTGGTTATCTACAGGAGCAGTCACCATCCAAGGAAAGGCCCCGATTCAGAAAAGTCCTTAAGCGTAAACCTAATTATGAGGACAAGATTAAGGTCTTTGCTGAATCGGGCCTGTAGAGCTGGATAGAAACAAGCTGAGCCACCCTGAGCCAGCCTCATCAGAGGCTCCAAACTCAGCTCCAGCACAGCCCCTTCCTTCCTGGGGGGTCAGTGTAAAATAAAACCAGAGGCAACCTTGCAAAAGCAGATCCAATTCCCAGGCCCTTAGCAGCCCATCTGGGTCCATAAGATCAAACCCTTGGCTCTGCCAGCTGTATCCATCCTTCTTGCTTTTCAACACAGAGTATGAACCCCATTTTTCCTCTCTGCTCTCCAACCCCCTTCACAACCAGGCACACAGAGCAGGACGGCCAAATGCTGAGCGGCCTTTTCTTCTCAATCGCTCTCTGAAAGTCACTGTGAAATGTGATGCTATGTGGAAAGTGGCTGGAAAGAACGACACTGCAAGAGCCTGTTTTTTTCCAAGGAAATAAATAGATTGTGTGCCACGAGCACGGAGAGGAGAGGGTTTGTGCCAGGTCATGCACAGGTAGGGCCATGCAGGGACAGCCCGGAGTTTCTTTGAGCTGCAGTCACCACCTCTTAGGAAGATTTTGCTGGGCAGAGGCAAATGGGACTGACTGTGGTGGTGCCACCAAGGTGGCAGCCTGCAGGTGGCAGCTGTTTCAGCTTGTCTGCAGCATCCCTGGGCATGCAAACTATTTGCGAGGGGGTCATGAAACATGGTGAAGCAAAACAAGCTACTGCACAGTGCGTGTGCAGGAACCCAGAACTGGGGAGAGGCTGATCACCTCTCAGTTGAGGAGGGGAGACTTTAATGCCCAAGGTGCTGCTGGGATGTCAGGCAAGCCGGAGCTCAAGGCCTGGCTCCAACAGGGTTGCGGTGATGGCCTGGATTCAACTATTTCAAAGGGCACCGGACGGTCAAATCAAGCCCCAAATTTAAATTTGTTAAAATAACTTTTTGCAAAACATTAGGAGGGAGAGAAATGTTTCCATGGTTTTGTTTTTAAATTCCAAGTGGGAAGAGTTTATTTTTTCACTAGGAAACTTTCCCTGTAGGATTCACAACGCTGGCCGGGAGACAAGAACCAGCGAGCTCCGCTCCCGAATGGAGGTGACCCCAAGGGTGACCCCGTGCTGGTCACGTCGCCTCGTGCAGCCTCAGTTCCCCCTTGGAAAAGAGAGGTGGCAACGTGCATGGCTGCAGAGGGGCTGGGATGCCAGCGTGGCCGGCTATCGTGCGGTCAGCCCGTGCCGAGTGGGATCGGAATCTGGACGTGTAGCATCTTCTATTTGCTTGGAGGCAAATGCAATGAAAACTCCTGCACTGCAAGCAGGTTAGGGGAAAATACGGGGAAATGACCAATCTCCTTGGCTCTGCTTATGCACAAGTGTCTTCCAGGGTAATAGCAATGGTCTCTCCTTCACCATCCCTCTGCCCCTGATGGATTGCTGCTGATTCAAAACATATGAGTTACCTATTGTTTGTCCTCTGTTGGTTTATGCTGTCCTGAAAAGCAAAATATTATAGAGATTTATAAAATTAACTGAAGGCAATAAAAAAGGCATGAGGGGTCATCTGGTTTCCGTCAGCTCAGCTCCCTGGAAAGCCCTTTACCCCAGCTGAGAGCCCAAGTGCTGCTGTTCCTGCCCCCAGGTAACTGGGGAGTCCCCAGCATTTAATGCAAAAACACACAGCAGTGAAACAGGGACTTGGTGAACACTTGAGATGAGGGAACAAGGGGAAATCAGGGCAGGTTGAACTCCATTTACTAGAACTGGCTGAAAACAAAAGACAAAAACATACCAATTTGAAGTGCTTGTGTCTTGCTCCTCTCAAGGGAGCAGAGAAGGAACACAGGGGTTCATTCTCATTTGCAATCAAAGACTTTGAGCTGATCCCATTTTATTCTCTACTCCCATGTACTGCTCTGTGGTTGTGGGGCCACGGATGGCAGGAGACTCCTCTTGCTTTGCTCCCTGAGAGAAGTGAGGACTTGGCATTTTAGGATCTGGTACGGAATGAAAACTGATTGCTTGGACACACCATTTCCAAGGTGGCAGCTCTGCAGCTCAAGGGCGAATTTGGCTCCCTCAGTTTCAGCCTAGACATTGCTATAAAGGCTTATCCAAAGGGGAAAGCTTGTTCTCAGCAAGGTAAGAGCTGCAGGTACAACAGCCCCTCCTGCTCACCTCTGCAGCCCCTCCTGCTCACCTCTGCAGCCCCAGCTTTTCACACCCGCCTGGGGCAAGCAAAGCAGAAGGCGGCACAGCTGTTACAGGACAACTCCCCTGCATGGAGAATGCCCCCCCAGCCTTACAACACATCTCCCATCCCCGGGATACCTGGATACCTTCAGCAAGGCTTTCCCCAAGGGTAGGGCCAGAGGTGTGGTGTTCCTGGTACACAGCTCACCCACAGAAGCTCACCCTGGTGGCGATGGGCTGTGGAGCCACCCCGATGCGGGGAAGCAGCCAAGCGCGGCTGATGGGAATCATGGGAGGTGTGCCTTTGCTTTCAAAAGGACTATTAACGCGCTTAGGGTTAATCACATGAATAAATCTCGCCGTGGCTCAGTGCCAAAGCGAGCAATAAAAGCACCGATCCCCAGGCCTCCCGATGGGAACTGGCCAGGGCCTGGGCCCGTGTTCTCACCGAGTCGTTGGGAAGCAATCTCTGTGCTCAGCACACAGACACCCAGGAATTTTGTTCTGTGTTGTCCCCCCCACACCCCCTGAAAGGTGCTTATCCAGGTGGAAACTCAAAATTATCTTCCCATGCCAGCCAGGATGGCAAGGCAGTGTCCAGAGGACAAGGGCAAAGGGCTGATCTGAGCTGCTTTTTCTCAGTGGTGGCTGCAGGAGCCATGGAGGGTGGATAGAAGGGTGGGTGAGCCCCAGTCCTGTCCCTTGACCTCCTTCAGGGACGTTGATGTATCAAAAATTATATACTTAAAGGAATGAGCTTCCCAAGGAGGGAAAAACCTTGAACTTCAAGCCCTGTTGAGTGTAGGAAGGCATTTACAGAGACAATTTGGAGTGCCTGTTGCAAGAGGCACTTGGGGTTTTCATTGGCTTTTACTTAGTACAGACACCACCAGGAAATCTGGGCCGGGCCTGTTTGAGGGACAAAGGCAGGGTTGTTTCTGATGAAACATCCCAGGGAATTGAGCTATGGCCCCTTCTCATGTCCCATGTTTTAGCTGGACATGGTGGGAAATGGAAGCATTTGGGGCAAGCTATAAAGTTAATTTTAAGGGACTTGACTGAAGCAGCACTCTGTCTCTCTCCTCCCAGAGTGGTCTCCCAGCCTCTGCACATACCACCAGGTACTGACCTGGGCTGTTCAGTTTCAAAAAAGTGTTTTGTAAGGCAAGTCTTTGTGTTCTCTTAGTGCAGAAATCAGCAAAGACAGCCAATGTGAACGTGTGTGTCCCAGGGGATGCAGCAGGGAGAGGGGGTCCAGGTGGGCAGGCCAGCAAAACACAAGGAAGCTGTTTCCTCAGCACTTTGGAGACTTGGTTGTCTTCTTACTCCTCTCCCTGGCTCCAAACCTCGTTATCAGGAGGCTCAAGGAGGGCAAAGGGACTGTGTGCACCGAGTCCCCTCTGCTGCCTCTCTCCCATTAACCTGGCGGAAGGTGACTGGTGGCCCTTTGCAGAGAGCTCACTCGCACCCACCTGAATTTCCACACACTTGCAGGGACTCGATCAACTCCTTGTGATTTATTTTAATCTGGCACAAAGCAGCAGCTTGCTGAAGCCTGATGTGAAACACCCAGATACGCTCACATTATATAATATGAATCTAAGAAGATTAAATTATCCGGTCTGAGGAAACGCATGCCCGTATGGATGCACACATTTATTTATACACAGTCTGCAGGGTAGCTGAGTGGAGCTGAGGGCAAAGCTTCCCTTCAGACGCACTGAACTTGTGCTTTTTTAGCACTTCAAAAATGGGGCAAATAGCGTGTACTTGGCCGTGCATAGACACGTGTGTGAAGCACGGCAGCAGCTGTGTGTCCTGCGTTTGAGGGAAACAGGAGAAGCGTTTGTAGCTGTGTGCTCGGTTACCCACTGTGTTGGCAAAGTCTGAGCAGCAGCATGGAGCAACAGGTGGAATCCAATCAGTCCCGGCACTAAACTTCACCTGTCGGCGTACAGCAAGAAACCGCTTCCTGGGAAAGCAGACAGAGGGGGAAACTCTCCCCAAAAGCCCTGAGCATCTCTCAGCAGCCTTGGAGAGCCCGGCCCGTGCTGTGGCCAAGAGCCCTGCCCTGCAGGCATGTGCCTCGGGGCACCGCCCGTTTCTCAGGCTGCACGAACACGAGCAGATCGATGCACAATGTCGGGACTCACGTTGAGTTTGGGGTGCCCAGGCCTTTCACCCAAAGACGCACTTTGCCTTCCAGAAGTTTCATGTTGGGAGGGGAACGCAGGAAATGAGCTTCACCGACAGCTGCCCGCGGTGCTCACGCTGCCCGGGCAGAGAATGGATTTGCCTCTCTCTCTCCTCCAGCGCCTTCCCGTCATTGATTCACGTTGCTTTGCTAAATATAGCTCGGCCCCGTGAAGCTGCTCACTCAGCTTTTACTCCAGCCAGAGGTGCGGGTCACGGAAGGTGCTGGCAGGAGCGGAGCTGGGCGGCCGCTGCCGCTTCTCCGGCACGTGCCGTCCCTGGCCGTGTCCCCGGCCACCCCCCGCCATCACCAACCATGAAGGGGGTGGCTTTGAGCCCCGCTTCGTGAGACCCAGCCCCGGTGATGCTGGGGGTACCGCCGGTACGTCCCTCTGCGGCCGGCAGCGGAGGCGGGGGGCCGCATCCCACCTCGGCCCGGGGTGAAACAGCGGGAACACGCCTCTCTGCACTGGGAGCGCCCGGGCTGGGCTGGGCTGGGCTGGGCCGGGCCGGGCCGAGATCGCCACCGCCACCGCCACCGCCACCTGCTCCCAAAGCCATGGGGACAATGGCGGTGCCACCCCCAAACCTCCCCCCGCAGGCGGCGCGCGCCGAGGCCATTCATGAAAAAGTTGACGTCAGGCGGGAGGGCGGGGCTGGGGCCAGGCCACGCCCCCGGGGCCATTTAAGGCGGCGCGGCGGCGGGCGCGGGGCTCAGACCGCAGGCGGCGGCCGAGGCGTGAGGGAGCTTGGTCGGTCCCGGGCAGCGCCGCGCATCGTCTCGCCTTGTCCCGCAGCGCCTGGGTGCCCTTCCCGCCACCCCCTGCCCGGGGCAGCCTCCGCCGGGACTTCATGTCTGTGCTGTGCCCCCTGCCCTGGTGAGTGGGCGCTTCCCCTGAGGGGCGGGCGGGGGATGGCGGTGCTGCCGTCGCGGCGTGCTGCCGGGGCCGGGGGGCGCTTGAGGCCGAGCCCACTCAGCCGCCCCCCTGCCCCGGGAGGAGGCGAGGCAGCGGGACGGCGAGGGCCCCTGGGGAGCGGTTCCCACGGCGAGCCGGGCGATAGCGGGATGAGCCGCAGCGGAGGAACTGCGAGCTGCGGGAGTTCGCTTCACTTTCTCGCGCTGGAAATGCCATTAAGGCTGTAAAAGCCGGGCTGGAACTGGCGCCGCGCACTCCGCCGGTGTGGAAGTCCCCGAGGTTGTAAAATAAGTCAGCGGCATCTAAAGCACACCGGCTTGAAAAATTAAAANAAAAAAAAAAAAAGGAAAGAAAAACCAAAACCCCCGCGCTTGCGCTTCATTTACTGTGTTTTTTTAAATTCACGCTCCGCCGCGGGGCAGAGCTGGAGGAAGCGGAGTTGAAAGCGAAGCGCTGCTGCCGGAGCGGCCCCGGGGGTGCTTGAGCTGGGCTCGTGGGGGGAGAGCCGGGGAGGTGCTCCGAGGGCACTGGATGTAGCTCCGGCTTACGAGGTACTGAGCTTTTTCCGCTGCCTTCCAAGGGGGGGCAGGAAGGAAGGGACCAGAAATAGACTGCCTACAGCCTCTGCTGCTCGCTTCGCCGCTCGCATCGTGCTCAGTCCTCCCGGAGCCCCTCAGATCACTGGAATGCTGTCTTTTGTCTCTAGCTCTGATTATCTGAGATCCGCTGAAATGACTGAAGTGATGATGAACACCCCAGCCATGGATGAGATCGGACTAAGCCCCCGCAAGGATGGGCTGTCATATCAGGTAAGTGCTTTTCTGGCAGTTGAGGTATTAATCCCATGTGGAATTGCCTGGGCTGGACTGTAAGCTTGGTCTAACGTACCTTTCCATAGCCTGACCTAATAGCAGGTCTTGCAGTAGTGAAAACTAGTCAACAGACTGGAATGTTTGCTTGGCAGGAGATGGTTGTCTAAAATATCACTCGCTATCAGTGTGGGTTGGCAGAGGATTGTTGTTTTGAAGTGACCGAGCCCTCACTCATTCAGCATTCCCGGGGCTCAGTGGGAGATGGGTTAAGGAAGGATTCATGCCACTCACTAGGCTGAGCAGGCTCTTGAGATCTTTGTAACACAGCATACAATTGATCTGCTGAGAGCAGGAGAATGCTGTTTATATGGCATCCCCACCTATTTGGTCTAGTTCTTGGTTTTCCTGACTGACATGCCCATTTGAGAGGGTTAACAGTCTTCTGTAAGATACAGTGAGGCCAGCCACAGCCTAAATGAGCCTTGAAATGTCACTGGAGATATCGGTACCTGGAGGCACGAGTTGCATTCATTCTGAAAGTTCTGAACAATGTAGTTAGCTGTTAATCTCTAGATTAATGGCTGGGGTGAAGAAGTGGTCTTCAACTAGATCGAGCCTTAATCCTTTAGTCTCAATACCCCTTTCATTCCGTAGCCTGTAGTTAATCAAAGCACAAGTTAGGCACCTTAGCCTCCTAGCTCCATGGTTTCCTGCACTTCCAGGAGACTTGTTGATGAGATCTGACACAGATGCTGAATGCTGGCAGATGACTTGAATCTGCTCTGTGCATCGGGTGACTCTTAACCGGCAGATCCAGATGCAGGGTTCGTCCTTTGCAGATGTTACACAACCTGCACAGAGGCACTTGCCTAAAGTGTGCATTCAGATGAGGTGCTGGATGTTTGCGTATTTATGTCTGAAAAGGGAACTACGAGGCAGCAGCAGTGCACCGGAGCGTGAAATCGACTGAACTTTGGGCCATGGCTGAGGCCTCCAGCAGAAGCCAAAGCTATGTGGAGGAAAAGGGGATACATTCCTTTTTTTAGTCAGGATTCTGGCTCTGGATAATGCAGGTTGTGTGGATTATAGCTGTGCTATGCTTCAGTACTTGAATTAGTGGGGAGTATACGGCCTCTCTTTCCTCTCTTACAGATGGAGTGCAGAGGAATGACAGTGGTTAGACCTGAAGCAAACTAACCTGCATGTGATGTCTTTATGGCTCACCTTATGAAGAGGCTTAACCTGGTCAGGTCAAAGGCTTCTGTTTACCTATCCAATTCCCAGGGAGAGGCAGAATCTAGGTGCCCTGCTTGTTCTAATGATCACTTCAGTGAGGCTCTTCCCCAAGTGCTAATGACCTTGATAAGTCTGCTTGGGCCGACTGGGGAACAGGCCTGTTTGGTTTTGAGTGGATCACCTGAATCTGAGCATGTGAGTCATAAATGCTGATGACTTATATCTGTGCAGGGCTTTTGCATCCTAGATCTATTCTCTTTAGTGGTCTAGTCATAGATGACTTTTTCCAAATGCCTGCAAGGAGCTTCACCTTGATGTGAAGCAAACCGATGGCAGCAAGAGTTAAGGAGTTGAAGTGCAAGACCCTTATGGCAGTAGCAGTGTATAGGCTGTGTATGAGGTCTACCTCTAAATCAGGTTAGTGTAAAGAGGATTGGGGAGCAGGATCCAGCCTTCCTTCTCTGGCTGCTAGGCTGAGAATGTCACAGTGTAAGTTAAGGTAAGTTGAAAGCGTCCTTAAAGGGTTGAAGACTCAACTGAGACCAGCAAGGGCCGATCTGATGCAAGTAGCACCATGAACTTTTTGTTCTACCTCAGACTTTGGCACTTTGTGCCTCTTCTTGCTGATGGAGAGAGTTCGGTACATGGAAAATTGTATGCTTGTCTGAGAGCTGTAGTGCAATAACTTAAAACCAGACAGGGCTAATGGAGCATGACTGCTCCTACACTGAGGCTTGTTGTTCTAAGCTGCAGCATCTTCCTCTGCTCATCTGCAGAGTCAGGCACTCAAAGTGTAACAGCCCTTGGCTGGCTATGAGAGGCAAAAAATAAAAAGTGGAGCCAGAATTGGGAGAGGCAAGCTTTTAGCTTCAAAAATTTCTCTTGTTCCTTTAGTAGAACTTGAATTTATTTTATTACAGAGCTGACCTCAAACTGGGGTTCAAAATTTCTATCCTCAAACTATGTAGAGCAGAGACTGCCTGGGAGTTGGTCTGTAGGATGCTGCCTGTGAGAGTGGAGTCTGCTTGTGCCACTGGAGGCAGGCATGAAACTGTCTGGACCAGAGGAGGTGGTACAGCACAGCAGCACTGCTGGAATTCTAGAGCACATCAGTACCTGCTGCAGACAGACTTGTCCTACCACGAGTACTGTTTCAAAGTCTTTTTGCCTTTACTTGGAAGTAAACTGAGGAAGCAAGCTCATACCCTGAGTATAAACTTCAGCAATCTGATTCTTCTGTCTTGTGGAGTTCATTGAACTTCAGGGCTCCTCTCTGTCTCGGTGGTTATGAAGGGAACTTGGGTTGTTGACTTTTTTCTTCTGCATCTTCCACCCCCTGGGGCATCTGTCTGTCCTAGACATCAGCTGAAGCTCTGCACTTCCCTCTGTGGTGAAGCACTGTGCCTTTTGCTGGGCTGGTCATCACTGCTCAATGGTGTGAAAACTCAGACTGCAGAGGTAATACCAGTATTAACTGAGTTGCCTCCGTAGGCTTAAGGCAAACATGCTTTCTCATCGTTGGAATGCCCTTTTTCCAGTTAATATGTGAGCTAGTGTGCTAGCTTCAAAATCTTCCTCTGTAAGACAGCTTTCATTACTGTATTTGTGACAGCAAGCTGCTGTCTGAGCCCCCTGAAGACGGTTCAGCCAACAGATTTCAAGGGCCTGAGCAGAAGTGAGTGGTGAATTTGGGGCTTAAGTCTCAGAACAGGGCAGCATAGACAAAACAGAAGATGTGACTGAAGAGATGATGTCATGCTGGGTCTTGTGCCTGCAGTGAGAAGCTATTTCTGGATCTTTAATAGATGTCCCATAATTCCCATGGGACTTACTAAACAAAAAACTCATTGAAATGCAGCTGATGGCTCAAGTTGCCCCTGCTACAAACAGATGTGGCTATGGAGGGCTTCATGCACTTCCTGCCTGGCAGTGTCCAGTGAGCCAGGCCATTTCTGCTGCCAGCCAGAGCTGATGCACTGTTTGCTGTTTCCCAGCCCTAGAAATACCCATTCTTTGAAGAGCCTCATCAGCACTCCGCCAGCTTGTCCTCTGCCGCTGTCTCCCAGCGGCACGAACAATGCCACTGAAACTGAGGCTGAATTAATCATTTCGTGGAGCTGTTGTCAAAACAGTGCCTTGCCCGGAATCCTACCTTGCTTCTTGGAAGTGGAGCGGGGTCTGAGCACAATGGAAAACGTTTTAATGCCCGAAGTGTGTGTTCTGAGCAAAGGCAGTGTCCTGAGTTGAGTGTGCTGCTTTGCTGCAGGCTGGCTGGTGACTCGCTGGTCCTTCAGGCTGCCATGCAGGAGACTGGCCTGCGGAGGCTGAGCTTGCCTTATGCCATCAGCTGAGGTTTGGTTGTCATGGGGAGCTTGAGCTCTGTAAGTCATGATCACATCGTGCTGGGATCTCTCTGGGTTAATCACAGCCACAGCTCGCTGGGAATCACGTCAGAATGGCTGAATCTGGGTAAATAGGCTTAAGGCTCTATCCAGTGGCTGTGCCAAAAGCTTGGTGTTGGGGAAGTCACTTCTGGTGAGTACAACACCTCTTCACCAGCTCTGGGGAAGCACTGGCTTCCCATGCTGAGGGGCTTGAGCTGTGTCTGCTGGATCCCTCCAATTAAACGACCACCAGTATGTTACTGGCCCAAGGGCTGTTGGCTCAATGGAAACTGAACTTCCTCTGTAATTGTTTTCTTGTGAGATGCTTCATGTCTGTGCAGCCTTGATTTGTGCAGGGCAAGTCCTTCGGCAGAGCTGCTGCTTGCTGCTGTGGAAGGTTTTGAGACCAGGCTGCAAAAAGGTGGTGATAGCAAGCACGGCTGCTAGGCAAGATTAGTAGGCAGAGTCAATGTGTATTCCAGGGTCTGGGACCTAAATGAAGACAGAAGCAGGATATGGGATAAACAGATGCAAAAGTAATCATGTTTGCAGTTATGCAGTGCACAAGTGTTCCACTGAAACCCAAACTGAGGACAGCAGCTCATCGGAACACCTCAGAGCATGCTTTTTCCCCCCTACTTTGATGCCTCGTTACTCTGAGGGAAAATGGTTCGACATAGGAAGTTTCCCTGACATCATGCCCTGAGACAGGGCAGTATTTCTGTGGCTGGGGAGTTGTTGTGGCTCATCACCTTGAGTCACAGCTGCTGTGTACATACTTGGAGCTCGTTCTTGAGTCATGACTACTGTGTGAGTAAATGTATGCATGGTAGCTGGAGAAGTCCTCCAAGAGGACACTGAGAGATGACTGAAATACTTCCTGAAATGAGCTTGCCATGCTTCTCAATGGCAGTAAAGTTTTATTTTCAGAACTTAAGTGCTGATTTGGGATTTGGAATATTGGCTTGATACTGCTGAAGAGGCACAAAGTTCAGCTCTTCAGTCCAGGGAGGATGAGTGAGATGTGTCCATCAGGGCTGTATCCTGTACCTGAAGTGGGATGTCTCCCTGTATGGACTTTGCAGTCTTGTATATTGCTACCACAATGAAGCAAAGCTTTCCCCCAAACCAGTAACTTAATTTGGAAAGATCTCATTGCTTTAGTCTCCCTGTAATACAATTTAAATAGTTTTCAGCCCCACGGGAGGGGAGACAAGCATTTTAACTATGGGTGTTGGTATGGAGTACACATGTGGAAATTGTTTTGAATTTACAAGTGTCACTTGGATTATGGTAGTGCTGAGCTAATCTTCTTAATTGTCTGACATCTCTCCTGCTTTTGGTGTTTCTCCATCCCTGTGAATGCTGAGAGAGGGTATGAGCCTCCCCAGGGCAGTGAAAACTTTCCATTCTTGTTGCCAAGACTTCATCCGAGGATAGTGGAGCTAGATCATCTGAAACAGAGGCAAACATGATCTTCCTAAAATCATTTCAAGCTTTTGTTTCAAGTTCTGCTTTTCCCTGCCCTTTCCAGCTGCAAGGCAAGAATTTGGTCGATTTGTATGTGATCTGGGTAAGTTCATGAGGAGAGCCATTCCCCAGACATAAATCCGGAGGGGCCTGTGAAAACCAGCCTTGCTGTTAGCAAGAAGCTGCGTTGAGTAGCGTAAGAAGCAACATATGTGTCCTCTGTGGGTCTAGAGGTGTTGGATGTGTCTCTCCATGGCCAGGATTTGGGGCTCAGCTACCGGGGGAGGCTCTGTGGAAGCAGTTGCAGCCCCTTGTGCTGTATCATGCAAGTGAAGGGGGGGAAGATACCTTTGAATGGCTGCTAAATTTGCTTGTAGGCAGCCATCACAACTAGTTGGTTGTCACTTGTCCCCCATCAAGTGACCAGGTCAGCCAGGGGAAGGCATCTGCCTCAGCTGTGTGCAAGGTGGCTCTGTGTCATGAACGAGAGGGAGAAGCTAACCCGTGTCTGTTGCCCTCTTTGTGGGGTGGGAGGTGCAGAGCCTTCCTCCCATGCTCCTGAGCAGGGTAATGTGAGCAGAAAGGCTTTGGAAGCAGGTTTTGCTGTCCTGGCTGCTGTGCCAGAGGGTGCAGAGCTCCCAGGTCGGAGCTGAGCTGCTGCATTCCCAGTGTGGAGCTTGCTGCAAGTTAGGGAGGTTTTTTTTCTCCCCATTGTCTAAACCTGGAGTGGGACCAGATTAGGCCTACGGAACCAACAGAGGTAGCATGGCACTACTGGAGCAGGACAGAGGGAGCTGGTCCTTGCTTATCTTTTTCTATAAAGAGGAGTGGGGAGGCTGGTTGGGGTAACCTTTTCACTTGGCTTCCTCAGATGTACAATTAGTCTTAAACCCTTTTTCCTTGGGCCCCGGTGCTCGGCCTGCTGTCACCCTGCCTGTCACAGTGGAGGAAATCTGCCTTTCTGTATTTTTTCCATTGACTGTCCCCGCCCCTTCAAAGTGCAGTTGCAACATCTCCCTTCATGCTGCCTCAACGATTAAAAAGCATGACTTAGTGGAAAAAATCCTGACCTTCTTGGGTTCGGCTTGTCCTGCAGCTGTTTGAGATAAGATTGTGCTAGTTTTTGGTTTTTTTTTTTATTAAAAAAGCTGCACACCACATTTTGTGGATATTTGTTTGTAAGGAAATGACTACTACTTAGTTTCTGGAAAAAAAATCTGGCAGTCTATTTTCAAAGAAATTGCTCCAATTTGACCTAATGTGCTTAAAATAATAGCAGCCAAAGGTTAGTTTAATTGTTATACTGCTATTTTTCTTGCATAGGAGGCTATTTTCATGACATTAGCAGCTTATGTAACCTCTTGAACCACACTTTTTTTTCCATTGCAACCTTCTAAACCATGTAATGTCAAGGGTATTTTTTTTCCCTGTCCTGGGTTTAGATAACTTGATGCTGAAGAGCCACTGACTGTACTTTCAGTGATGCACTGTGTGCCTGAAACTGCCTTTGTTTGGCCAAGCAGAAGCCACAAAGCCCCAAGAAACAGTTGTTGTCTCACTGGTTCCAGGAGTGATTAATAGCCAGTAGCTCACATGGTGATGCCCAGGTTGATGTGGCTGTGTTCAAAGGACCTCAGCTGCTCTTGTGCACCTGAAAAACATGGATGGTGGGAGCTGGACTCTTGCACTGTCCCTCGGACCAGATGATCACGTGCAAACAGCCCCTGATTTGTTCATTACTTTCTGTTACCTTGCCTGACTTTGCATTAGGCAGCAGCCCGATGGCTTTCTCAGCTTGGCAGTCTGGTTGCCACAAAGCTTTGGTTGTGAGGGAGAAACGAGGCTGAACAGTAGAAGGCTGAATATTGCCAAGGAGGTGATGCTATAGTTAATAGTTGCTGGGCTGGGGAAGGAGTTGATAGGATGTTATTTCATTTCCTGTGGCCAGGGCTTCCCAAGGTGGTGGGTACCCACATGATTGGCACAAGGAGAATGAGGTGTCATGGTTAATGCTCAGGGCTCCTGGACGGGGAGCCTGCTTTTGTAACTGGAACCACAAAGATCAAAGCAGATCAGATCTTGCTCTCAGACTGGCAGTGCTGCTCCCTGCAAGGATGCTCTTGCCACTCACTTGAATGCAGATGATGTTCAAAGAACAGTACAGCCACATGACTTCTCACCTGGCCTGCAACCTCAAGGGGAAAATGCACTTGGTCATTGTCCTCTTTGGGGTGTTTAAATGCAACCCTAATGTGAAATGGGCACTCAGATAAAATTGTTTGAAATAGCAGGTGGTGGTTGTTTAACCTTCTGGTTACTAACCAGGAGATCTGATGTAGCAAGTGGATTTTATCACCCAGCAGTTCCCTTCTGGATGAGATGGGATTTGAAGCTGTTCCCCTCGCAAGTTACCCACAAGTAACACAACCTTTTCTGTTCACATTGCAATCTAGTTGTGCAAAGCTGCTGCTAACACTGCACCAGCAGATTTTTTTCCTATACTCATGCTTTGCCTCAGTTCCTGGTAGGATCAAAGTGTGCATCCCCAGTGGCACTACCAGCAAGAGTGGGCCCTGGTGCTGCTGCACTGTGTGAGCTTGTGCATCTATGTGGCAAACAACAGGGGGGAGGGACTGGGTAAGGTCTGTGCACCTTGAGGGGCTGGAGATCAAGGAGTCCTCATATTCACTGCATGAGAAATACAGTGCATAACTGCTGGCTGTGACACAGGTACCCCTTTCCTGAAGAAATATGGTCCAGTCCCCAGCCCTTCCATAAAATGAGTGTCCTGCTGAGTTTCACTGCTGATGTATGGTAGCTGTAGTGTGCAGAACCCTGCCAAAATTATCTCTAAAATGCAGCTGAGCTATTTCAGGCTGGCACTGTGGCCCTGGAGTGATACCAGGCACAGGCCCTTGCTGCAAGGGTCCTGGGTTGCCATGAGCCTCCTGCCTCCCAGCAGCAGGGCCTGGAGAACAAGCCTATTCTCATGTGCAGCCTGACCAGCAGCAGGAAATGAGATCTCAGATTCTCTGATCGAGATAGCTCCGCATGCAAACTCAAGAGCATTAATGCAAAAGCAGGGGTGGGGGGGAGAGGCATTTGGATAAATATCCAGAAGGGCAGATACCTATTTGCTGAGCACTATCCAAGCAAGCGTGCGCTTCGGAAGCCTCTTGGGCAGTGCTCATTTCCATTACTTGGAGACTTGAAAAGGTTATTTACAAGTTCAAGAGTATTCCCATCACTCAGTGGTTGACTCTGTGTCCAGACTAGTCTGCCCTGGAGACCTAAATGTCTCGAGCTGGGTTTTGGCTGAGACTGTGTGAAGGCAGCCCCTCTCACAGCCTGTTCCTTGGCTCTTTCAGATCTTCCCCGACCCCTCGGACTTTGATCGTTACTGTAAGCTGAAGGACCGCCTGCCCTCCATCGTGGTGGAGCCCACGGAGGGCGACGTGGAGAGCGGGGAGCTGAGATGGCCACCTGAAGAGTTCCTCGTGCAGGAGGAGGACGAGGAAGAGGAGGAAGAAAACTGTGAAGACGCAAAGAAGGACAACAAGGAGCAATAAATGGCATCTGAGGAAAGGCAAGGGACTGCACCCTTCTGAAGGAAGAGCCACACTTTTTTTGAAAGTCTTTTTAAAAAGACAAGTTCAATTTTGCACCTGCGAGATCTTAGTTTTTTTGTATTCTCTGTATCGAGAACTGAAGCCCTCGGTGTCACCAGACCTCCTGAGGAAGGAAGGAAGTAACGCAGAGAAATGTTTGCTGTTCTCGAGATCATTATCTGTATTTTTCCGAGGCGGAGGCAGCAGTGAAATTCCAAGCACATGGCAGAGGGTGACCACGCGAGGACTGCTGGAGGGGGGAGCTCGGGGAGGGGGAGGAAAGTTGGAGGTGGCAGCGTTTGGCTGGGACCTGCCTCTGGCTAAAAGCATGAGAACAGAGCCGAAATATCTCAGATTTGCCTTTCTTACAGCTTCCATTTTGTGTGTCGGGGGGTGGAAGGGTGTCCATAGCGAAGCATGGCTAAATGATCTAGTGACAAGGGGCCTGCAGCTCTCCCTGGTTCGGCACCTCCTAGGGTAAGGTGAGCGTCCATAGGAGTAGTCTGGTTTCTTGCTCTCGCTGTTGAGCCTGTTTTCCAGCCACTTTTCCCAAAGTTACTTTCTGCCCCCTTGTTTGCCTTTAGACTCTTCAATGCTGAGCAGCTGTATTTGCAGGGTAGCGTTAGGCTGCTGCTTGTCATCTCTCCTGCGACGCCCTAGTTTATCTTGCAGGTGGTGAGCGTGAGGTGATGTGCATCAGATGTAAAATGGTGCTTCTGTCTGCAGCAAGAGCTCATGTAGGTTGGAACACCTCAGATTCTTCTCTCCTATTTGCCGAGGCTGCTGTGGTCTCGTCTTGTACGGTGCTCCAAGCCCGAGGGTGGAGATTTATGCCTCCTTGCCTAGGTGTCCTTGAGGTTGTAGGGTTTTGTGTCTCTTAACTTGCTGGTCAATGGGCTTGAGAGGGCTGGGGGGGGGGGGTGGTTCTCCTCCAGCTTTGCACTGCAGGGCCTCCTCAGTGCAGGACAAGCTGGTGGGGGGTGTTGTGGGGAGGGCTGCCAGACCTGGGGATCATCCAAAGACGACACACCAGATCTAGTGTGGATCACCAGTGGGGTTTGCAGGATGGGGTCTGCTGGGAGAGGATTAGCCTGGGTGTCCTGAGACAAGATGCGTTCCTGCTTCTTAGCAAGGGTGAAACATTCATGGTTGTTTTAATCAAGTGCAGACTGGCTTGTGAAGTCTGTGGTTGTCCTCTCTTCACCATATCCTGCCTCAAGGAGAAGGCCAGTCTGCTGCTAGACAGGGTAACCTGCTGCTTTCCTGGAAAGGGATGATCTTGCAGCTTTGGGGACCAGCTTGGGAGCCAGTCAGTCTTGGGATAGGATGAGAGTAGTTACCACCTAAACCAAATCTGGGGTCATGGAAGAGAAAAAGAAATGTCAAGGCCTTAACCAAACTTCCATAATAATCCCAATGCCACCCCCTTTGCTTATAACTGGTTCCATTTTTAAAATCTATTTGGACATGTGTGTATTTGTATTTTTAATACCTCATGAGTAGTTAAACGCTGGTGGGGTTTGGGAACTGCTTTTAACATATTGGCAGGATTGTTTTAGTCTTGTCTTGCTTGTGTTTCAACATAATGGCAATAATTTATCAGCTCTGTGTAACTATTTTCGGACAGATCGGAGTTTGGAGATGAGTTAGCACAAAGCAGGAGAAATTCAGTGTTCCTACACTGCAGCTGGCCTCTGGCCCAGCCACGCAGACCCAGTCAGACACTCTCCCTGCCCACCTTGGTGGATGGTTGGTCACCGAACGGCCATGGTGTGGTGATACCATTTTCTCTAGCGATGGATTCAGCTGTTGTGTCTGTAACACTTGTTCTAGTCTTGCTGTCTTACTGGAATGAGCTTGTACACCTGCATACCAGCCAGTTGTCTTATTTCTAAGTGTTACTCTCTATTGGTCCCTACCATCTGTACCACCAAGTCAAAGCTCTATATCAAAGATATTAGCGTGTGGGCAGCAGTGAGATGGCAATCCTTGGACTTCAGACCTGCTGTCTGCCCTAAAGACTTGCATATTTCTGTCTGCATCCTTTTTTTGGAAGTATTGTGTATATTTCTATTTGTTGTTGAACGTATCTAAAGAACAAAGCACTCCAGTAAAACTCCTCCTGTTGTATGATATACATTCTATATTTCTGTAATTCTTTTTTGAGCCTCAGGGAGAAGCTAGCATTTTTTTCAAACTACATTTTTGTCACTGTGACAGTTGTAAATAAAGTTTGAAAATGCTTTCCAAACATACTGGCTTTGTTTTGACTGTGAAAGTGGGTTGGGGTGGTCAACCTTCCAGAGCATGGCCAGTCCTGGTGTTTCAGGTCTTAGGTGTGCTGACCTGGAAGGCTAATGCACACACCTGAAGAGACTCATGTCTTTCAGTTGAGCCTGGAGATGCTGGTTTCATGCTTGTGGCTGACCTCAGTTCATGCCCTGTGGCATTGGAAACCTAAGTCAACTTAGAGCGAGGGGCAGCACCTTTGCCTTCCATCTTCCTATGGTTGTTCACTCCAGTGTGAAACACTGCAGCAAACTATTGCTCCAGCTTATTTGTTCCTGAAAGAAAATCTGTATTTATATCTGTAATCTACATCTACCCCCTTACCTAACCTTATGGAACATGAAGTCATGGAGAGTGGAAACTATTCCCGGCTGCTGTTAGTCATGTCCCCTGTGCCTGCTCTTCCGTGCCCTGAGCAGCACTCATGAAGACAAGTCTTGCCTTGCTGTGTGCTTGTGGGGTCTCAGCTGAGCTACCCAGGGTTAGCTGTTGGCCATTTTGGGTCTAGAAGTCCTTCCTGAGGAGTTGTCAGTGTCTGGTCACACACCCATGGCTCTGTGCTGCAGTTTGTGGTGCTGCTGGAGGAAATGGCATTTCTGAGCCTGAGTCTGAGCTTCTCTGGTACCAAGGCACTGTTCTGGGTGTAGAAGTCTGACCACACCAGGATTCAGTAATTCAAATTGTGTACTTAATGGGATTAAATTTTCCACTAAAACCAGGTGATAAGAAGCAAATACCCTGGAATACCCATATCTTTAAGGTACATGGATAGAAGTTCCTGTGATTTGGCAGCTAACACTCTAATCTAACCTAGGCAAACAAGCTCAGCTGAGGCTGGAGTGTTATGTTTACATGAGACTAGTTTAAATACACTAACTAATGACCCTTCCATTTAATGCTTGAACTGAGGGCACGCTCAATGTGAGCCCCACAGTTCAAAGATGAATTGTACAGTGCTCAACCCTCATGGATGTTTTATGCCATGGAAACAAATGCAATATTAAAGCTGACCTCTCCTTTTCTTCAGTCAGCCTCCAGCAGAGGTGCTTTGATTTCTTCCTCTCCTCAGGCATGGAGCTGCTTGCCTTGTAGAAGCTCCTGCAGCATTCCCAAGATGACCAGATGTGCTGGTCTGAAATCAGTGAAGATGTTTACTCTTGACCCAGAATGTTTTTGTTTAAAATACAGCACTGGTTAGGGAAACTCCAAATGTATTGAACTTGTCTGCTACTTCCACGTGCTTCACACCAGCAGGTTTTTCAGGCTCACGTCAGACTGAAGCATGAATCCTGATGGATCATCCTGTTTTGGGGCGAGACCAGAAGTGCTGGCCTCTGAGTAGGGCTTGCTAGCCAGGGGGTGTGCCTTGTATCAGCCTGGAGCAGTGCTGGTAGGAAGGAGGCTCTTCCCTGCTCCTTGACTCCAGCTATTGTGGCCAAACTGGAACTTGGATCATCAAATGAAAATGGGCTTGCTGCTGAATGGGTGAGCCTTAGTCATCCCAAAAAAATGATGGGTGGCATAAGGACCTTCCTTTGCACATAGAGCCATGGTTCTCCTGGCTCACATTTAAACCTGAGGCATTTGTCCTCCTCGAAGCTTTGCCCTGTAGTTGAAACTGAAGACACAGCAAGCTGTGCACTGCTGTCCTGCTCAGTTCAGCCTGTGTTCACTCTCCCAGATATTGCATTTGCAGTGTTCAGTGTGCACCCACTGCTGTTTGGCTTCACCAAAGCCCAGAGTCACTTGAACCTCTGCACATGAACTGCAGAGAAATCTTGCTTTGTGGGAGTGCAAAGATAATTCACCAGCACTGCATGTGGCGAGCAGCCACCCCTAAGATGCAGGTCCCCTTGGTGCAGGTCAAAGTTGTGTTCTGGTGTAACCACACCCTTTGTCATTGCAAGTAACAGGAGAAGCTGAATTTTCTTTCAGGTGAGCTGTCTCTTCCCAATTTTGATCCCAGTAGGAAGTTCCCAGCAGATGAGGACATGGAGTTTTCATCCTTGTGATGTTGATCAGCTTTGAGATGCCTTGAAGCACAATCAAAACTAAAACAAAATCCTCCAAATCTAGTCACCTGGAACAAACCAAGGGATGCGAGGAGCAACAGCCTGTAATGCACATGCTCTGAGCTCTCAGAAAGCCATCCTGAGCACCACACATCTCTATATAAACAAGAGGAATTGCTATCCTTAAATCCTTACTTGAGGAGAAAAACTGGGTGTTTCATGGTCCAGGTGATGCCTTTCTGCTTATGTTTGGACGGCAAAGATCCGTGTCTGGATCTGGGAGGGGCACAGCAGAGTTTAGTTGTGCACCTGCCTGGTGTCCCCACGCTCAGCAGGTCTGTGTCAATGTGTCTGCAGCAGGAGGGCAGCGTGTGGGACATCCCTTGAGGCATGGCCCATCCCCGGCTTTCCCGGAGGCCAGCAGTGTCAGTGGCACAGTGACAGTGGCTTTGAGCCACTTGGGTTAAAAATGTGTCGCTTTCTACAGTGATCACCCACCTGCAGAAAGGGCTGTGCAAGCCTGGGTGGAGAGCAGCTCTGCTGGACTAACTCAAACCCATCCTTACACAAAGGAAAGCTTATGAGTGCTGTTTTTAGGAGGGGGAGGGAAGAGGCTTCATGCCCATCACCTAGGGAGGAACTGAGTGCAGAGAAACCTGCTTCACCCAGGAAATGCCTGGGACTGGTGGGAGCACTGTGTGTGTTTATGTGGTGATGAGCAGGGATGGAGAGAACAGCAGCTGCAGCAAAGTGAGGGAGGGCACTGTGGGTGGGGTTGTTAGGTGTGATAGTGGGGAGCAGCTCTGCCAAACGTCCTTGTGGCTCCATGGTTTTGTGCCTGAAAGGCTGGAAATGCTGCCAGGACATACCCTGGGACACCCACTGACCTCTGCAGCTCCCAACTTTTGCTCAGTGGAAGTTCACCTGGAGGAAAAGATGAGTGGGGCTGGACTGTGTCGTGCTGTGCTGATGGCCAAAGCATGAGCTGAAAGCCTGGGCTAGCAGGCTGGGGCAGTTTGGGTGCCAGGACGGGAGACAGACCAGCTGGGGAAGAGATTCCTTTATTCTCTGGTCCCACCTTCCCTATAAATGGCTAAAAGGGGAAGGATTGGGCTCGAAGCAAGAGAAGTAGGTTTTTTTGTTGTTGTTTCAAATCAGACCTTTTCCTGTCAATGAAGAGCTTTTTCTCCCACACCGTATTATCAGCTCTGTGGAAGTTGTCTTGTACTTTTTTCACGTTAAAACAAAAACCCCAAACTCTGAGGTCAGAGACCTGTTTGTTGCCCACCGAAGACAGCTAAAACAGGACAAGAAGAGAGGGAAGATAGCCTGGAGGGGTGAACCTCCGCCCATCACAGCAGGCAGCTGAGGCAGAACAAAGTCAAACCCACTGTTCTGAGAGCCCTGAGGGGCGGGAAGACTGCACGGGGAGAGAAGCCACAAAGGAAGCACGCACTGAGAACTCGTTCCCTGCCAGAGCTGTAACCACACAGGGTTACCGTAGCAGCGACCATCAGCTTCATCTGATAAAAATAAGCAAGCAAGTCGAGTGTATGAGAGGGAGAGGATGTCAGAAGCCAAGCATGAAAATGTCACAGCAGCTCTGCTTTCATTTTCAGTGCTTCCTTCTTTATTCTGCCCTCAGCCAGTTCAGGAGCCCAGGTATCTCCTGCCCCCTCTGTCCCAGAGTGTGTCCTGCCTGTCTCCCAGACATCCCCTGGCCCAGGGGTGCTGGTGGCCACATGCTGTGTGCACAGTGCCCTGCCACAGGTGCTGGGAGCCTCATGCACACAGCCTGCAGCTCTGCTGCGAGCCGTAGGGATGGAGCAGCGCCCAGAGCCTCGTCCAGCTACGGCCAGGCAGCTCCCCACCTCCTCCAGGGTGGCATCGGCCAGTGCCTTTGGCCCTGGGCTGCACAGGTGAGGATCAGCACACGGGGAAACACAGGAATATAATCCCAGTGTGGTCAGTGCCACGGAACAGCCTGCTCCTGCCATTCTCCAGAGAACATGAGAACAGCTCAGCTGGGCTGAGGAGGCGGCTCAGGCTTGCAGCTTTCTCCCAGCTGCGCCAGGGCAGGGAAAAAGGGTGGCTGCGTTACAGGGGTTTGAGCTCTTCCCCAGAGCTTCTCTGCATTCAGGGGTATGAGCCAGGCAGGTTACAATCAGCTCAACAAATATTTGTCAAGCACGAGCCTTCCTGAGCGCCGTTTGACAACTCTTTTCCACTGCGGTTGTTGCCAGCACTGTCCAGCCTGCCGTGGCCGCTGCCTGCGGGGTGAGGACTGACCCCTGCTGCCACCAGGGCTGCGGCCACGCTTCCCCTGCTTGACACGGCGCCTGTTTGGTGGCCGGGTGACAACCCTGGGTCCCAAGGGGTGGGGGTAAACTGGCTGAAGTGGGGCAAGCAGCAGAGGTGGAGCTGCTTTCTATGTTCCCTCGGGTGGGAAAAACCTTTCCAGTGCACCAGGAGGGCTCTGTGTGTGTGTGTGCTTGTGGGATTTGCCTCTCAGCGCCCTGCCCGCCCCTGCTGCAGTGCCCACAGCTTGCTTTACCCCCGGCACAGCCTACTGAGTAATTGGCACATTCTGACATTGGTTTGGTGGGTTTGATCCAGTCATGTTCCAGCTGGTGGGATTTGGGATACCTTCACAAGAGGGGAAGACAGAAGTAGCTTTAGAGCAGGGTCTCGTGCATAAACTTGCTCTAAAGCCTCCTAAAAGAGGGGGCTTTGCAGGGGCTCTTCGGTCCCTGCCACGCTCAGCGGATCGTGCTGGGGGTATTATCCCCTGCACCCAAGGACAAAGGGACTTTGTAGTGTGCAGTCTCATGACCTGTCTCTAAACGTGGGGCTCTCAGCTGAGCTGAAATGGGATTTGCCCAAATCCTCAGCACTCGGGTGGATTCCTGGCTGGGTCTGCTCTGGGTGCCTGTGTGTGGAAGAGGCAAGAGCCTGTGGGCATTCATATGGGTGAAAGCCATCCTGTATGCTACTGTGCACCCCATTGGTGCTCCCAAATGGACTCCCGAGCTGTCCTGGCCCATTCCAGGGCCTTTCTCAGCTGCCTGTTTGCTGCAGCTTGTTTCACAGGCTGCACCCTGCCCATGTGCTCCTTTCCATACAGAATCCTTTCTACTTTTTCTCAGTAGCAGCCCAAGCCATTTCTCCCGGGCTTCCTATCTCTGCCTCGCTTGATCTGAGCAACTAAACCTCTGTAACTATTCCTGACCTCTGTAAAATAGGACTGGCCACAGAATGCATGAAGTATAGTATTTAACTTGAGTATTTCGTTCTTTATAGGGACTCTCCATCAGTGACTTTCCATACCTGTCTCTTCCAACAAACCTTAGACATTTGTCTACAGGGACGATGCAGCAGCAGTCACTTTTGAGGAAACCTGATCAGAAGACATCTCCAGAACCACTGCTGTCAGAAGAGATGGTTTATTTGGCTGAGTTATGCCCAGAGAGCCAGCAAAACTCCAGACTCTGGAAAAAAGGACTCCAAAAGCTGCAGACCCTGTGATGCCACCTCCCACCCTGGCACTGGGCTAGTCATGCTAAGCTGCCTCCATGGTAATTAAAATCTGTGTGTTTAGTCTGAGGTAGTTGTTAGGTCTCCTCCTGTACTCCATGGAAGGAAGTAAACATCTCCAGAAGGTGAATCATCTTAACAGCCTATCTGGAAAGAATGTCCTCAGGCCAGCAAGAAGATGGAGATAACCATGTCCTTGATTAGAGGGGTGGAGCAGCTCTCCTACGAAGAAAGGCTGAGAGAATTGGGATTGTTCAGCCTGGAAAAGAGAAGGCTTTGGGGTAACCTAATTGCACCCTTCCAGTACCTGAAGAAAGATGGAGAGGAACTATTTAGAAGAGCCTGTAGTGACAGGACAGGGGGAATGGCTTTGAACAGAAAGAGGGTAGGTTTAGATTAGGTATTAGGAGAAATTATTTACTCTGAGGTGGTGAGACTCTGGAACAGGTTGCCCAGAGAAGCTGTGGATGCCCCATCCCTGGAAATGTTCAAGGCCAGGTTGAATCAAGCTCTGAGCAACCTGCTTTGGTGGAAGATGTCCTCGTCTGGCTCCTCCAACACAAACCATTCTGTGTTTTTACGAGTTTGCATGCCCAGCTTTCAAGCAGCTGAATCCAGAGGAGCTGAACCTCACCCCTAGTTTGTTTTGTGCTTTCACTGGGTTGGGTTTGCCCCTGCACATGTCAATGCCCGCGTTTCTATAGTATAAAAAGATTTATGCATCCATGGCCAGCCATTCTGTGTGCGCCCAGTGGACTGAACTTGCTGGAAAATTCACATTTCTTAATAAATAACCCCAAACCAGCAGGACATCAGTCACATGAAGTGACACAACAGGGTAGAAAAAACCCAAATGGCAAACGGCAAGACTGTAATGAAGACCGTGGAGATGGAAGGAGAAGTGTCAGGGACAAAGTACATGCAGATAGTTCACAAACTCTTGAGAGGTTCATCCCACCTGAGCTGAGGAAAACAGACCAAGAAGGTTAAACAGGCTCTGGGTGTTTTGTCTGCAGCCCAGCTGTAGGGCCTGATCCTGTTTGCTCCCTTGCTCCCACAGTAAAAACCTCTGGCTGTAGATGTTCTTGCACAGTACCCCACCTTTCTGTGTGTGTCAGAGATTCACCGTAACACATGGCAGACAAGCACAATCTGCCCACCAGGAATCACCTCAGTTTCTCAGGAAGAGTTGTTATTTCCACTCTAGTTTTTCATATTAAAATATTGTGAACTTAAGTATTTCTCTTGAGCATTTTCCTGTTCCCACATGTCAGTCCAAGTACTATCAGTGGTGGCTCACACGTACAGGTTGGCTGGACAAGAGTCTCCCCACAGATTTTAGGGGGATGCTGGTCTTTCAGCCTCCTCTGCTGGGGTCTCACAACCAGTCTGTCCCACCAGAGAAGAAAATACGGGGACCAGCAGCTTCCCCTGCCTCTCACGAAGCACAGGCTCCGTAGCACCCTTGAAAACGTTTCACAGAAAGGCAGAGCACCCATCAGCAGTGGAAAGCAGCAGCCTGCCATTGGTGCAGAAGCAGCAGCATGTGACAATGGATGGGTAGTAAAGCCAGCTGTGAGCAGCATGGAGGAAAGGCACCGTAAGAAACGCGGTAGGAGAAGGACAATGAGGAGAGGACAGTGTTTTCACTTCCCATCTGTCCATGCCTGCCTAGCGGTAACTAGAAGGAGAAGTGAGAAAATGATGCCTCTAAAGTTTTATTTCATGTCTTACCTGCTATTTACTGTGTTACATAAAGGCCCAGTCTAGAGCTACTTCAATGATCAGATGCTTAACATGAAGATGTGTGGGAGGACTTCAGGTTTAGCACCTATTTTCTTCATTTGTCCTCTGGACCAAAGCAAGTCTTGGGAAATGACTGCCAAAGCTTTGCCTGTGACCAAAACACAGTGGAGGACTGGCAGGAGGACGAGTCCCCGACAGGAGCTGATAACAAGTTGACTTTGCTAATTACTGTTTTTAAAGTCCAAAGTCATTGGAAAAAATGAGTAAAGTTAGATTTCGCACACTAACGACAAGAAGAGAGTGCACTGGAATGTCTGAGTCACCGCTCTGAGCACTCCTAATTACACAGAGATATAGTTTTCATCCGCTGTGTTACATACTACAAATGTGTGCAGCCTGGTGTCTGTCATTACGAGCGTTGTTTACCAGAAGATTTGAGGCTGGGTGAGATGACCCAGTGGGCTGCAGTTAGAGGGGTGGGTTTTTTTGTAGGTGATTTTATTTGTTTTACACCGAGTTGGAGCAAAGTCCGAAACCAGCAAACTGAAATAGCAGGTAATGATTTTCTTGAGAACGTGGGAGCTGCGTTTTTACCCACCCAGCTGCTTTATGCAAGCACATACCCACATGCACCCTGCCCTTCACCCTGTGTCTGCACAGTGCCTGGCTCCAAACCTGCCATGGTGCAGGGTCTCTTGGGAGTTCCTCTAACACAGATAACAGGGTTGCTTTGTGTGTGTGTGCCAGCCCCTTGCTGGCAGCCTAAGGGGCATTTGGAAACCAACTCTGGTCCAAACTTCACAGTCCAAATTGAGACGATTGCACAGGGCAGGGCAGGGCTGGTCCCTGCTGATGGTGAGCCCTCAGTGAGAGGCAGTGGACCTGGGGAAGCCTGGGTGGTGTCCTGGTGTATCTGGATGGAGCAAGGCTAGAGGTACATCTGCCTCTGCTAGAGGATGCTGCTCTGGTAGCTCCTGGACCAACTCTGCCAGCCCTGGCACGCAAAGACATCTCAGAAGGCAGAAGGTACCTCTGCACAGGCTCACACATTCTTCCTTGGCTGTCATGTGGGCTTCCTGGGCAATCCTAGGGCTGCCAGCACGTGGGCCCTGTTAAGACATGAGCTTCCTATGGAGCACGTGGACTGTGAGCTGCAGAGCCAACACCAGTCTGCCCTGCGAGGTGTAAAGATGTCCTTTCACCGAGTGCCCTCCTGGGATGCTGGTCCCAAGGCTGTGGGCAGAGTTCAATTCCAGAGGCAGTGCCATCACCTGGAACTGGGGGCACTGATAGCACTTTTCCTGGATTACCTTCGCACTCATGTGACTAAGCTTTCCCAACAAAGCAGGCAAGCAATTAAGGAGATGAGGCCTCATTAAAAAAACCAACCACACCACACGGCTTGTGACAGGTAGCTGGTGTCTCCTGCACAATTACCTGATAAGCATAAACCTTTGGAAAAATCCAGCGTGGAAGGGGTTAGGAGCGTAGTTGCGTAATTCCTTTAATAAGTTGTTTTGTCATAAACCATATGATAAACAGGCAGGAGCGGGGGCAGGAGGATGGGAAGGAGGAGGAGGATGAGGAGGATGGAAGGCTCCTCATAGCCCCCGCAGGCTGTGGAGGCTGCAGGTCGTTAACTGGTGGTGACTAATGTCGTTATCTATTTTTTTTACCCCTTTGAAGTGGTAATGTTTCATCTGTGGTTTGGCCTCTTTGTCCTTTTGTTCAAAACAAGCCTTGTTTGCCTTTTCCTTCTTATCCCCCATTGTTCCCCTCCGCTGAGATGGGAGGGATGGGTAGGGAAGCTCACCGGCTCCCTGAGGGTGAGGATGTGCAGCCCCACACAGCAGACTGGAGGTGAGGGGGGAAGAATGGCAATTTATGAGTTTTGGACCCCAGGTTTGTATCCTCTCCAGAAGAGCTGGCATCCTCTGCAGCAAGGACCCCAACCCATCCAGCTTCACTTCCACCAACATTTCCCCAGCCCGTGAGCAGATGAAAGAGAGGCGACCATTGCACTGCAATGAGGGTCTTTTTAATAATTTAACCATGAAAATAACTCCTGTTGGCTTTGTGCCAGCCCAGATTCCCAGGAAACACAGTGGTGGGGATCCTGTGCCTTCCCACTCCCGGGGCAGGGGCAGCTGATCACCAGAGCCAGCTAATTGCTGCAGGAGCTGAAGGTACAGGCAACTGTGTGGTGGCCAAGCCCCACGGAACGTGTTAGGTAAGCTGGTGTCCCAGGCTGCTTGGTTTAGTCCCCCTGGGCCTGGCTTTCCATTGCGCCAGGGTGGTTTTTTAGCACATTTATTATATTTTCCATCCTATGCTGGGGATGGTGCCTGCTTCTCAGTGTCACCATTGCCCCAAGAGAAGGAGATGCCCTCTGGCACGCTGCACCAGCAGGAGGGCTGGAGGTGCCTTGTCTGCTTTCCAGCAAAGTCCTGGGAGAGCAAAAAGGGGCTGGGCAGCACTGATGGGCAGCAACTCCACGAGCTGGGATGTGCCCCTGTGTGCTGGAGCACCTCAGCCTCCTGCGTTTGCACACACGTGGCTGCACACGTGGGTGTGGATGTTCAGCTCCCTGCGAGACCAGGTTTTCTCCGTGGTGACAGCGCTGGGAGGGGGTGTGAGCACACGTGTGGGGTCACTGGGTCTTCCTCCTGCTCTCCAGGGTGTGCCAGAGTAAGGCAGGACTGGTTTCTTTCAGAGGGAAAATTCTAACCAGCTTGAATGGCATAAGAAATGACCTGAAACTGAGCAGAGACACAGAAAAGCATGAAAAATATAATAGGAGCTTTCTGGTAATGGCAGCCTGGGGTGTTTTATGGTGGCAGGTTAGTGTCATGAGAGGGGCAAGGGGAGGGGGGCCCTCTCCCAGCTCATGTCTACTTTTTCCCCTTTTGGAAAGGCGTTGTTTTTGTATTTGACGTCCAAACACTTTTCTCCCAGCTGCTGAACCAAGCTCTGAGCGTTTAACCCTTCTTTTTGGAGGGTCAAGCAGGGGGCTGAACTGTGAGCCCGGATACAAAGGTGCAGATTCAGCCTCAGCATCACAGACGACACCGAAGGAGCCGCAGCTCTTCCCGCTTCTGGAGGGATAATTAATCCCCTGAGGTGGCTGCTGGCTGCTGTTTTGGGGAACCAGTTTGCAAGTCAGGGACTAGAGCATTAAGGACCAGTTATTAGAGGCAGCTGAGGGTGCAGAAAGGGAGGAATAGCTAATTTAAACAAGAATTTTAAGCTTGGGGCCAGAGTGGCTATGCCTGTGAGAACGGAATGGAGGGGGATCTAATTTTTTAAATAAGTGCCACCTCACCTCTGCCTCATGCCAGCCTCCCCCACTCCCTCCCCAGTAACAGGCTCTTTACCACCATGCAGAAGGGAGAAAAAAAAAAAGAATAAAATGAGAACAGGGAAATTCTTGAGATTCTTTCCGATGGAAAAAATGTCTCCACTTATCACTCAGTGTCAACAGCAGCAGACACCTGTGCTTAAACACCCAACGACGAGGGGCAAGCCAAAAGGTAACCTAAAGCCTCTGCTCCTACCTCTCCATGGGCACGCAAGCAGGACAATGGATTTGGTCACTTCTCCATCAGCACGGTGGGGCTGTGGCCAGTGACTACAAAGCTGTGTGAAGGCAAGCTGCGAGGTGGCAAAGCTGGCAGCATCCCTCGGCCAGGAAATGCCTGCAGCCCGGCTGCTGGAGCCAGACGTTATCACGCAGTCCTTAATTAGACTGTCACCTACTTATCTCCCCCTCCTCTCCCTCCTCCCTCGAGCTCTTGCTTCATCGTGTGCTGTGGCACTCGCTGCTTTCCCAACCGGCCAGCCTGGGTGGGAAGCTCAGGAACGGGGTCGATGGATGTGGAACAGGGTGGTAGGTGGGTACTGGGAAACCTGGCACACAGTTTGGGGAAGAGTGGAGTCATTGCTCCTGGGTGAGGTGATGCTCTGCGGGTGACAGGGTTGTTGGCTCTGGTGGTGCCACAGCAGGGCTCCTCTTGCTGGCACACCTGAGCCATGTGCTGCCCATTTTCACCTGCTGGGACTGCCAGGCCCTTCAGATGCTGCTACTTTTGGGGATTTCTTGGTCAACCCACCAAAGCTCTTGCTCTTCCCACTGCTTCATCCACCACTCTCACTGATAACCAGCACCCAGGCTTCCCCCATTCCCTTCCTGCCGTTCTTCAAGTTCTTGTCCATGGAAAATACCACAGTTTTGGGGAAGAGGACCTCCAAACATTACAGCAACCTTGTGTTTTATGGGTCCTATGCAATGCCAAGCTGCTGGCAGGAAGCCACTACAACCTGACAGTCTGGTCAGGGGAATAATTGCTTCCCATCCCTCAGTCCTCACCCATTTCCTTTGTGATGTTGAGCAAGCTGCTGATTTTCTACATAAATTTCTTAATTAATGTTCACATTTCAGCTTGATTCCTACCCATGAAGAATGGAAGTAATGATAATAATATTAATAATGATAATAATACTACTAATAATGAAGGCCATTCATAGTGTGTGCAGAAACACCCTGCACGTGAAGACATAGAGATGGTCAATGATTAGTGAACATATAATCACAGAATGGTTTGGGTCAGAAAAGACCTTTGAAGGTCATCTGTCCAGCCCCCCTGCAGTGAACATACATCACTAGACTTCACTGCACATGTATCCATCATATTTCTTTCCTTATTTCTGTTGCTGCTATTTTCCTCTTGGCTTGGTCAGTGATGATGCTGTTGAGATGTTTTCTAAATAGAGAAAATTATCTCACACAGTCAATAGGATTTAATTTATCCTGCTAGGAAGATGCATCTTGGTTAAGGTCCATGCATCCCACAGCGTCTGAGCCACCAGAATGGAACATTGGCTCACACCTGCCTCCAAGACCTGGTGCATCCTGGCTGATGCTTGTTAGCTGAAGTGCTTGGATTTGGTGTGTGATTGCTCTCAGCACCTCTTACAGCAATGCAGATGTGTCAGGGGGATGCCTAAACCTGACCTTCCCCAGTGCAGGTTTAGCTGTTTAACTGTTTAATCCCATATTCTTTTGCTAATAGAGTTCAAAACAGCGAGGGTTTTATTAGCATTGCTTTATCAGTTGGAGAAGTGACTTTTTTCTCCTGTTATCCAGCTTTTTTCCCCAAATTTCTCCAGCCACTAAGCAGCGTCCGCTAAGCGCTGCATAATTCAGCATCATTTGGTGCCTGTAATTCTACAATTACTCTTCAAGGCTCATTTGCTTCAAGATCTTCAGGCTGTAAAGTTATGGGAGTGTGGTTAGTTGATTTTCAGGAATGTCTACTCTCTGGCAGGGGCTGGAGAAGGAAAGAACCGAAAAGAAATGCATGCAAATTCAATGACATAGCAGGAACTTTAGAGGCATTTCAACACAGCAATACCCACAGGCAAAGGAATTGTAATTGTGCAGGGGAAATACGGGCCTGGCCTCACCAACTCCTACGATTTTATCAGGAGTCTGGTAATTTCCAGTGTGTCCTTAAAAGCCCAGCTGCTGGAGTCATCTCATTGTTAGGGAGTCTCAGCTTCCTTTTAAATGAAAAAGAGCATTTCCAGTACTTTTTTTTTTTTTTCCTCCCCCAGAGAAAATCTTTAGAAAGTAAAGTAAGCTGAAGGTTCAGACATGGAAGGAAAAGAGAACCCAGGTCATACCAAAAGTAAGCAGAATATTAATGCAAAGATCCATGATCAAAGCCATGCTTATTCAGTGGGGCTTTTTGGTTTTGGAAAAACTCAGTGCCAAAACAAAACTTATCACCGTTTTTATCTGAACATCTGATTTGCAATCATTTGTGCTTGGCTGTCCCAGCCTTCCATCCTTGTTTGGAAAAGCCTTTGGCGGCTCCAGGGTGGGGCAGGAGGAGATGTCAAGGCTCTGCCCTTGCTCTTTTTCTTTCTCCTCTCCTCATTTTCACCTGTGACTTGCAGTTCTCCAGCTCTTGGGGCCCTAGAAGTGTTTGCAGGGCAGCTGGGCCCTTAATGGGATGAGTCCTGAGGAGTGCAGGCTCCAGGACCAGCTGAAGTTCCCACGTGAACATGGTGGAGAGGGAAGGGAAGGAGAAAGGCAGCTGAGCAAAGGGCAAAGGAGATAAATACAGTCAGAGATGGGAAAACTTAATGGTTTTAGAAGCTTCACTTAGTAGTGGATCAACATCCAGAGGTTTCAGCACTTATTTTGAGTGTGTTTGGACTTAACTGGGCCTCCTGACGGCAAAAAATGAGCTCTGTCACATCATGTGTTCTGCTCTCAGCAGGCCCATGGCAATGCAAGCACCTTCCATTGCCTCCAGCCCTCTGGAGCAGCCCTCTGGAACAGCCCTCTGGCTCCCCAAGACACTTCCCCAGCTGGTGACTCCAATTTTCTCCCAGTGAGCTGTCAGCTCTCACAGGGGAGGTGCATGTACGGGGCTCTCTCCATAGCTTTGCTGTCGGTCATCTGACAGCATCCAAATCCCAAACTTCCAGAATGGGTTTCGGGTTTTTTGTGTGAGTTCTGAGGTCATTTGTGGAGGTGTAGCCATTGTGGTGTGAGGAACTGTTCTACATGGAGAGCAGGTGGTGCAGTCTGAGCCCTTTCCTGCAGTGCCTTTGTGCCAACAGTGAGGGCTGTGTGGGAAGGACTCCTGCACACTCAGTGCAGCACTGAGCTCTGATCCCCTTTGCTCTTCATATTCCCACGAAGTCCCTCTCTCTGTCTCACTGCCTGTGCGATTCTGCCAAAGGTTTGGGTTCATAATGCTGCCAAAATGTCTTGCTGAAACCTAAGAGTGAAAATACTTCTGTTTCTGAAAGGTCCCACGTTGCTGCTGACAAGGAGTGAACTCTTTCTTTCCATAGACAAAACCCCAAATGTCTGTTCTGGCTCGAGCAGACATTAACTTCAGCCTAAGGAAAACAGCAACAAATCAGGAAAGCCAAGTTTCCTGCAGAAAGCCCAGTGTTTGGCCGGCCGGTAACTGAGTGCTAATTCCAGGAATAAAACAGCTGCTATCCTTGCACACAGGCAGTTGTCTTGGAATTTAAAGAGGAAATAAAATGGGGAAAGGAAACAACAACAAAAAATTCTTAAAGCGTCATGTGTGAAACCGTGCCAAAGGTATAGAGCAGCAGAAGTTCTCGTTCAATGAATTGCTTGATAGGTCAGCAAATACTGCGGGTGAAATTCTGGGTCCTCTGAAGCTGACTGTCAAAATTGGAGTCTGGATCTTTCTCACAGACCAGGCTGGGCATGTGTACCTCATTTTGCCTAAAATGATTGCAATATGTTTTCATGCTGTTCATGGGAAATGCTGAATCCCAATCCATGAAAAAACAGAGACTGAGATGCGCCCTGCATCAAGTCAACGTGGTCCCACAAGTACAGATTCAGGGAGGCTTCAAAATCTAGGAAAAAGTAGTGACCAAACAATTTCCACTGCTGATGGAGTTGAAACAGAAAGTTTTACCTGGGTGAGAACTTGCACAACCCCCATCACTTTATCATCTTGGTGCTTCATCCTCTTCATTGCATTCATTCTTGTGCAGCACCAGGAGGTGCAAGCCTCTCCCAGCACAGGTGAAGAAAATAATCAGAGAGTTTTACTGAAGTCTCGTCACCTGGCTGTCTTGCCTATAAAAGGCTTTTGTCTTCAGCTGTGGCTTAGTGCTGATGCAGGATCGTTTTCTGGTGTACCTTTCTTTTGTCTCTGCCCCTTCCTTCTGTCAAGAGCAAAATGGTTTCCTCTGTTTTTAGTAGAGGTGCTGTGCAACACTGAAGAGCAACACCCTGAGGTAAGCCCCAAAATAGCTTTTATTCATGCTGTGCTGCTTCTTAGTGAGGGCTCCTGTGTGCACAGGAGCTATTTCTGGTTTCCATTTGCCACATCTCCTTTACCCTTCTGTCTTGTATTCCCCTTTACTCCCCAAATTCCTTCTGTGAGACTCTCATTTTCTTCTCTCTCCTGATTCTGCTTTGCTGTCCATCCCCCCTGCTGTGTGTGGCCTGGGTAGGGTGGGCTGATGGGGTCTGCTGCCTCTTCCTGGGGCCCTGCTGGCATCCCCTCTCTTTGTAGGAGGCTCATCTCCTTGCCCATGCAGAAGGCACTGGGCCTCTTTGTGGCATGACATTGATCTGTGTTCATCAGAAAGCAGAATGGCTCTGGAGGAGGGATGGCTTTGGACTGGCTGAGACACTGACATCGCTCCAAAGCCTTTAAAGCTCCTGTCGTTGGGTCTGCAAGGCCTTTGGAGTGTGTTTATAGATGCAGTCTTATAGCTTGCCAGAGGGGAAAAAATTTTCCCCTGTCCTCTTTGCCTTTTCCACTATCAGAAGACACCTGGGGAGGGAAAAGCTGTGCTCCCAGCATCTGACTGCCCTCTCTGTGCTGCTCCATGGTAGGAGGTGGGAAATCAGCAACATCACTGTGCTGTTTGCTTTGCCTCCCTGCAAAGTGCCACTGCTGGCAGGGAGCCGTGGCCGGGGCAGCCTGCTGAGGTGCTTTGCTCTCTCTTCTCTCTCCCCAGCAGCCTCTTGACCTCACGGGAGCAATGGGATGGTGTGACTGGAGCCTTATAAACACTGACTCCCCTGTGAGGCTGTGGCACCGAACAGGAAGCACAGACAGCCCCAGATTAGAAATTCAGCCCTCGCTCTGCTGCTCGGCAGAGGCTGCTCCCAAGGAATGCTGCCTGCCACACCCCTCCTCATGCGGCCGAGCTGCTCTGCCCCACGCTGTGCTCCCCAGGCCCGGTGCTTTGACTGGACCATGGTCACCAGGAGGTCGTCCCCTACCTGGAACTGGCAGGCAGGTGGATTTTGGGACGTGCCTTGCCCTGGCAAGTGATGTTTCCTACAAGGATGGAGATATGTCGGGAGGGTGAACAAGGAGGTGGCCCTGGTTTTGAGGTCAGATGACAGGGGAGGCTGTGCTGGGCCTGCCCCTGTTACCCCTGCTCTGAGGGAGGCTGCTTGTTGCCAGGACTGCAAATATCCCCTTGACCTGCTAATAACTTACCCTCTCCAAACTCATTTTCCCTTTTGCACCAAACCAGGGGGCATTAGCACATGAACTTGCAGTTGCTACTGGGGTGTTGCTCCCTCTCTAACACATTTTCTGGGACATCTGTTGAAATCAATAGACCATTAGGAAGTACCCTGTAAGGGTGTTGATCCGAGTGAGGATGCACACCAGGTGGAGAGTTTGGATGTGTCAGCCAGATTGCAGGACCTCTACTAAAGCAAAACTTTCACGCCTGCTTGCTTTAAACTGCCCTGAGCATCCCGAGTAATCCCCTTGCTCCCTCTGCTCGTCCTTCATACTTGGTGTGTTTTCAGCTCCTGAGAGTGGGCATGCAGCATTTAAATGAGGCTCCAGTCACTGAGACCTGCTGCTTCTCCTCCTGCAGTCTACGAGTCATGTGACAGTGCTGGATTTTGGATGTCAGAAGATTAATTTGCGCTGGGCACGTGCTGCTCAGTGGTGCAGAGACAACACTGTGTGGGTCAGTGGTGCTGAGCAGGCACAGAAGTGTGGTGGTGCAGCAGGGGATAACGTGGTAGTGAGGAGAGCCACAGCCTTCCCAGGAAAATCCTGTTGTCCCCCAGGCTTTGACTGGCTTCCTGTCTGAACGAGGATCATGGATCTCTACCTATTAGACTGAGCTCTTTGCAGCAAGTGCCATCTCTTTGTGCTGTAATAAATATCTTTATGCTGGAAGTGAGGTATTACCTGCAGCGCTGGCCTCTGGTATACAGGCAGGAACCATGTTGTGGCCAGAGCTAAATCTTTGGTGTTGACTTTATTAGAAAGTGTTTGGGCTGGGAAGGGGCTCGATAGAGATGCTTAGAAAAGACAATTGCAAGAGATCTGTCCCAGTGTGTGTGGATGAGTTTCCCCTCTGGGTGAAAAGGGATGCAGTGATGCCTTCCTGGAAGACATAGGCTGACTTCCTAGCTCAGGAACCCATCAAACCTCAAAGTTTCCCTGAAGACTGATGCACATCCAGGCTATGGGTGTGTGAATGGACTATGGAGTGGTAGTCATCTCCTTACCTGACAGCATGGCACGTCGTGCCTCTACCCAGGTAGAGTCTCTCCATCAGCTGCATCTGAATTGCTCTAGGCTTTGCCAGGTTGAGAGAAGAGTTCAGAGAGCTGGGGACAGGCAAAGGTGTTCCTCCCTTTGTGCTAGTGACGTGTGTTAGCACAGTTTTAGCTGGTATTTCCTGGAGTTTGTCCTGAGCAGCTAAATGTAAGTAAAAATGGGAAATTTCACACAGAGGGAGAAAGTAGCTTTGGTAAGCCTCAGCCTGGCATCTTGGATGCTTTTAGGCAGCCCTTTGAAGACCCATTTCAAGGGGCTTTCACTGACAATGGGGACATCCTGACCTGAGCTGGTAACAGCAGACAAAACTTTGCTTCATTTTCCTGACCGTCTTCCGTGCTTCTGTCTTATTTCCATTGCTATTCTTTACCTTCAGCCTTGCCACTCTCCAAAAGGTGCAGCAGTGATGATAACATGCTTCTTTCATCTGCTAATCATGCTGGTACCTATTGGTGGAAACACCCATAAGATGCTGCTGTGCTGCTGGTAGGGGAGGGATGTTGGGCCACTCCTCAAATCCTCTGTTCAGTTTTTGGGCCCTTCACCCCTAAGAAAAATATTGAGGTGCTGGAGTGTGTCCAGGTAACGAGCAACAGGACAGGAGGAAATGGCCTCAAGTTGCACCAGAGGAGGTTTAGATTGGATATTAGGGAAAATTTCTTCACCAAAAGGGTTGTCAAGCCCTGTACAGGCTGCCCAGGAAAGTGGTCAGTCACCATCCCTGGGGGCATTTAAAAGCTGTGTAGCTGTGGCACTTAGGGACATGGCTTAGTGGTGGACTTGGCAGTGCTGGGTTAATGGTTGGGCCAGATCATCTTGAAGGTCTTTTCTAACCTAAATTATTTTCTGCCTTGGCACTCAGAACCTGCCAGGCTTCCCTTGCATGTGTAGGTAGTCAGGAGGGTGGCCAAGCTTGCAGAGTTTCAAGACAGAAGCAAGGCTTTCTGACATTTCCAATAACCACCTCTGATCATTATTTTAACTGGGGGACAAGGGGTTGAACTTGTAACTTGTGTGAGGCTGAAGGTGTGTCTGGTTTTTAGCAAGCGGTTTGTATGATAGCCACCCTCTGGGAGTTAGGCTGAGATAAAAGAACTCATCACTGCATCTTCCTGTGGCTGTGTCTGAAGTTTCCAAGTCACAACACTCCATATTCCCAGCTTCATGCCCCAGTGCTACTGATAATTCATGTTTCCAGCTTCTGTCGTGCACGAGGTTAAACATGACATCTCCTGAAATGCTGGGTGTCTTCTTCCCTGCACCTCAAGGTGATGGGCTAGGAGCAGATAGGCTGAGAAGGAAATTAAAAAAAAAAAAAAAAAAATTGAAGATAAGGAAATGTGTTTTCACACTCTGTTTGCAAGCTGAGATTGAAGGAGAAAAAGAGCAGGGACTGAGCTCCTGCGTGGCAGCTGGGAACTGCATGGCTCAGGAGACTGGGTAATGGGCTATGAAAGTCCTTCACCTCTGGGCTCACAGTATTCATCCAGGCCAGCAGTGGGGGAATATTGTTGCTCTGGCAGAGCTGCTCAGTGGTTTCTGTCAAATTAAAAGGACTTGATTCCTCTCTGAGAAGCTCTGTTCCTGCTGCAGACCTATTCGTGCTTACAGAACCAAGAGATGGTTTTGGCAAGACTGTTGTTGCCCTGTTGGCAATTACCAGGCTGCAATTAGACCAGCTGGTACAGGTGTGCACTTGTGACTTGGGCACACAAATGTCTTCTCATCTGCTTGGTGCCAAGTGAGAGAATGTGAGTGCTCAACTCAAAAGAACCGAAGAGATGGGCTGGATATCAAAATGCAGTAACTGGCTGGACTGGCAAGACAAGAAGTGAATGAGAGTGCCTTCCCATGGGCAGGTCAATCCTTGGTGGTGGTAGCTGGGAGCCTGGAGAACCATCCAAGATTACAACCAACTCCCTGACCATCCCTTCCTGGGAGAAGGGTGGCTTCACGTGTGGATGCAGACCATTACACTCTTGTTATCAATACCTTATCAAAATGTTGCTGTGTCAGACCCTGGAGAAATTTGCATTCAAGATTAGAGAATTTCTGGCTGAAGGACCAGTTGTATGAAATTCAGGAAGGGAGAAGTATGAAAAGCACTTGCTATTCAGGAGAGGGCTGGGGAGGTGGCATATGCTTTTGGTGACTTTGCAGGCGTCAACAGTGACAAAGTGTAAACTTCCCGAGTCAGGCTGCGCTCGGCTGGAGGTGGTGGGAATGCTGAAAGGTTGGTGCAAACTGTGACTGCCTCAGCGGCTCTGGGCAAGGAGTGAAATAATTGGCTTGACCTCGGGATAGGTGTCAGACAGGCCGTGCTTGAGCACCGGCTTGTTTCAAGAGACACCAGAAAAAAATGTTCAAAACAACCACTGATGGAAAATCTACAGGAGGGAGCTTTGGAGCCCTCAGAAGATGGCAGAGCAGCTAACTGTGTGCTTCACTGATGTGACTGGACTAAACAGAGCTTTTGCAGGAAGAATGAGGAAAACTTTTAAGAAAAAGGTTCAGGAAGAAGAGGAGTTAGATCCAGATCTGCATTTTCCTGTGCAGATCTTGAGAGACTGCAATGTTTTACCCATCCTATGTGTTTTAGGCACTTTGACAAGGAACTTCAAGCATTGCCTCAAAATCTGGTGTTGAGCTGAATGCTTGATCCTGCTCTAGCTAAACTCCCATGCTTTTAGAACAGATCACCATACTACAATGTACTGTAAAATTGAACTGGTGGTGCCTTCAGGGTGCTTGTACTGTGTGTGAGACAGGCATGGGGAAAGCCTGGCATTCAGAAACTTGCTGAACTGGGAAGATGAAAGATGGCAAAGCATTCAGCCCATGCAAACCACGGCTGTAGCCAGGACTCACAGCCATCAGTGGCGATGGCTGTTGTGGTGTGTGGGTTAAGGGACAAAGGGCTGTAGCCAGGGTGAGGTTATGGGGCTGGCAGCTGCTGAGCAGGGCACCCTGACAATGCTGTGACTGGGCTGAAGGGCCTGGCACACACGGGGGGGGTGGTAAAGGATTTGAGGAGATGGCTGCCCACTGAATTCCGTGTGTGTGTGCTGCTGGTGCTGCCGATACCCGGCTGTGCTGCACAGGATGAGGCAGGAGGGGAGGGAAGGGATGCCCAACCTTGCATGTGGCTGGGGTTGGGAGAGCTGTGAGCCGATGTCCTGGGCTGAAATCCTTCTGTCAGCGATCAGAGGAAGGGTTGGGGCCCTTAGGTTTGCCCTCACATCTGATGCCAGCTCCCCAGAGCTCCTTGGGGCTCTCTGAGCCCGTGCATCGCATTATTGCAGTGACCTTTCTCGGATTGCTCTGGGCTCGGTGTCTGCACAGCCTACCCCCGTCTATACTGAAAATAGGATTACTTTTTACTTTCCACCTCGAGAGGCAAATTGAAATCCATAGAGCAGGATTTAAGCCGTTAAGGAATTCCTATTAATTAGTCTCCTGAAAGTGGAAAAGGCAGAGAGGTAAGACGCAAAGCCCCTTATCTCTGGGGTGGGCTGTGCCGGAGTCCTTGGGGGCTTTTCTGCTTGTTCTGTTTCTGAGGTAAGTATGCTCACTAATGTCCCGTGGGGGAGAGCAGGGTTTAGCAAACAAAGCCCTGTGAAAAGGGAGAGCCAGAAATAGAAAGGCTGTGGATATAGAAGCCCCAGGCAGTGTCTTCCTCTGCCTGGAAGAAGCTTTCCTTATTACAAAAGCCACCCTCTGACTGGATCTCTGATGGCCCCAAGCAGTCAAGGGAAAACAAGGCCGTCAGAGAGGCAATTTTTTTTTTTTTGAGGCACAGTAAAGACATATCCATAAAAGAAGCAGCAGGAGGGAAGGTGGGAAAGGGAGGAGGAAGAAGGAAATAAAGGGAAGCTGTAGCCAGACCTTTCACTGTCTGAAAACACTCACATTAACCCTTCAACAGTGCTTTGAGCATTCTCAAGTCCTGAAAATCTGCTAATTAATCCCCAAGCTAGTACAAAGGTGAAAACTTTGCACAGGCCCAATTTGGACCGTGTTTTGCTGAAGAAATGCTCTGCTTGTGGTTGATTCAGTGGTAAAGAGAAGTGTTGGGACCAAGGAGACAGCTCCTGGGACATAACTTTGAATGGCTGAAAGGCAGTAAATCGCTGGGAAGGAAGCCTGGGGGAGGTCTGGCAGGATAAAGGTAATAAGTCTCACATGCCCATGTTAAGGGTATGGACATGAAGTGCTCTCTAGAGAGTGTGACAAGCATTAAAGAGTTAAAAAGGATCACGAGGGAGAGGGAGTTTTGGCCTTCACAAAATGATGCTCGGCGTGCTTAAGTGGTTCCCACAGAAGACAGCATTCTGTAATGTTTCTCTGTTAATCTCGGGTATTTTTAAAGAAATGTTTTGTATTTGGAGAGAGTAATGGAAATTCACAGAAAACATGAAAAAGCTCAAACTGATTTCCGGGAAATTTGCTAGTAGCAGGTTTTGCTTTTGTGGGTAGCAGTAGTCAGACACAGCATGAAGGTGCTTTGTAACATCCCAGTACCTTCTCTGTTAATACCCTCCAGATAAATTATGTCTTAAAAGGGTTATTATGCCTCTTTAAAGGGTTACAACCACACTTTTTGTGTTCCGGCTGGCTTCAGACTGCCCCACACCAGCAGTGATAACCTCTGTTCCCAGGAGAAGGGTTTGCAGGGATCCACCTTGGAACTGCAAGCTCCAAACACAACTCTTCTGCTTCCACTGTCACCTTTTCAACCCTTGTGGCCCTGCTGTGTCTGAAGCAGAAGCTGTGCTGGTGTCCTGATTCCTTTTGTGTACACCAGCAATGGGGAATATTGCGTGTGAGAAGGAGCAGGTGTGGGGCAAACAAACCGAGCAGAAAGAAATCCTGCAGAAAGCTCCAAAGGAGATGTGGATTTCATTCCTTGTGGGCAAGTGGCTCGCTCCACAGGTTTGATCCGCTGATGTCACATTTTTTGTTGATGGTTTCCAACAGAAAGCCCCAGGGTAATTCAAGACCTGAAATAAGGGACACGTGAAAGGCATAGGGACACACGCCTGTCTGTTGGGGGGCCACGCACGTTGCTAACCTGACTTACTTGCCCCCAGATCATATCAGAAATGTGCGTGGCACCTAAACGCAGTCAGAGCTTCTCAGGGCGATGAGGCTGTTGAGGAAGGGTTAAGTGGAAACAATGGGATAAACTGGGCAAGGGGAAATGTAGGCTGAATACCAGGAAAACATTTCTTCACACTAAGGTCACTTGGGCTGGGAGAGAGGGAAGTGGCAGCTGAGCCAGCTGCCTTCTCCGGGCGCGGGATGGCTGTGGGGTTGGGGATGCTGGGAGGAGAGGGATCAGATTCTGCAGAGACGCTGCCTGGCAGTGTTTTCTGCCTCCCAAGTGCTCATGAGAGGCTGGAAAGGAGAAATGTCCCAATGCTGCTGTGCCCCCTGAGGGTTTTTACTTTGGCACAGCAGCAGGGATGGGCTCTGAATTAAGTGAGAAGGAAAACCAGGGATTAAGTAAGGAAAAGGAGTGGCATTAAAAGAATTCATTGGAAACCTTTACCTGAGCAGGCAAAAATCACTGCCCAGAAATATCTGCAAAGAGGAGTGTGAAGGGAACGCCTTTGGCTGATTAGGGATCCCTGACAGCCCGGGGAGAGGCTCAGGCTTGGCACTGCAGTGGTGCTTATGGCAGTTTGGACTGCAACGATTCCCTGCACCCCCTGTCCTGGTCAGGTCAGCACATCTGGAGAAAATCCTGCCTCTGCAGCCGGGCTTCCTGCTGAGCTGGAGGTAAAACATGTTGGTCTAAATGGTAACTAGGTAGGCTGCAGTGAGGATGTGTGCAGGTAAACCTGTGTGCAGGTATGATGGAGTCTCTCTGTCTGAGGAGAAAGTAGATTTAGATAAAAATAGAAAGGATAAATATGGAATCATGGAATTTTTTTTTTTCATTTAGGTTTTGGGAATATTCAGCCCTTTGTGCTGAAGATAGTTTGCAGTATATGAGTAACAGGAAATGAGGCTCTGAAATATTGCCTTGCTTTTTTTGTATTGTACCTTACTACAAAAAATAAAACAAACAAAACCCAACAAAACAAAACCAAAAAACCACTCTGCCTTTGGAAGACTGAATTTCCTCTTGTTCCTAAAGATTATGAAGGATATTTTTGGATCAAGCTTTTCATTGTCCTTTGAGCGTTCTCTGAGCGGAGATGGACTTCATATGTCAAAGCTTGACTCCACCTTCTGAAAGGTTGCTGTCACAGCACAGAACAGAGATGGGACACTAAAATAAATTCTGCAATAATTCACCTGTCAGTCAGTCAGCCAGCTCAGCTGTGTCCCTAGTGTAAGTGGCACCCCAGTTACTACAAATCCTCTTTAATTCTCCTTATTTTTTAGTTGCTAATTCAGATGTCACCTGGAGCTGCAACAGAAGAAAACACAAAGCGCTGAATATTCATTACCTAAAGAAATACGCCTTGGGAGAGCTGCTCAAGGTGTATTTGTACTCCTGGGCAGTATGAACAAGGCCACTGAACTATCACCATTACCAGGAGAACTGTAACCAGGAAACTTCAGAAAACCATCCATTTATTTCAGTCCTTCTCTGAAGCCCTCAGAAGAGGAGGCCAGATGGGAAAGGAATTTATCACGGAATCTGAAGATATTGGCATCTGGTCTCCTTCTGGCCTGGGTACAAAACATCTGAGTTAGTATTTGAGGGCTACTTTGCTGCATGAAATTGTGTGGTGGAGGCTTAGTCTCATCCCACTCCGTGGTCTAACTGGCCTCCTCGAATTCAGCTTAAGTGAAGATGTTGCTGCCTGAAAAGGTGCTGGGGGGAACTCAAGCCTCCTCCCTCTCTGCAGAGTCAGGCAGGAGAAGAACTGGTTGGGGCTGTTCACTCCCAAGATTACTCGAGGCACCATTTCCACACTGTGTGTGGGACACGGTTGCTCAGTCACTCCTTGGCTTGGCCTTCCCAGGCTCACTGGAACTGTAGTCTCAACACCTGGATGGTCCCAGCAGGCGATGGGGCAGCTCCTGGGTGACACTGACTGCTAGCCATGGGTGACAAACATGCCTTTTGTTAAAGACCCTTCAAAGGCACTGAGAAATACAAAGTGGGTGCCGCTGGTAGGCTAAAATGTGACACTTCCATATGGAAATGCTGGCACTGCTGCAAGAGCCCTGCAGCGGTGTGAGCCAGGAACAACAAAACCAATATTAGAAGGGATTGCACTGCCTGGGAAAGCATAAGGGCAAATGTAGGTTTCACATTTTCTGCCCCTAGTGACACCAAGGCAACAATGAGTGGCAAGGCATTGGGCAGAGTCTGCCCAACCTGCCAGACCCTCCTGCCTCCCCAGTGCTCCCTCAAGAACCCACTGTGACTTCAGGCAGTGACTGAAAAGAAGTGATGCAGTTAATGAACAGGAGAAATCAAGGTGGTGAGAGACACCTGTCATCTTAGCTGGTGTCAGGGTGTGGGTAAATGATGGTGGGGTGAAACCATCACGAGAGTTTGGGGTGGCTGTGGATGAAGCCACAGAGTGGGTCCTGGGGCAGCCACGGGGAGCAGGCAGTGTTTGGCTGGGTGCTCCACTACCTGATCATTGCCATGCTTCCTTGCTGGAAATCTTCCTCCTGCTTAAAGGTCCTCTCTGCCTCCTTTTTCTTTTCCAAACTGCAGCAATTCTGCTTGGGTGAGATGGAACTTGTTTTGCCTTTAGCAGCAGAGGAAATCCAGCAAACACCGTTGAAACTGGGATGAAATGTGCTTGTTCTGTGAGGCTGAAGTGGGTGGCTGTGAGACACTCGAGTGCCTGGAGATGCTTCAGATGAGTAAACAGGGTAGGAATTCCCTACCCAAACAGAATTCAGAGCAGAGATCCAAACTGTGATTGGAAGATGAGTGAGTACAGAAAAGCCGGTTTGTGATATTGCACAAAGTTTAAAGCTTTGGCTTCACCCTTATGGAAGACCTTTGTGGGGAGAGGGAGGCCTAGGAAAGAGAGATGGACCAAATATCCAACAGGATAGGAAGTTCTCATGCCCCACGAGACCAGCTAACTGGTGCAAACAACCTCCAGTGCCCTGGGGAAAGCAGCTCACTGCAGCAGGAATAGTAGAGACTGTCAGATCTGCAAAGGAATGGCACCATTTTATTTTGTTTCTCTTTCCTTTTAAAATCAAAGCTAAGTTATGCCACCCTCCTCAAACCACCAGACTGAAGTTCCAGTCTATCTTGCACCCACAAAACCACACTGACTTCAGTGTGTGAGCTGAATCCAGCCTTTGGCCCTAACCCCCACAGAAGTCGAGACACCTCATTTCTGGGTTTGGCCAGATCATGTGAGTGTACACTCACAGTGCAGCCCTGGAATTTGGGGGAGGAGTTTTTAGTTTGATTTCTGATACCTACTTTCCCACCAAGCTGCTGCAAGGAGAGCTCGGTGCCTGCAGCAGAGTGAGCACAGGCACTTGTTTCCAGAGCCAGCTCTGGCTGGGAGCAGCCCTGAGTTTCCTGTGTGGTGTGGTGAAGGAGCCCAGCTGAAAGCATCCTGTGGCCCTGACAACAGGGAGTTAACCAGAGGAGCCAAGTGGCTGTGGCCTCTCTGGAACATTTTTTGCCACCTTAAAGATCAAACAGCTGTGGTCCTTTTTTCACTTCCCAGTGGGGTAGGTGGTGTTGAGCAATGAAAGCTGAATTCAGGCAAAGAACTGTGTTCAGGCATCTGGGGAAGAGGTTTTGGGAATCACAGTTTATAACTGTTAAAAACTGAGATTTCATTGGCCTGATATTTTTCAGAGATAGGGAGCACATGTGGCCCCTGTGTGACTGCACTTGTAGCATGGGCATTTGCCACTCAAGATCAGGGCATGGATGTGTTGGGCTAGGAGCCTGGAACACCCTCCCTGAAAACCTTCCCATGATAGCTCAAAGCATAAAACTAGAGAAGGGAGGAAAACCAACTATTTCCCATCCTGTTCTCTGTTCTGGTTTTTTGGCCTTTGAAGGAGTCTGTGAAACTCTGAGAGCAAGGGAGGCAGGACCTGGGGGTGACAGTGCTCAACACATTCTCCATGCTGGCATGTGACCTTCAGGGGTCTTTGAGTAACTGGGTCAAGGAAACACAGAGTTCTTGCACTGCAAGAAGGATGAGCTGACACGCTCTGATCGAGTCCTAGGTTTGATTGGGAGGTTGGGTTGGACTGAAGTGTCCCCTCTGCCACATAAAACCACCTAATTTCTGGCCCTTCTTAGTGCAGTGACAGAACTCTGACTTCAGCAGGATGGGAATTCAGCTAAATAGTTTAAAAGTAACTATTTATTTGGTGATTCCTTGCAGGAAGTGGCATCACTTATTGGATCTGAGGTCTATACGAGCTTGTGTCTCTGATGCTGGGCAGCAGTGAGAAGTTGGGGACAAGGACAATCACTTTTTTTAACCCCCTAATGTGCTTGCTATTGTGTTGGCAACTCCAGCATTTGAGTAATTCTGTTCTTTCTGTCCCGTGTTGGTTATCTCTTTGCTGCTGGTGAGATGATTTGATATGCAGCAAGGCCAGTGCAGCATTTCAAGCTTCCTGGCCTCTGCTTGCCTTCCTGCCAGCATGGTGAGCAGAGTCATCATCCTCTCCTAGACTTTGAAGAGGATGCTTTCAGAACAAGCCCCGAATACCTGGGAATATTTAAAGCAGCACATATGAGGGTTGGTGGGGTTTTTTTTAGCTCCGCATTGACATTCCTGTGTTATCAGCCCCACAGCTTGTTGCTTTCATAGGAAGGAGAGCTATGAATGGTCCAGGAATGTGATGTTCCACTCAACCCTATCTCTTATCAGCACACGTAAGGCTGCTGTGTCTTGTGGAGAGCTTTTCCATTGCCATTAGCAGCTCGCTTCTTCTCCTAAAGTTGCTTTTCATTTTATATATATCCTGCCTGCTCCCCTCCCCGAAGTACCCATCCATCTGAAATGGCAGCCACCTCATTTCCTTTGAAATCCCTTCAGCCCTGCCTGCTCCTGCCAGCCCAGGGCAGGCTATTCCAGCTTGCTCTGGGGGCACTTAAGTGATGTGTCTCCCCACCTATTCATTTTGGAAAGAGGCAGTGGCAGTGCTGTGCTTCAGAGGATGCTGATGGGGAGGGGAGCTGGTGCAGGGAGCAGTTCCTTGCAGCCAAAAACCAGTCCCAGGTGCACCCCCTTAGCATGGTGATGGGTGAAATTATATCTGCAATAAGCAGGTATAAATATATAGGTAGAAAGCTGTAGGGAATGATTCTTTACAGGCCTTGCCAAGGGCACTCCAAGGGCCAGACTTTGCCTTGAGCATCAGTTGCAGCTCAGTTACCACAGTAGGCACCACGTGGACATGTGGTGGTGCTTGGAGAACCTGACCCCAGAAGGAGTCTTTTAGAGAGACTGATAAAAACAACCAGGCCATAAAAAAAGGAGATAAAAATAAAATTAAAAAAAAAAGCGCCCTTTGGTATTTGTTTAAGAGATAAGATAAGCTGACAAAAATGCAGAAGACAATTGTTTACACACGCACACAGACACATACACCAGGAAGAAAATTCTTTTCCAAAAATAGCTGCTGACTTTTTATTTATAGACTTTTTTTCCCTCCCCTTTCTTCTGGCATGAAGCAGAGCATTTACATAAGGGGCAAAGAGATCTGATGATGAATAACTGTTTCTTGAGCAGACCAAAGTCCTCATTAGACCTGCCAGCAGGGACAGATGTCTGGGCCCAGGGATAGCACCAGAATTAGCAAGTATCATTTAACTGTCTGAAGTCTTCAACTAACAGCAGACAATCTCCTAGAAGTTCAGTGGGATTTTTTTCAAAGCATCAAAATTATGGCAGGTCTGATTTATTCAGTTTAAGAAGTCTCATGCGGCAGAATAAAAGGCTTAGTTTGTGTCTGAGCTACACCTTATTCAGTTTGGCTTCTGCTCCCAGGCCCTTGACCACCTCCTGGCCGGCAAGAAAAGTATAATTTTGATAGTGGGGGAAGTGGGGCTATGCTGCCATCTGAATCTTACAGGGGGAGGAACCAAGACAAGCTGACTTTTACTGTTGGGCCATTTCCCAAAGGCCTTCCTGCAGACCTCTGTGGATCTGTCCCTAAGACACTGACTCGAGATCATTCAGAAAGTTTTGGGCAGAGAAGAGAAGTCATGGTGCAGCATTGCCAGGTCATCTATATGTGCTGCTCTGAGAGTGGAGTATGGACCTGTGGGGGACTTGCTTCCTTCTAGCACTGCCCTCTGCTAAAATGAAGCAGCTCTCAGCCACGTAGCTGCCTTTCCTTTCCCAGGAGCTCACGGTCTCTTGTGCTGCCCTCGCCTGCCTGCCAGGACACTCTTCTTCCTCATAATCTGGGGGTAATAACGTGATTGCTTTGCCAAAAGGACTTTGCAGCTGGCAGGTAAGGGCTGCCCCAGATGCTGAACACATCTGGCCTCAGAGCTACAGCAGTTGCACCTTAAGGCAGTCTTATTTTCTGCTCACATATCCTTATGGTGGAAGCCCGTGTGGAGTGCTGGACTGTGGGCTCAGGGGATGATGAAGGCAGAGGAGGAGGAGGCAGGTGACAAAGGAGAAGCCTCGCTCTTCGCAGCGCACGTAAAACCAGATGCTACCACGGGGAAGAGGATGCCGGGAGCAGGGGCACGGAGAAACGCGTTCCTTAGTTTTGTGTGCGGGTATTTTTAGTCTCACAGAGAACAGAACCAAACTTTGGACAAAAATAGCTATCCACTTACATAACATCCTTGCTTCCAGAACTCCCCCCGCTGAAGCCCTGGGAGGCTCCTGGAGCAGGGGGCTGTCAGTCAGAGCGCGGCCGTGACTCAGCGCGGACGCACATCCCAGCACTGCAAAGTCAAGATTTGCGGTGTTTACACTGCACAAGGCATGTGATGGCAAAATGCGAAGCAACATCCCAGCTCCACAGTCCCAAGGATGAGGCAGGATGTTGACCAAGGCAGAGAGATGCAGATGGGGCACTTCTTCCCCTTTTTTCCCATTTGCCCGTGACAAATGGGCAGGATGAAGAGACAAGGAGGGAAGGGTTTCCATTCTATTGGTGCCTGATTTTGCTTTGTTAGATTTTCTTGAACAGTAGGCACGCCAGACACTGAGCCCTTGCTCTCTGTTACCTTGCAGTGGGAGCTGTTGGTCTGACATGGCCCAGTTTTAGTGTCCCTGTATCCCTGCCACTGCTGTGATTGACTTTTCAGAAGTGAGATTCCAGCTCAGAAGCCCTGGAGCTGAAGAGGTCTGGAGTCACAGTGCACCCTTTGACCCTCTCCTTAGGACAGAGGCATACTCATGCTCAGGGGAAAGTTGCCTGGTCACATCCAGGGCTCCAGTTATTCCGGTGATAAACAGGGGAGTGTGGTGTCAAGGGTGCTCATTCTTTCCATTTGCACTTTGAACATGCGTGGTTAGAGATTAGTAATGTGTCATCCTTTCTTCATCCTGTTTTCCCTTGGCAGCCATGCTGCAAGTGGATGAGCCCGGGCAAGTAGGTGATACTGGTTTGTTTGCCAAAAACAACATTGCGTGGTGATAGCACTCGTTGGCTCTGAAGGACCAGCTCTGCTGAATGTGCTTGTTTTCCTGAGGCACCAAGGTGGAGTGGGTTTCGGTTAAAAATAACTGACCTCCCCGTGCCGAGCCGGAGCATTTTTTCCTGGGAAGCCATTTTTAACCACAGATGGTCACCAGATGCAGTGGCTATCCAGCAGATCAAAGCTGGAAGCCCACCATGGGGAGGAGTTGAATTCTTTCCTTTTGCTATCAGACCTTCTCAAGTGGAACATCGTCCTGGTTATCCGCTGGCGTGAAGGGAAATGTTTGGGGGGAATATGTGGGAACACTGGGTCAGTGAGAGACGTGCAGTGGTGGGTGTGCGTGTGCATGCTTGGGAACAAACATTGACTGCTGATGGATTCTGAGAAAGCCAGGGCTGTCCACCGGGTCCCAAAATAGCTCATGTAAACAGGTGGCCTTACACTGCATCCATGCTCTGCGATGGAGATGTACAGCCTTGAAATGTAATTTGTTATGCAATTTATCAAAATAGTCATCCTCCAGGGGCTTTTTCTTAGTGAGGAGAGACAAGGAAAAACTAGATACTAGCTTGCTGTATTGAGATAAAGAGTAAGTTGTTTTCTAATGCCTTGGAGTGATTTTATTGGGAGTCTTATGCGACGTCAGAATACAGTGGTGCATATATAGAAATGTTATTTTTATCTTAGCTATGTGGAGGGGTGGTGCTAAAATATCCATATTGTTAGTGGCTGCGAAGAAAATATCTTCCAGCTCCCTGTCTTTTCAGCAGCATCAGCTTTGGGAGTTGCTGTAGGTCAGGTGCCTCTGTCATTCTCGCAGAGGCACATACATCACGTGTAGGATGCAGAGATGGTCTGTGGGTGTATCTGTTGGGGGGGAAGCACAGTCTGGCAGCTTGGGCAGCAGACAGATCCGCTTTCTGCACTATTTTTCTTGACTACATCACACCAGGTGTGCTGCTTGCCCACAGGCTCAGTGCTGAAATGTGGGGGGCCCTTCCCCATGTCTCAGCTGTGATGGCAGGATCCACTGCAGCTTTGGAGGTGCTGGCAGGGGGTCCCTATCTCTGGTACAGCAGGGCTGAGCTGTGATCCATGCAGGGACCATCACGTGCTTCCCATTTGCTTCGGCCTCAGCCTGACATATCTCACCTTGGCAGATTCTACCTCCAGCTAATTTTTTTGTTCTTTTATTTAGAGATGTTCAGACATTTCCGAAAATAGAGGAAGCGAAAATGCAGTGGTTTTCCCCAGTTAAAATTCTGGCCAGCTTTTTCTAGAGTGACTCTAATACTCATACTGCTGGGAATTATGTTTGCCAGCCCAGTACCTCTAGTTTATGCTGTGTCAAACCTTGGAGGGCAGGAAAGTAATTCACATATGCTCATATGGATTTTACAGAGAAATTCCCAGAAGATTTTATATGCTTTAAGCAAGTCCAAGCCAGGGACTGAGTAAGACTTTGGCAGCTGGGCAAGTCTGTGTCCAAATACCTGAGTTGGAGGCAAGAAGAATGTCTTCCTGTGCTGTTAGTGCTCATCCTGTTAATATACAAAGATCAAACAAAACCCCTGAGAATATGAATAGAAGTGTCTTCAGAGCAGAACCCGACTATGGCACAACAAAAAGGCACATGGAGGGGTGTAAAATAAAATCCAGAGTTCTCGTTCAGTGAGTGATCATGATCCAGAACAGGACCTGAACGTGGGAGGGGGAAATGGTCTGCAGCCATGCAGTTGGTGGTTGTGCAGTACTACCTGCACAGTGAGTTAAGGAGTTAATATCCCCAGAGATCTCAGTGCATGCATTGCTGTACCCCAGTAGTCTGTGTTGGATCTTCATGGAGATCCTGATTTGTCCAAGCCCCACTGTAGTGGCTTAAATCCATCCTGCAAGCTCCCTTGATACCTCATTGTTGGAGGAAACAAACCCTAAAGGCCTTTGGAAGCGCCTGCTGAGCAATGATTCCTTTTCTCCTGCTAGCTTTTCTCTAACTCTGGCTTTTTCTGCACAATTCGCTCTTCTCGTGGCCTGGCATCAGTCCAGGATTCAGGAGGGTTTTGCTATTGATTTTTACAGGACCAAGATGTTGCTGTGGGTGTTTCACATCGCTGCTGTAGCTGTACAACCTGACATCTCTGCCTAGACAGGCTGTGGGAATTAAGGGAAGCATTTGCCCCAAAGGCTTTTCCCCACCCATCCGGCACTCACTGTGTCTGTGAGGACTTTCTGTCCCTGCACAATAGTCTTTCCAAGGATGTTCAAAGTACTAAAAGAGGGCAGGTTTTCATGCAAAAGCAAGTCACAGGCAGCTCTGATCCCTAGCACTGCACTGCAAACAGGAGAGCTAGCAGGGAAATGTGATTCCCTTACCCTTGTTGAGTAATACCCGGAGTGCTTGCACAGGGTGGGCTACTCAGGAGACAGGTACCACCAAAAGTGGCACATGATGCATGACCAGCATCTCCTTCACATAAAGCCCCACGTACCCAAATGAGCCTTTTTCAGCAGAGGAAAGGCAGAGAGATACGTGCCGAGTCTTGTTTGTACCCACAATACCACGCACATGTTCCTAACTTTTTATAGAAACGCTCTTGGTTCTCTGGGTGTGCGTTGGTTTGGGTTTTTTTCATCTGTGGGGATTTGTCCCACGAGTTGGTCCAATCAGCTCCCAAAATTGAGTGATCATGGGAGGCTGCATAGGGAAAATAACTCGTGAGAACTGAGAAAGAAAAACGCTCAGGACATCCAGGCTATTAATAAAAGCAAGTGTTGCAGAGCCCTGTGTAAGTTCGCTGCATCAAGGACTCAGAAGTAGCTACCCAAACTATTTTGGCTCTTTCAGCCAACAGAGCACTTGAGCTCACATTGAATTTGTGATATTTTGGTGTCAATTCTGTGCTGGTTTTCCAGTTCTGTGCCTGTGTTCTCCAGGAGGAGCTGGTGCAAACCTGCCTTAGGGGCACGGGTACAGCACCATTGCACTGGAACGCTGTGGAGCATCCCGTGGCACCTCTCCCATGGAGGCAGCAGTCTTGCCAGTGATTTTGGCATGGCTACACCTGCAGGTGGCTTTGGAGAGCCTCAGCCCACAGCATGGCTGTGTTTCTTCCACTCTTACCCTTGAACGTGCACGCTGCTTTCATCCAGCGCCAAGAGCTTCCTACTGCTTCATAGAGTCCTTGCAGCATCGATTTCCAGGCTTTGTACTACGGGAGCAATAACTAACCGAGCTGTAATGTTTTCCATTGCGTATTTAACTCTGTGTGCACGGCGTGGCCTTGCCAGAGCTTGGATTTGCGATTCCACGGCCTGGGAAATGCGTGCACGAGGTACATCGTTAGTGAAGGATCCCGGTCAAAGCGATGCCTTCTCCACCACAATTTTAAAGATCAGGGCACAGACAAATTGCTGCGCTTCCGACGGAGCGCTCCTATAAATATAGGAAGAGCTTGCTTTGGTGTGATCCACATCTTCCAGGCAGATCTCAGCCCCCACCCTCTGCTTCCCTCCGTGTTGTGCTGATGCCAGATCAGCAAATGTTCAGAGAAAGAGGATAGGCCACAGCTGTAAACCAGCGATGGCATCTTGTGCGTTGGGCTGTTGTTGTTTTTTTTAGCGTGAAAGGCTGGAGTAGTGCAACACTGGAATTGCATTGGCTAAGATAATAAATGGATCAGACAAATATAGCTGGGCATATGCTGAGTGTGGGTATGGGTTTTTAATTCCCCTTCTTCAAACCAAGATCTATAATAAGATGTTTCCTGGCTTGTGTGTGAGTGTTTTTAATAGCTTCATTTTTTTTTCTTGCTGGATATTTCTGGACATGGCTGTACTAGCCAAGCCCTGCACAGCAGCTACAGTGAAAATTGTTTTACATCTCTGAGCTGAGAGTACAGTAGGTGCCATAAACTATTCTTCAAGTCTGGTCTGTCAACGGGTGAGCACATTAGCAGCCTTGCTTTGCAAATTGAAGCAGCCTCAGAGATGGCAGAGGAAAGAGGTTTTGTTTGCAGGAGAAAAGCCCAATTCTCAGCTGGCTCCTTGTTGGAACAAGGAAGGGTGTGCTTTTATTTTATCTGCCTCTGAAGTCACAACAGGTAATGGATTTGCTCCTTGATCTTCTCCTTTGTCAGTCCCAAATCCAGTCCAGTCTGGACCCCAACTCTTCTCTGAGGGCCAGCAAATCCCACAGCCATGCAGCAGGCAGGAGATGCTGCAGGATTAAGGGGCAGGAGGAGCTGGTAAGCAGAAAGCTTCCCACAGAATCACGCACACACACACCAGCAGCAGTTAGAGCCATGGATTTGCACGAAACCACACTTCTCATAAGCTTTGCTGAGCCCCTACTGCACCCATCATCTCTTAAGCTGAGCTAATTCAGTTCAATATTCCCCATCCCTGTCCCACATTACAAAGGCAGGATGCTCTGAGAGTCACCCTGGGCAGCAGCATTTCTCCATCGCTGCAAGAGCTGGTACGTCACCTGTGGATAAAGTAGGGCTTTGGGGCTGGAGTGAGTCATGTATGGTGACCACTCCCTGTGCTGGACTTTAAAGTACCTGGCAGTGGAGGCAGCTTATTGGAAGCCCTATGAAATGTGTGTACTTGCTTAAAATCCCATCGTCAGATGTCATCTGAATGACAAATCTCAGCTTTCACTCAAACAAAATGATCCCTCATCCAGCTTTAGCAGCTTTGACCTAGGTGGCTCAGAAACCTGAAAGAATATCCAAGGTATGCTCTTATTTTAACCAAAAGGATTTATTTTTAAAGTCAGCATCATGGCTGGAAGAGGCCTGATCTTCAGCCATCTTCAGACTGGAGCCAGCTCCCAGGTCTCAGGGAGGACATTTCTAAGCCTCCTGCACAATACTTGAACTTTAATTTGCCGTGAGTCAGCATTGTAGTGATGTTATGGGAAAGGTAAACATTGGACTAAGGAAGTGTGCTCCACAAGAAAAGATCAAACTAACTCGACCTACTGAGACTGAGGGGAGAATATTTCTCCAGGGCACAACAAGCCAGCTGAGAAGGGGAGATGTGTTTCTGCTAAGACACTTGCATCCCACATTGTGGAATCAAGTACAGGGACGTCCCTGATTGGAAAGGGAGACAATGGAGTAGTGGAGCATTAGCTCCTGCTCTGACTAAGAGTTCAGTGAGGAAATACTTTACTTCTGTATCTCTTCTCCTCATCTCAGGGATGGGATCATCACCATCGTTCTGCCTCATGCATGTTAACAGAACAAGTAATCAGACCTTATCATTTCAGGGCCATGTCAGTCCCTCTGATAAGCAAGTTTATAGCTCCAAGCGGGTGCTGAGTTAAGAGTCAGCAGTGGCTTTAGGAAAAAATGAGCATGAAAGTGGGTTCTCCTGTGGGTGGAGAAGGACACCGCCCTGATCAGTTGTGGCTGTCTTCTTCTGCAGGCAATAATGCACATTCCTCCTGGACCTCTGAAGCAGTTAACAGTGGGCAGGGGAGGAAAATAGGACCTAAACAAGCATTTCCATAGGAATGCAATTCACTCCTGTATCTTAAACACTAGGTCTCACCTTGATTTTGCCACCTGATCCCAGCTCTGATGAGTTGAACCCCAACAGGTCCTCTTTTCAGGGTGCACGTGTAGGGCAGTATGTCTGGAATCAACTTCACAAAGGGGGTCTGTCCCCTCCTTCCCGCCGTGTCCAGCTGGGCCGTGCTCAGCTGCTGGGACAAGGAGTGCTGGGAGCAACTGCAGGGGCAGCTGCACTGCCGAGGAGCACACCCCTCACACCCCTTCTGCTGGGGCTGGAAAGGGGCTATCCATCCCACTGCCGCTCCCACCCCGGCTGTGCCGCCATCCCCCAGGCTCCGGGCTCAGCTCCCCTTCGTTCAGACCGGCTGCAGACCCGGCTATAAGTGCCCAGGGCTGGGGAAAGTGCTGCTGCTGCTGAAAAGGTGGCTCAGCAGTGGATGCTGAACAGGTTCTGCCTGTAGAGAAAGGGCTTTTTGTGAAAGCTGCCTGAGCTGGCTGATGTGTGTGGTGTTTACTGAGGGCTCTGCCCTGCTCAGCCTGCACTGCGTCTTCAACAGAGGCAAAACTCACATTATCCTGTGAGAATATATGGAGAATTTGCCCCCATTCCTTGGACCTGCTGGGTACCAGGGCTACCTGGGCTTGTGTTTCACCTTTGGGCTGAAATGTCCCATATCCAGCTGTCAGGAGCATATTCCATCTGCACCCAGCCCGTTTATCACAACCTCAGTACTGCATCTGTCCTCATTTATTATCCTGGATATACCAGGTGGAATGGCCAGGGTGTGTCCAGGCGGGAGGGAATCCTGGGCTGCAGGTGCATCCTCATCCTGGTACAAAAGATAGGAGGCCCGTGGCCATGGCAGAGCCTCTGCTGGGGGTGATGCCTTTTAACTTTTATATTTTTCAAGTCCTAAGGTGTAAGTCTGAAGTTTCTTGTGGCCTGTTAGCTGCTGTTCTCTCATGCTGGTTAGACGTAACAAACCTCTCTAGGTTTGCTCTCCAAGGACACCTAGATTGTCCCAGGCCCCAAAATATGTGAACTGAGGCCTCTGAAGAGGAGGGCAAACTTGGGGTAGTTACATCATTAACTGGAGTTGTAATTGGAGAATTAATCCTGATATGCAAATAGACCAAACTTATATAAGTATGAAGGACTTGTGACCTGGGGTCCGTCTTGGATGTAGCCTTTGGCTCCCCGGGGTGTACCTTTGAAGGCCTTTCAAATAAATACCTACCTTTATTTGCTTATTCCTGTCTAGTCTCTGTTTTTAGGTGGCCATCTCAGGCATCGGGGGTACCAGCATCCTCTGCCTGCAGGAAGAGCACACCTCACTGCCTCAGCAGGTGCCCAACAAAGGGGCTTTTGCTCCCAAACGAAGCCATGGTGTTTGTGTTCCCTCCCTCCCAAGTTCTCACTTCCCAGGCATTACCAACACATCCATGCACCCAAGCAATCCAAGCCCCAGGGGGCCATGAGGGTCTCCCAGGTTACGCAGTGACTCCCAGATGTCCCTGTGTCCATGCAGACTGTGCTTGGCCCGTCTCTCCCTATGGATGTGGTGCAAACCAGGAGTTAGGATTGCGTGACACTTGCTGAACAATGCGGAGCCACCTCTGCTTTGGGAAGGTGCTTAGGAAATTCTTCTTGCTGAAATCAACCCGAAGCTGGCTGCTTTCCTCCTGTGCTGGCTTGTGCCGAGCGATCGCTTCCCATTTTCCTCAGATCCAGCTTTGCAGATCTGCGTGGCCGCCTCCCCCCAGCCTGAGACTGAGCAATGCAATGAGACCATTGTGTCTGAGACAGCCTGCACACATAACACCTTATATAAACAATAATGGGCTTCGTGATTGCTTCTGCTGCTGCCACGGCATCATCCCTTCTCGGCACGTCAATCACCACCTTCCCCCAGGGAACATTCCGGTTTCCCAGGAGGCTGTGAAGCTTTGATCGCACGCCATGGCAGTGGGACGGAGCACAGAACCATCCCTAAGCCCTTCCTACGCTGACACCCAGCAAGATGACCCTGAACCTGGCTGGCAATGGGACAGCGAGGCACAGGGCAGGGTGCACTTCACAGTGCCTCGGAAGCCTGAAAGGAGATGGGAGAGGTTTTCCCTGTCCTTGGAGCAAGTGGGGTTGGTGGCAACATCCTTCCTCTCAAGCCATGATGGGAGAAGGAGTTAATTCACCCCCGACACCGAGTGCTAAAGTGTTTGTTCTGGCAGCCAGTGCCAGGCAGTGGGAAGACACTTTTGACAAAGAGATATTAGGTAAAACGGAGCGGTGACCCAAGGAGGTGTAATTAGCTCTGCTGTCACATAGGAAAGGACATGTTTGTACAGATTATTTCCCATTTCCAGCAACACCTGCTCACTTGCTTTAACCAGGTTTCTCAAAATAAGGACTAATTAGCACTTCCTTGGAAGGCCAGCTCTCTCCAGGCAATGGCTTTACCTCTCAATTGGTATTCCTTCTGCAGGAAGGCACATTAATTACTGCATCAGGAAAAGCTAATGCTAGCAGGAAACCATTTCCATGCCTAAAGCTAATTCAAGGAGAAGGCAGAGCTCACTAGATCCAGACTCCCTTGCTCATGCCAGGGGTGAGGGCTGTGCAGTGAGATTCCTTCTCCGCATGCTTGAATGAGAACAGTATTTTGCATCTGTATGATTTCTGTGTGCTGCTGCTCCCCCAGAGTTTGAGCCAGCAGCTCAGGGCAGTGCTTGTGCCACCCCAGCAGTGGCACAGAGCTAAGCCTGACCACCGTGGTGGCTTGGGGCCAACGGGAGCCCCTGTGGCATCAGTGTTGGAGACTTCTGAGTGAGCCTGTGCCAGGAGGTGGACAAGGCTCCCTGTGTTTTTTCCATCAAATGTAACTATGAACAAGGCTCTGACCACAGACAGGTATTAATTATAGCTTGGGATTAACGGTGTTAACTGATGCTGCTGTTAATTAATGTTTGTAGAGTACCAGTCTAGCCAAGCCCCTCCTAAAGCTGGGGGATTGTGGTCAAGCTCGTGAAGTCTCCCTGGGATCAGCTGAGTGGTGGTATGATGCTGCAGCTGAGTGTGCCAAGGAAAAAGAAAGGTGTGACTGGCCAGGGCAGTGCTTCCAGCCCAGCCCTTCCTTCCTGCTATGAACCACCAGCTCTGCTGAAACTTCATAGCTAAGAACCCCCTTTTGAAAACCTTCTGCTTTCCTCTCCTGCCTGAAGGGACAAAGTGTAGCCACCAGCTTGGCTGTCCCCAGCCCTTGTCTCCTTGTGAGTGGTGGGGATGACCTTCTTATCCCATGACACGTTTCTGGAGGTGTTTTTCTACCCTTTCAACATAGTTATCCATTAAATCAGTCCTCTTTTAAAAGCTGCAGTTTGGTGGCTTCTACAGCAGTCTTTAGGAAAAGGATTTTTGGGAAGTGATTTGTACTGAACAAACCCCTTGCAGCCTGCCATACAGTGCCACTGAGCACAAGGTGAGAGGACACTGTCAGTCTCACCTTGCCTGTTCTTGAGGGCATCCAACCACACCTCATCACTCATGCTCTGAGCCTGTGAGATTGTTTCTTGGCTAAAACATATATTCCACGGAGCTATCCAGTCTGGCTTTGACCACCTCAAAAGATGGAGACTCTGCTGTTTCCTTTGGTGCTTGTTTTCAACTCTCAGGCTTGTGTTGCTGATGCATTTCCTACATAACTTCTCCAGTTCTGTCTACAGCTTTTACTTTTGGTTCTCCCTTTTTCTGACAGAGCCTTTTACTGCCTGGAGTAATGTGTTCGTGCACCATAATTGAATCCACTGTCTAAGAGGATGGTTCTCCAGGTGCCTTCCCATCAGCACCTTCTCCAGCTCTTTCTGCATCCATGGACACCAGGACATGGATGCTGTCTCTTAGCTCCAGGTTAAATATTCTTCCTAATGTATTTTTAAGGACCTGGTTAATGCTTTGTGCCAGAACATCACTTGCTGTTCATCTGCAATTTCCGTGTATCTCCTTCCCTGCTTTCCTCACCTGCCTTTGTTGCACTGAACTATTGAACACTAAAAAGAACAGAAAAGACATCATTTCAAAACTCATTTAAGGAAAATTTATTTTTTCTCTAACCAATCTATGTGGAAGTCACTGCCATAAAACAGAAGCAAGGCCAAGCAAGGAAAAATGTCCACAAATAACAAAAGATGTCTGCAGGAATAGGCTTTTTTTTTTTTTTTAAGACCTTTCAGAGAGTTTTAAGTCCTTAAACCCCTGGCAGTCTTAACTCTTGGGGGCTTCAGAGAAGTTCTGCTTTGGGAAGGTTGTTCAGGAGGGGTTGTGCAGTGAAACATCTGCTTTTGCCAATTGCCAGGTCAAAGCAGAGCAGGAAAAGGACCGACAGCCTGAGCCAGTGGGGTAGCTCCTGCATATCTGTGCTTGTTGTCATGTCCCTTGGAAAGAGATGTGTGGCCTTCCAGACAATAGAAATCCCCATTCCCCAGCTGACCTAGTTCAGCTTCATGCATAATTTAACATGCCTTATAATATTTTATAGACTCCACTCTGTAACTCAGCATTGAGCTATTATTTAATGAAATGATCCCCAACAGGGACCTTAGGAGAACTAATTGTACATAAAAGCTTCAGGGGTGGGGTGGTGGGAAACATCCACAAATGCTTTAAATACTGAATTTTGCTTCTCTTAATATTTATTCATTTCTAGCCTCTATTCTGGTTGCTATTCTGCAGATACCCTTCAGCATGATGTTGATTAAATCTGGTGCCAGTGCAAACCAGTGTCAGACTCAGGCCCAGAGAAGCAGTATTTTAATTGTTCTATAACCATTTTGCCAGTTGGGACCTTTTTTTAATGGCACTCGTAGATGTGGGGAAAAAGCAGCTGCAGGAGATTTCTAAGGAAAGAAATTCAGGGAAGTCTCTTTATATGTGCATCCAAGAATTTGGATACTCTTCCAGGCAGTTCTGCTTGAGGTCTCCTTACGGATCTCAGTCCACATCCACAGCAGCAGGAGGCTGAGCAATGGCTTGGGCAGCACTGAGGGGAACCCCCATGCAAGAAAGGAACATCTATTTATTATTTTTTCCCGTTTATTCTTCTCAACACTGAATTTGCAAATTAAATACGATCCATTGGGTTTTGATGACCACTTGGATGCTTTGCAAAAACGCGACGCCTTATTTTATTATTACGTTATTTTTTAATGTTCTTTATTGTTTTATTATATCCAATAGCTCAGCAGACCTGCCAGCTTATAGCAGACTCCAGGGACCTCTGGTGTGCTGACACGACTTGCAAAGGATGACACGGAGTCGCCCACCGTGACTTTGCGTTGGGGACAGGGGAATGAAATGGAGCAAGCCTTACCCTCAAGGGCCTGGAGAACAAAGAGACTTGAGAGGCACCTGAGTGCCATTGATGGTATGAAGGGCAACAGGATGTGGGAGCTCTGGTTCTTGTGCCCCAAAGGGCTTGTTAGCATGCCAGTCACCATGAATGAGGACAACTTCTGGTACAGGCTGATGAGTAATATTTTTCCTACTGCTGCTGAAGCCACTGGAAAAATCTGGTTGATCCAGGATGTCGCGTCAGAACCTAATTCCCGTTTCTGCGGACACCCGCACGCCCGTGTTCAGTGCTTAATAAAAGGTAAGCTCCAGTCAATGGGAAAATGTGCTTAAGAGCTTTATTCCCTTTCTTAAGCACTCTGCTGGATCTGGCCCCATGCAATGTGTCAAGCCCTCATTACTCTTATCTTTTATTGTTTTAATACAGATAGTTGTGTGGGAATAACCCTCTCACCACAAAGGTGGGCATTTTTTGGAGGGGAGGCCACCCTGTGCACATGCACTTACTAATAACGACATGTTTGAGTGATGTTCTGGCTTTCTGCTCTGAGGAAATAAAGGGGAGGAAACATGATTGTCTTGGAGCAGGTACAAAGCTTTGAGATGCCTGGCTTGGATGAAGCTGCAGAAAGTGTTTCTCTTTGTATGGCAGGGCCTGGCAGCCCGGTGAGATAATAGAAGATAAAGCAAATTGTACGACAATGGAAAATGCTGAGCTCCCTGAGTAATTAAAGGTTGTGTAAGACGGTCGCATGGCTTGCGAGGATTATTAATGCAGTCACGTTTGCATTATATAAAGGGTAATTAAAATGCAGCCTGCTTACCATTGATTACACCCTTTGCCTGGCACTGGTAGCAGCGGCTGCACAGCCAGGCAGCAAAGGTGGCTTGGGAAGCAGCGACTGCCAGCAAAAGGAGAGGCTGTGGGGTGCAGGATGCCCAAAACTGTGGGACACTGCTGCACCATGGCTTTGGACAAATCTCCCAGCAGGTTGTGTCCTTTCCCTGTCGCACGGGCACGGGGGTGCCTTTTCCTCCCACCACGCCACAGTCACTAAAGCTTCCCCGTAAGAGCTTTTTAGGGTCTGTCAAACATGGGCAGTGGTGGGGTATAAGCAGTTCTCAGTAGATACCTCGGCTAGCCATGGCTTGCAGATTGGTGCACCTGAAGACATTTTGCCAGGGTAACCTGAGGAAGCTGGGAGGTGAGGGAGGAGGGACGTCACTGGCAACAGCCACTGCACAGCTGGGAGCAAACCTTAACCCTAAGAAGGCTGCGTTGCTTTTGCCAGCCCCACTCCATCTGTGGGTTCCTCTCAGGAGCATGGGGTGGCACAGGTCAGAGAAGGGCAGCTTCCTGCGGCCGTGCAGAGCAGACCAGGCTGAGGATGCCAGCTGGTCCCACCGGGATTCCCAAAGGCCAGTTTCATCAGCAATGAGGTGTGAAAGATGGGAGTGGGCCTGGCCATGGTTTTCTGGCAGCTCCACCTCCAAGACGAAGGGCAGCTTCACTCATATGATGCTGCACATGAAAGTGAACACCAAGAGGGGCCTGAACGATGTGTGGAGGTTGCAGTGAGCATTTTCCACTAGTTCTTACAGCAGGGAGAGGCAGAGTGCCCAGACCGAGGAGAAAGGAGTGTAAACTCCCTGACATTAGCTCCTGTAAGCCCTTGAACCCCTGGCTGCATGGTCTATGGCAGAGGGTACCTTCTGGTGCTGAAGAGGGGTTCAAGCAGAGCTAGGGAGGCCTGGGCTCTGTAGGATGCCCTGCTTCCCAGGGCTCTGTCTGCCTGCTCCTGGCAGGGCAGCAAAGGAGATGCCTCAAACCCACATCCAAGGCTGTTGGGATGCTGTGAGCACACTGTGTCTCTATGTTCCTGATTATTTTTCTGTGCTCGTGATTGTTCCCCTGGCACTCCTGTCCTCAGTGCAAGGGTGCTTCCTGAGCAGTGACAAAGGCAGTGCCTCCGAGGGAGCTAGAGATAAGAGTACACGGGAGAAGGAGCTGGACCTACTGTTTTCTCCATGGAAACATGATTGGCACTGAGCTGCTAGGCCCAGTAAATCCAATTATGGCTGTAGATAGAAATGTGTTTAAAGAAAAAAAGCGAAGCTGGTGTAAATGAAAATGTAACTGTGTGCCGTAAAATTGTTTGGGTTCACTTTTTGTTTTTTACAGTCCCAACTACTTACCAGCTACAACCTTGTGGGATGTGTGTGTTGAGGGATGTTTCCTGTGAAACCATGGTACCCTACTCTGCCCTGAATTATGGGGCTGGACAGTCAGCCAATGCCAAACATTTGAAGAGTGAAATACTTCTGGAACGTCACTTTCCATGCAAGGGACTTGAATAAGCAAAACCTGAGCTCCTGGAGATGACAGCCAGGAGCCTTTCGCCTTCCTTCCAGCCAGTCCTGCCCCAACAGCCCTCCAGTGGCTTGTGAGAAATCACTTTTAAATACACATTAGCGTTCCTTGCAATTCAGGGGACCCTTTTTAAAGACACCTGAGCTACGCAGAGAAATGCTGTGAGGTGAGGAAGATGCAAGCTGAGTTTGAAAACTGTGGCTACAGATGGATGTCTGTCCCAAATACCCACCATGAGCTTTTCCCCTCTGTTTTTATAGTTCCCCATCCCCACAGGTGATGTGCTCTCTATTTGGCTGGGGGTCAAAATAATTTCTTGCAGCTAAAAAACTGCAACTGGAATCTGAACACAACACTTTTCCATAAAAACCCAGGCAAATTAAAAACAAAAGTTCCCCAACTTCAGCCCTGCCCTTGACACAGTGTTTTAGCCCACTCAGCCTCCTCCACTCAACCCTGGGTAGCACTGTTGGCAGCTCCTGCTCCCCAGACCATCCTACCAGGCAGGGCAAAAGCCCTTCATCCCACCTTTTCTCATGGGGAGGAATCTGCCTGCAAAGCCACAGACTTCAAAACCATTTTTTTCTCTCCATGGAAGGAATTAATCACTTTAACTGCACATTGTGGTGGGTACAATTCAGCATCTTTTTAATTGGTGTCTCACCTGAGTTTTCTGCATTCTTTCATGAAGTCTCATGATTGGTTTGAGATCTGTTTTACTTGTTTAGTCCCTAGCTGGCAAACCTGTGGAGAAGTCAGGAGACGTGGATGGCTTTTCCAGTGTTGCTCCTGACTTTGCTTGACTCGCTTTTAGATGCTCATCCAAAATATGATTTGTTTCCCCATCTGCAAAACAGAGATTGTTGCTCAATCCCCTTTAAAAACTGCACTGAGAACTTGGGGTAGAAACCAGTGAGTGGGCTCTGAGTTGAGTGAGTTTCCATTTTTCAAATCCATAACAGTTTTAATTCTGTGCTTTGAAATATAGAGAAGTACGGAAATGTTCAACTCTTTTTTTTTGGGGGGGGCGGGGGGATGGTTTTTTAGAGCTCTATAATTTTGGTGCGATGGGAGAGTTAAAAATAAATTCTTCCCACAAGATTTTAGCCTTGCACTGGACCAGATCTTGAAGGAAGCAATATTTGCCGTTGATTATAATTGTCAGGGTTCGGCATTTCTGTGTTGTGGAAACCACGTACCAGGGATCGGGCATGAGGCCTCATCCCAGCCATACTCTGCTTTCTCCTCTCTATTATTCCTAACTGAAAGCAGTAAAATGCCTCTGGTCTGACGGGATACATTTCAGGCTGCTCAGGGAGGAGCTGCCAAGGCCGTGGTGAGAGGCAGCTCCCTCTGCAGAGGAGCAGAGAGGCACAGCCAGCCGGGCGCTCTGCTGAGCGCTGACACGGGGGAGGAATCACCCGGCTCTTCCATGTGGACTCTGCCCGCCAAAACCGAGTCCGACCGACTGCGCTGGAAAAGTCATCCCGCCCATCCTCACAGTGCTGGGCAGCTCAGGGGGCCATTCCATGGATTTTGGGGAGAGGGGCACTACCCCCTGCATCATCAATGCCCTTTGGAGACCCAGAGCAAGTGGGACTCCTCTCGCTTCGCCAGCAGCTGGAGCAACCCACAGCCCTGGATCATTCCCGAGACTGTCCCCCTCCCGCCCCGGCAGTGGGTCCGGGCTGGAAGGAGACACCCTGGCGCGAGGCCACGGGAAGTTCTCTGGTTACGCAGGTGGCCCCACGCAGGTAGTTTTGCTTAATGGTATTAAACAGAGAGGGGTAATGTTACCTCGGGGATCAAGTGGTGAGCTTTGCACAGCGTGACCTGCAGCAGCAGTGGGAGCCTCTCCTGCCACGGACAGGCCTGGGATGTCACGGGGAGCCAGCGGGTAGGGGGCAGATTTATGGGGGAAAGAAGCTGGCTAGGTCGACCTGGAATGGGTGGACTGCACTCAATAAAACCCACCTATTCCCAAGAGTGTAGCCCCTCTGCTTGAGCCCAAGGGCTTCGCTTAATTTTATAATATTTTAAAGACTATTTTGGGATTACCTCCAAACACGCCATTTATCCTCCTCTACCTCCTCTTGCCCAGACCCATCATCAGCCCAGGGCTACCTCCAAACATGCTGGAGCCATTCATCCCTCTCCATCTCCTTTTGCCACTGCTTTCCACCACAGCTACTGCTGGAAATGAGCTCCACAGTTAAAACCAACCCTTTCAGAGGTGGCCATGGGTCTGCAGCTGTGTGAGTGTGGGGTAGGAACCAAATATCAAATAACAAATCAGAGAGGTGGTGTCAGGATCTGCTTGCTGGCACGTGGGCGGAGGACAGATGGACAACGTGCCCAGAAGTTGCCGGCCTGGCTCTGGTGACACTGGCAGCTTGTCCTGTGCCCTCCCTGAAGAGCTGGCTCCTGCTGGGGTGGGAGCCACAGTTGCCTGCTGTCACCTGGCCAGGCTTTGGGTGGTGCATCCAGATATAGAAAGAAGATGCTACAAGGGGGAAGTTATAGTGGATATATATAAGTACATATACATAAAGGGCTGCTCATCTCCATTGTCAATCCAGAAAATGGCAATTTCAGTCACATTAAACCATTAAAAGAGGTGCTCCCCTAACTTCTGTGAAGGCAGGACAAATTTCAGGCGGGTTTCTGTCAGAAGGGAGAAGTGATGAACTTTTGATGAACCAGGGCTGGAAGCAGACAGTCGCTCCTATTGAATCAGCATCGTGTAAGGCTGGCCTCATTAATGAATGTCAGAGAGCCCGCCCGAATCAGAGGTTTCAGGCCTCTGCTTTTTCTCTTTTAATTGCATTTTCCAGAGTTCACAGGCCAGAGTAAGTGGGGAAATTTCTGATGGGTCAGAAATGGCTGTGGTTTGGAAAGAATTTCAGGCATCCTTCATGTGACCTCCTCCTCCTCCTCCTCCCTGTGCACAATTGTTGCTTTTAAAAGAAGCAGCAATAATGGGGGACCAGGGAATCTGCCTTGCAGAAATCTTGCCCTCAGCCCTGCTTCTTGCAAATCCCTTCTTTAACCTGTGGACAGGGAGAGGCCAGGAAGACGTCCAAGGGTAGGGGGCTGGAAGCCAGGCACCCCATGCCCTGCTCTCCTGTGTGAGCCAAAGCCTACAGCAGCCACCAGGCAGCTAATGGAAGCAGACACAGTTCCCATGCTATCAGTGGAGTTTGGGGTTAATTTGGAGCCCAGTCCAGCTTTGCAGAGCCCCAGGAGCGGATGGGACTCACTCCCTTAGCAGACATGGGGGGAAGCTCCCTCGCTGACTCAGCTGGCCCGGGCAGCTGGCCTAGCTGATCTTAAATGAGCCAACTCAGGCTGCACAGTGGGAATGCCTCTCAGCTGAAGGCTTGATTGAGTAAAGGCTGCAAGATTTAGCTAATAGTGCCCCAAATCCCAGCAGAGTCATTATCCTTATTTAGAGTCAGTTGTGCCCCCTCAGCCCTTCCCTTGCCACGGGCAGGACGTGGTTCATTTGGCACAGACCCACCAGGGAGTGAGTGGCAGGCAGAGCCTGCAGCAGGGCAGTGAGGGGAGCAGAACAGGTCTCCCAGCCTCAGTTTCCCCACCTGCAAAACCAGGGATGCTCCTGAAAGGTGCAGGGCACCCCAGGCTGTCCTGCAATGGATGCGGGGTAGTTGTAGCACTGGGTTAAATCACAGGTGTGTCTCTGGAGGGGGCACATGGCGTTATCACCATGTGTGAGGGGGGAAAAGAGTTGGGCCTTTCAGCATCCTCCAGCAGCCTGGTGGTGATCTCTCCATGACGTGTTTTGGGCTTCCTGATGAAAAGGTGAAGGAAGGCGTCCTTAGCTCTGGCTGACTGCACTGCGCTTCCTAACATGGCTGTGGAAGAAGCTGGACACAGCACCAACAGGTAACTGTTATCTCTGCAAAACTCCAAAAGAAACTGCTTTCCTTGGGCCCAAGATTCTGACATCAGGGCTGGCTGCAGCTCACCTCTATCTGTGGTTCCCAGGCTGGAAAACCCTGCTCAGGTTAAATCTAAGAGGCAACATGATATGTAAGGGCCCAGATCCTTACCTACATGCTATGCTGCAAAACAGGAGAGTGTTTGCAAGAGAGGGAGGAATGGAGATTTTTTTTTTCGAAAAAATTATTATTATTGTTATCATTTTAATTGTAAGAAAAAAAAAAAGCTCTCTTCAAAGATTACCTCCTTGTGAATTTATAGTCCTCCAACCCCGTATTTTATGATCTCAACAAGAAGCTCATAAAACCAAATATTTGGAAAGGGGGAGGAAAAGAAAGAGGGAAAAAAAAGGGTATTAAAGAGGCACCAGCAAGTCTCAACTGAAAACATGGAGGGAGCTTTCCTAAGGCAAGAGTTCCCATAGCAGGGGCTGGGCTAGCTCAGCAGGAGAGGATGTTTTATGGAATACCTTTTACTTGGGCTCTCCTCAGGTCAGGAGGCTTGGCAGTGGTGGTGAGGCGCTCTCAGCACAGGGACATCCTGCAAAGGGGGAAGCAGGGAGGACACAGTGGGCTTTGCTTCATCCTCTGGCAAAATCCTTACTCATCCCAGGGGTCTGCAAGGGGATTGCCCTGCTAGGAGAGGCAGTGACTCGAGTGGAGGAGGTGTGGGTCTGGAGGATGCTGTTGTGGGGAGGAGGAGGCATGTGCAAGTTGCTCAGAGCCCCTCATTTCTGCAGGGATTCAGGAAATGTGTTTAGTTTGACCTGGAGCTGGAAAGGGGTCACAAATGTGGAGTGGCCCTCTGGCAGGTGGGCACAGGCTCTCTGCTACCTGCACATGGCAGAGATGTCTCTCCTTAGAGACATCGACTGCTACAAATGGCAAAGCAGTACATAGCAAAAAACCACAGAAATGCTGAAAATCTCAACAGTCTCAATTTCTGTGTGAGGGAGGGAAAGTTATTTTTTAGGGTTTGGCTGTTTCTTTCTTTCTTTTTCCTTTTGCCCTTCGTGCTCCCCAAAGGCTCTGCTGCATTTTACGTGTTCTGGTTCGGCACCCTCTGAGCACCTTCCCCTTCAGTGCTGCTGGAGAGGAGCAGACTTGGCTCTGCAAAAGATCCCTTGATGACTCTGGTCTCCAGAGTGCAGCCTGGCCACACAGCTGGGCTGCCTATGATCCAGGCAACTTGAACACCAAAAAAGCAGGTGTCTGCTCTCTAGGTAAATTCAGTGCCCCTTCCAGACATGTTAAAGGCAGTGAGGATCATCAGCCCCATCCTCTGCCCTTTAGCCACAGTGACTGGTTTTCTTGTGTTTAGTCTACCACGTTTCTGTGCTGGATTAGAGTCCTGTTGGTGCCTCCACGACAGCAGATGAGCTGTAATCGAGCCACCTTCCAGGATCACCTGTGCCCTTTGGGGTTCTTCCTTCCTTGCTCTGGGCTATTCCTGCCTTTTCAGTGCCCTTTCCAAACCCCAGACCTCAGCACCCAGTGCAAACAGTATGGGCTGGGTAAAAGCAAGCCCTGCTTTCCCTCTGTACCCCCACCACCAACATGTCAGGAGCTCATTTACCCCTTTTGCTACAGGGCTGTGTTGGGAGCTTGGATTTGCTTTTCTGCTCTTATGAGATAAGGGTAGGTCTATGGTATGTCTGTGACCTCTGGGTGAACAGGCAACTGTCCCCTGGAGCCAGCAGCAGGGAGAGGTGGCCTGCAAGCCATGGCAGCAGTGCCCACTGCTCTCCAGAGCTGCTCTTTTAAGGCTCTTTTAAGATGTTGTACCTAAACAGGCATTAAGGACTCACTCCTGACATCACAGGATCACAGAATAAACTGAGTTGTAAGGGACATACAAGGATCATCGAGTCCAGCTCCTGGCCCTGCACAGGGCATCCTCCAAGAGTCACACCATGTGCCTGAGAGTGTTGTCCAAATGCTTCTTGAACTCTGTCAGGGTGGTGCTGTGACCACTGCCCTGGGGAGCCTGTTCCAATGCCCAGCCACCCTCTGGGGGAAGAACCCTTCCTGATATCCATCCTAAACCTCTGCTGACACAACTCCAGGCCATTCCCTTGGGTCCTGTCACTGGTCACCAAAGAGAAGAGATCAGTGTCTGCCCCTCCTCTTCCCCTCACGAGGAAGTTGTAACTGCAGTGAGGTCTCCCCTCAGTCTCCTCTTGCTGAACAAACCAAGTGACCTCAGCCTCTCTTCATATGGCTTTTCTTCCAGACCCTTCATCATCCTCGCTGCCCTCCTTTGGACACTCTCTAATAGTTTAGTGTCTTTCTTATATTGTGGCACCCAGACCTGCCTCCAGCACTTGAGGTGAGGCTGCTCCAGTGCAGAGCAGAGCAGGACAAGCCCCTCCCTTGCCCGGCTGGCGATGCTGTGCCTGATGCCCCCCAGGACAGGGCTGGCCCTCCTGGCTGCCAGGGCACTGTTGACTCATGTTCAACTTGCCATTGACCAGGTCCTCCAGGTCCTTTTCCGTGGCACTGCTCTCCAGCCTCTCATTCTCCACCCTGTCCGTACATCCCAGGTTGCCCCATCCCAGGTGCAGAATCCAGCAGTTTTCCCATTGAACTTCATATGGTCAGTGATTGCCCAGCCCTCTGATTTTTCGAGGTCTCTCCTGCCTTCAAAGGAGTCAACAGCTCCTCCCAGTTTTGTATCATCTGTGAACTTGCTCAGTGTCCCTTCCAGTCCTGCATCCAAGTCATTTATGAAGATGTTGAAGAGCACAGGGCTGAGGGCCTCCCTCCTGAAGCCATCCCGGCTGTGATTGATGACTGCGTTGTCCTTCAGGTGTTTTTCAGTACCTCCCAGAATAATCTCCTCCATAACTTTACCAGGCACTGAAGCGTACACATAACAGTATCTCTTGCTTTTGCTACTTCTTTCTTTATTTTCTTTTAAACTCATAATCAGTTTAAAGATGCGTAAGAGTGGCTCTTTCACAATTTGCACTTTGGAAATGGGGAAAGTGTAATACTTCCCCTACACTTGCAGAAATGTGTTCAGTTTTTCCAAAACAAGAAATTTAGTTCCTGGCCAAGGTCCAGAATGGAAAATTTAAGAGTAGTAAATATTTCTGAGCATGTGGGGGGTGGAGGTGGGGGGGATTTTGTGTATTTTTTAATTTGTTTGCTTGGGGGGTTGGGGTTTTGTTTAAGTTGTGGAGGGTGACTGCCCTTTCCCCCAGCTCCCTGCACAGCTGCAGCGGGATGCCCCTACTTTGGGAGGTACAAGCTGATGTGATTCTCCTTGGTTTCCCCCACGCCTGACTTGGGGGCTATGAGAGAAACCTGTGGGGGATGATGATCTGTGTAACTCTGGCTGTGCACACACTGGAACAGGAGAGCCTGGGAGCAGCAGGGAGGCTGGGCAGAGCTGTGGCAGATCCCTTCTGTATGTATATATGTATACAGGACCATGAAGATGAGCGCTCTTCCCTGCGCTGCACCCATATACGTATAGGCAGAAAGAAACACATTTTTACAGGCTTTATTTTCTCTCTTATCCGTGCATGTCCTCAGAAATACTAATTCCTGAGTGTAAACTGTTGGGAAACAGCTGCACAAGTCCATCCATTTGCTGGTAGACTCATTTCCTCTGCATCCTTCCACCCCTGCATTTTAGAGAGGAAAGGGATTTATTATAAGGCAGCACTGTGGAAAAAACTTCCTTAGAGAAACCCGCTGGATAATCTGGGAAAGGCTTGAGTAATGGAGCTTTTTGTGAGCTAACAGAATAAAGCTACTCCACAAAAATATTATCGTTGGGAACACGAGCTGAAAAGGGAATGATTCATGCGAAATCCGGGCTGTGCCTGTGTTTCCTATGAATCAGTGCTATGAAAAGTGGGAGAGGGCTGGGGCAAGATGAGCACCCGAGACCTGCCCCGCAGCATGGAAAAGATAAAACACCTTTATTAAAGGCCTTGTCAGGAAGTAGCAGGGAGTGTGAGACAGACTTGGGAAAACCACAGGACGGAGAGTCCCTAGAGCTAAGGAGAAAGCCGTATGAGGAGCAGGCACAATTGCTGAGAGAGTTATGATTAAGGGCCAGCAGGCAGAATTTCCTGTGATGCTCCATGCAAGTAAAAACAAAGCTCTTCACCCCTCTGCACCTACGCTACCTCATCCAGGAACACGAGAAAAGAAACTGCTGCCAAACAGGAGCTTTGTGGGCTATCCCTGCACTTTACTGGGAGATACTGCTTCAGAGGAGGCTTAGTGGAACAGATTAGGTAGAGAAGAATCTGACCTAGCAACCTTTTTCCTCCCTCTCTTAAGGAGAAATTAGTCCCATCCACTATTTAATGTTTCACAGGCAGCAGAACTTGTGCTCCTGACTCACCAAGGGCTTTTGAAACCCACTCCTAATTTCTTCCCTGATGTTGCCACTGGTTGAGGTGATGGAGGAGAAGGTGATGAAGAAGGTTTAGCTTTTGTGACATCTTTGCTTTCTTTGTGCCTTGCCAGAGACTTTGTGGTAGCGCTGAGGTTACCTGGTGGTGCATGCAAGCCCTGGGCCCCAAGGGAGCCACAGGGCCAGAAGCTGCTGCATTTCCTCTCCCATACATTTGTGGCTGGGCTGCTCCTGCCTCTGACAGTCCCCCGAGGTGCCGTGTTGCTGAATTTGGACTGGGACTTTCTGTCACATGCTATATTTAGGCTGTGGATTTGCATTGTTAACCTGGGTGTCTTTAAGAGCAGGCGCTTGCTGGTGGCACCAAGCACTTGCCTCTCATGAGCTGTGGCACTCTCATGTGGGTGCATCTCTGTTGTGTGGCCAAGGATGCTGCAGTAAGGGACAGAAAATGAAAAAAACCCACCTTTTTTGTCACAGGCAGGTCTTAGATGCCCCTATGTCCAAAGCCTTTGGCAGGTGTTGGGAAATATCTATGGCTAAAAATCATTTGGAGGTCCCTGTGCTGCCTCACTTTTTAGAGGTGGCACCAGTGTGATGCCACCAGGCAGGGCTGGGGCTGTCAGATGCTGGGCCAGGGGGGAATCCCTGGCTGCCATGACTGCCCCTTCCCTGCACACTCATGGTTTGCACTGCTTTGCAGGGTCTTTTGCTGAAACAAAACGGTCCGGGTGACAAAATGGAAAAACTGGTCATCACTCATTCACAGATAGATCCTAAAAATATATGGCTATTGTTCCTTTCCTGATGACCCAGCTGGGATGAGTTGTTTTATAGAGGAAGCAAGAAGATAAACAAACAATTCCAGCATGCAAGGGTGAAGGCTGTTGTCCAGTTTTTTTCAACTTCCTGAATCTGACTCCTAGATCGTTCTTTGCTATCAGGCTTCCCCTCTCCAGCTCCCCTTTTGAGCAGGAAAACAGGAAAGATGGCTGAGGATGTTCGTGTTGAATGCCAGGCTGGGATAACTGCGTGTAGGGAGACACTGGGGCCCTTGGGCTGTGGTGCTGCTCCTCCCCATGTCACTGATTCAGCTGTGGGTCATCAGGGCTGGGGAAAGGATACATTGTGACCCTGGCACGTGTCCCATGCTGGGAAGCTGCCCCAGATGGGAAGCCCACCGGTGGGTGCCATTGCTCTGGATGTGATCCTTCTGCAGCATCCAGGAGTCCACCAGAGCCGTTGGGAAGGTCTGATGGGGTGTTCATGTGAAATGTTCTTGCTGACCCCAACCTGGATCTACGGCTCCTGCTTTCTGTGCTAACCAGGGTATTCCTGCCTGGCTCACACTGAGCCACTCCTTTCTTCCCACTTCCCAGTGTGGCTGTCACCCTGCTCAGCAGTTTAACCCTGTCACCTCTCGTTTGGTCTGAGCACAGGGAGGAAGCACAGCACTCATTAAGCTGGGAAAAAACCAACCCAAACCAAAGCATATTGCAGGTGGCATGAAGGTCTGGGCACCAGGATACAAATCCTTGCTCATTTTAGCAGCAGGTTGATCTGTGACAGCTCATTTCAGGTTTGGTGGTGGTTTTTTGGTTCCATTCAGAGGGGGTGCTGGTCCCTCATGTGGTTGCACATGCCTGTGTTTGTACACATTTCTTAAATCACAGTGGGCAATTTAGTGCAGAACCTCACATGGCCTTGATTTGCCCCCTGACATTGTACAAAATAAGAAAAACATGGAGTGAGGCAGCACTGCTTCTCAGTCACAAACTCTGCAGCTGGTGTGAATCAGCCCAGCTCCTTGGGTTTCTGTGGAATTGCACCCCTACACACCAGAGACGGTGCAGCTCCTCACATGTCAGGGTCCCTCTCAAACCTGTCTCAGTGTCAGACCCTGCACAGGGGCCTGGGCAGCAATACTGGATTTTGCAAGCACTGTGCCCAGCTGCTGCTTTGCTTTTTGTGCAAGCTGGCCATCCTCAGCAGGGCAGGAACAGGATGAGCAGGAACAGCACATCTGTCTCTGGCCTGCCCGAGTGCCACTTTGCTGTATTTTGGCTGGGCAATGGCTGGGAGGCACTGGAGGCAATTAGGCTGCCTCAGCAGCTCCAGCCTCAGGTTTTTTTTTCTGATTGTTTCTTGCCAGATGGGCATGTAAAGTCAGTGTGATCACTTCTTCAGTGTGATTGGGACAAAAATTTGTGCAAGAACCTCAGACCTGAGACCTCAGCCCCTCTGCTCTGGGCACCTCTGAGCCTGGAGCTGGAGTTTGGTCAGTGATTTCCTGATGCACTGCAGTGCACCTCTCAATCAGAGCACCCCCAAGCCTCATGGGTTTGCCAGCCCAGACCCTGGCTCTGCTGCTGAAGAATCTGTTCTTGAGCTTGGGCTAAACCAGTGACTTTAGGATGCAGGTTGCCTGGTGAGCTGCCCACACACACCATTGTGTTTGGACAGGAGCACACAGGATTTGGGAGATTTGCCCTTAGCCCTCAATAAGCCTAAAGAAAACCCAAGCATATCTTTGCATAGCTGTGAGTCTGTAATGTCGTTTTAATTCTGTCACGTGATGAAAAGAACCTGCTATTCTGAAATACTTTTAATAAGCTTCAATAGGCTGGCAGTCCACGTGTCAGGCGGGGCTGGGTTGCTGGGCAGGAGGTGTCTGACCCCTCCAGTGCAGCCTGGCCTTCATCATACAGCACTCTTCTCCTGGGAATCTCCAGTGTGTCTAGATTCTTCCTCTAAAAACCTACATGTGACACCATTCTAATGGCATCTGGAGTGCCATTGGGGTATTACCTTCCCTGCAGCTTTGGACACCTGTAGGGGTTTATGTAATCACCTGATCGCTGGCTGGATCAACATGAATTGCCCCAGGTGTGCTGCTAGCTTGAGGCTAGTGTAGAGAGGGAAAACTGGGGAGGATGGGAACATCCCTCATGGTCCATCTCTGAGGACCTAAGTCAGCCCTCAGGACCTTCTGCCCTGGTCCACCCCTGCCAGGGCTGCAACCACCAGGTGGGCTTGGGGAGCAGGTCATGGGATGAGAGATGGCAAGGGAGAATCCATCACCCTGACAAAGTGCCTGGGTGTCTTGGGCAGTGTGGGCATCTCAGGGAAGGCGGGTGATGGGTCTGTGTCCCTCCAGCATGCAGGGAACAAAGGCCCCTTTCCATCAAGTTCCATTGCGATGGATTTCAAGTGAAACTGAGACAGAGTGCTCCACCAAAAGGCACGGCAAGCAGCTGCCCTTGCTCAGCATTTGATCCCAGCCTCCCCCCTGTCTCGGGCTATCTGTTCCTTTCACCGAGCACCTGGAAACAGCTGACTAATGGGGATGTGCAGATGGTCATCAACTTCTGCATTATACAGCACGTGGCTAAAAATAGCCAAGGTTGCAGGTCCAGGCCCCAGCTCTGCTGGGAGAGATTTGCAGGGCACAGTCAAGAAGCTATTTGTCCCCTGGTGCCATGGCAACAGCTCTCAAATGTGAGCAGCAGGACAGCAGCAGCATGGTGCTGCTCCACTGGTGCGCGGGATGACCTTGGAGAAGCGGGAAGCAGCAAGGTGGGCCATTGTTCCCTCCCACAGCCCCTTTCCCCAGCCTGCAGCCATCAGCTCTGGCACAAAAGAAGGGACTTGTGAAGGATGGCCTAAAATCAGGAAAATGTGCCTCGTTGCATTTGCATTTAGATGGCAAAGATAAGGATAATTAGGAATTACGAGTAAAGGTGATACAGGAAAAATGCAACAGAGAGATTTCTGGCTATATCACTGAAAGTGGCTGTATTTCTTTTTTTTCATGAGCTTTTCCTGTTCTGCTTGGTTTAACTTAGCACTACACTGCCTGTTAGCTGTGGTGCTCTGGGTTCCTGCTGGAGGACAATTTAAGCAGACTGGTTTCACTGGGAGATGGAACTGGAAGTGTTGTAAATGCTGTCCAAACCGAAGAGGGCAAAGGTCCATCTGCAGCTCCTCAGCAATAGCTGTCTTAGCACATTGCAGCTCTGCTGTTTGTCACGTTGTCACACGGTCTCTGCAGTCTGACGGGTAAAACTTCACTTTTCCCTTCACTGCGAGGGAAAAGGAGATGGGAACTGAACTGAGATAAACAATTCAGGTACTTTTGCAAATATTTTCTCTGCAAAGGGCTGAGGTGTAAGAATTTAATATTGTTCTTCACTGCAAATGACCTTAAAAAAAAGATCAGCATTTGCTTGCGGAAAGTTGTTGGTGCATCTTTGTTTTCTACTCTGTTTTCACATGAGGAAACAGACTGGATATTCTGGACCTTATTGTCATGTATGACATAACCTGTCTCAATTTTCAGGGGGTGCTTATGATTAATTTTTTTTTTTTAGGAGCTTAAGGTTTTTCATAATCTCAGCCCCAAATACATTAGATGGCCTGGTTTGTATTGGGCTCAGCATCAGGGCAACTTAGGCCCCTTTGAAACCTCCCTGTGGGTACCCAAAAGGAGACAACCCCAAGCACCAGACTTAAGTATACAGGCTTTTAATGATACTCCCATGAGTATTTGATGTCCTCATTTGAGAAAGGGAAGTGGTGTAGGAAAATTGAAATGGAAAGGGGTAGAGGCCCAAATGTTTTGGTACAGGAGAGGAACTGAAGCATAGCCATGTTTCAGAATTCTCTGTCTCCACCCATGCTTGTGCTCAGCACTGTGTCTCCTCCTGCACAAAGAGCTGCTCTCCTAATGGAGGTTCAAGGCATTGCTTGGAAACTGAGTTTTGAGGCTGGTGAGCTTGGTTCAGCTGAGTGAAAAGATAGAAACCATTCAGGAAAAATATAATCCAGATTTGGGTTTAAATTTCATGCACATATTTGAGTTTGGCTACACTGAATTTTCCTCTAAGCAGGTCTCTTTGTCAGTAAGGCTGAAGAAAAGTCCCTGCTTTATTCTGTCAAGCTCTTTTATGGGAAAGTTAAACAAATGTTTACTTTTCACAGCGCTGCTTATCAAATGCCTGCAGAAGGACAGCCCTGCCTCTGAGAGAGGGACCTCCCCTTTCTCAGAGTGTGCTCTCAGGCAGGTGTCCCAACTCCCTGTTCGGGACTGAGCAGGAAGCGTGGAAGGGGAAATGAAAGAAGAGCAATCAGATGTAGTCGGGAAGTACAGTCACCAGCACTGCTTCTGGGAGTGGACATCCCCTAACTCCCATTCTGGTGCTAGAGCAGATTTAAGAAGGTGGGTTAAATAATGAGTTGCTTGAAATGAAAAGCCTCTGCCTCTGATGCAAAAAGCACTGCAAGAAGGAACAATTCTGCAAGAATCAGACACCTGAAGGATTCAGATGGGTCTCCAGCAGCTCTGACTCTTAAGCTGCTGTGTGAGAGCGTTCCTGCAGATAGACCTTGAGAAAAGAGCTCATGGAGGTGCATTTCCCCTTGGCTAGAGGAGATCACACTTGTCTTGTCCTGGGAAATGCTGGTGTCTCTCAGCCCATGACCAGAGCCAGCAGCTCGGTCGAGCTTTGCATCTTTGCCTGCATCTTTCAGCAACCAAATCGTGGCTCAGAGCTGGCATTGCCCTGGAACAGTGGCACCTCCCTGCACTTTCTCACTCGTGTTTTGCGCTGCTGGATGGCCTTTAACAAAGCAGAGCTCAGTTCCCACAAAACCCAGATTTTTCCTAGCGATACCAGCTTCTTCCCTTGGATAACAGGGGCCTGATGAGATGGGAACCATGTGCGAAATTGTGCCCAGGGCACCGGGCAGGGCAGGCAAGGAGCTGTGTTGCCCTAACAGGCACCTACAGGAAGGGTGATGGAGCAAGCGGAGCGCCTGCAGAGGTTTCCAGGCACCAACAGCCCACCCTGCCTTCACAGACATCATCCATCACAGCAGCCACGACGGGAGAGGATTTACCAGGCACAGATTTGGCTGCTCTTTGAGCTGCTCATTGAGGCAGTGGCTGCAAGTTGAGTCATGGCTTTCTGGCACTCCCGCCACGAAGGCTCTGTGACCACCCACGTTTCACCCACGGGTGCTCCTTAACCAAGGCAGAGCAACCAAGGACAACCTGCACGCTTTCCTCCTCCCCCCAAGCTGCCCCTGCACCCCCACAGTCAGCCAGCCCTGGGGCTGGTTTCCAGCTCAAGGCCAGCAGTGGGTCTGGAGTGCTCTTCACCCATCCCACGGAGACCACGCTCCACAGGAGGTGCTGCTCTAAACCCACCGTTCTTAGCAAAGCATCGCTGTAGATTTCCCTCCACCACTCTAAGAACACGAGGCTATTGCTAGGGGGAGAATGTCCAGCAGGTGCTGGTTTTCAGGTGGGTTTTGAGCCGTGGCTGCCCTGCAGAGGAAGCACACAGAGCCCCCTCCCCAGTGACTGCAGCACCCAGTGCTGTTCCCGGCGTGGGCAGGAGCAAGGTGGCTGCGGTGGCTATTAGAGGCTCTCATCAGTCTTCAGTCAGGGTGGATGTGAGACAAGGATGTGATTAGGAAATGGGAGCATGAGTGAAAAGTCATCTATCAATTGGACTTATTAACCTAAATGTGTCAAGTAAGTTTCCACCGAAAGGAGAAAATTTATTTATTTTTAATTTGGGCCATTTTAAAAATGGAGAAAGAGACAAATTTGTAATTTTTCTTCTTTTTTAATGCAAGCAACATTGCTTGTCAAAGCTTCAGAAAATACATGGTTATTTGTTCACCTGTCTCCAACCTGAAAACAGCTAGCAGCAAAGAAGGACAGATTGGGATCACAAGGAGAACAGGGTGAAGAGTTTAACTTTTCAGATAAACTCTCTTTCCAGGAGAGACTAGAGACTAGTGATTTGTCTTTCCAGGGATCGTTAGGTGCTTTCTACCAGACTAACACTGCTGCAGCACTCTGTGTCTGCCTCTTGCCTTCTCTGCCTACACAGTGTCTTGCAGGCAGCTGCATTTGCACTGTCTGTGCCCCAAACTGGGAAGACACGAGCCAGCCCAGGCAGAAAGCCATTTAGCCACAGTTAGCTTGGTTCCCCTCCAGCTGGCCTGGTGTACCGAGAGAACGCACGTGTCTGTCGGCAAGGACTGCAGATAACACCTTATTGCCTTTTGGTGGCACACAGATAGGACGTGGGGGCTAGAATTCTTCTAGGGAAACTCACCCAGCTCTGGGAGTCGCTCCTGGGTCAGAGTCTCTGTATCAAGGTGTCTCAGGGCACGTGATACTGAAGAAAAGCAGTGAGTTTTGAGGTCTGGTGTGTCATGTCAATAACTGCCCACAGCTAAAACCTACTAAATTAAAATCTGTATCTGGATGTAATATTCTTAAATTTATTTCTTCTTGGAATCCAGGACTTTAGTTTGGCCATTAAAGAGAGGTTTTTAAAATGGCCCATCTTAAGAGAAGACGTCCTTTCCTAAACTTCAAGGATGTTCATACCTGGAGTCTTGATTTCAGCCCAGCCCTTGTTTAAGATCTCTCTGGATAGGACAAGTGTGTGATTTTTTTTTGTCTCTTGGGAGAAGGAAAAGCAGAAGTCCCACGTTGGTGTGATTTTTTTTCTTCCCCTCCATCAGACTTTATTCTGTACAACACACTTAAGTGAAGCAAATCAGCTTTTTGCTTTCAGTGGCATCCAGGACCTGCTGCCTCCCTCTCAGGAGCAGGTGTCTGGTGGTCCCTTGTCCAACATGTAGGGTGCTTCTGCATGGCCACTGCCCTCCTCCTGTGGCAGCTGTGCACCCTACAAAGCGTATGTGGGAGAGGGGTCATGTTCCTTCTGTGGAGGCCAGGACTGTGTGGCGGTGACCACTGCCAAGGCATGAGGCTTCCAGGGCTGAACCTTTGTTTCAGAGTCACACGTCTGTGAGAAATTAAGCATCTTTCCAGTCCACTGCAGCAATTTACTATGAAACCAAGAAGAAAGACAATGAACCACAAAGTTGCAAGGGTTGGAGCCAGTTCCTGTTGTACCCCTTGCAAATTCATTCCTTACCCAAGCAGCGAAAAATAACGCAGCTCTTCCGCTCCCTCTGACAGACTCCAATCATTTTTATAAGCAAATACTGAGAGCAAATAAAAATATTTTGGAGGTTCTGAAATGTTGATTCATTTCATGTTCCGGCCATAAAGGAAATAAAGGGCTAGAGATCAAAACTGTTTTCACAGTCTTGTCTAAAATGGGAAAAGGAATCATGGCAACCCAAATGTTTTTAGATAAACTTTGCCTCCAATTGTGAGTTTATGACTGGCTACCACATTATTTTACAGGTGTTAATTTCTGTCAATATTAGATGCATGGTTACTGTTGCTCTTCTGCTGGCCTTTTTGTCCAACCTTGACAAGACCAAGAGAGACCTGCCCTAGGTTTGCTGGACCACTGAAGCACAGAAGGTTGGGCACTGGAACAGGCTCCCCAGGGCAGTGGTCACAGCACCAAGCATGACAGAGTTCAAGAAATATTTGGACAACGCTCTCAGGCACATGGTGTGACTTTTGAGGATGGTGCTGTGCGGGGCCAGGGGCTGGACTTGATGATCCTTGTGAATCTCTCCCAACTCGGCAGATTTTGTGATTTGGAGCTGAGGTCTGCAAGGTGCTGTCATGGATTTGGGTGCTTGTTGGAGCAGGGTTTGAGACTTGAACTCTCTCATTGGGTGTACCTGTCCTTGGAGGCAGCCACCCCACAGGATGTCCGCAGACCACACGCGTGTGCAGTGGCTGGCGTCAGTACTGTTGGAAGCTGAGTCCCAAGAGCTGCAAAGCTCTTGGCTTAGGTCTCTCCTGGGCCACAAGCTATGACCTTGACATGTCATTATTAATCTTCTGCGTGTTTCATTTTTTCTTTCTTTCTTTTTCTCACCCTAAGAAAGCTTGAAAAAATGTCTGTGGAGGTGCTGTAGCCAGACAGGCTGGTGCTTTCATTACGTGGTGATACTGGTATGTGTTGCATGCTCTGGGTTATTGTGTGTGAATACTCGGAAGAGGTTAGTGAGGAAGGTCCTGGAGGAGGTACCACAACTGGGGCCTTCCACACCTGCATTGCCTGCCTCCTGGGAAATGCAGGGAAACAGTCCTGGCAGCTGTGCTTGGTTTTCCTTCAGGAAGGAAGTACTTTGAGCAAACAAGGTTGCACAGAAAAGTGGTTGATGCCCCATCTCTGGAAACATTCAAGGCCAGGTTGGAGAAAGCTCTGAGCAACCCGATCTAGTTGAAGATGTCCCTGCTCATTGAATGATGGTTGGAGCAGATGATCTCTAAAAGGTCCTTTCCAACCCACACTGTTCTATGAAAATGTGGTATGGATGACCACAGCCTTAGGGCCTTGGAGAGAGGTACAGAGCTAAATCTATCTGTCAGTGTACACATACTTATTTACATTTTAAGCCAGAATTGTATTGGTGGCTTACAAACAAAAGGGGGAAAAAATTGGATTAGTCTTCTGGATTCAGTGGCTGCACTAGAAGAATTCAGCAAGAGGAAAGGACGAGGAAGTGACTTATTCCTCCTGAAAAGGTAGTGTGGTAAAATACAGTGTGAAGTTCAGCAGTGGTAAATATAGCTAAATCAATTGAGTTTAGTTCATATCCTGAGAGCCATAAATGTACACAGGTGAAATTTTATGAGCTTTTAAAAAGAACTTTATGAGCTTAGAGGGAGAAGCAGTATAATTTGAAACTAGCAATGGAAAAATAATGTAATATGGATTGTGGCATACCTAGAAAAACCTGTTAACTTACCCTACAGAAGGACCACAAAGCATAAGCAAGGAGAAAAGATCTAGGGATCTCTTTTATTCTTCTCCAGGACCTTTATCCAACCTTCTTTTGAAACTGTAGTATCCATTGACATTACTCTCTGGGCAGTCCAGGAGTCTAAAGGACTCCCAGGGAAAACGTCTCAAAGGTGAAAAAATGAAGAGGAGGGAAATGTGCAAGTCTTTGGTAGGCTCTGCTAGTTCTCCATCACTGCACCCTCTGGTTTTCCTCCTGGGGATTAGAGGTTGCCCTGCTGCACACTTGATAAGAAGCAAAGTTCTAACACATATAAAGATGTCTGGTCTGGTCTCCTTGGTATAAGAAGGGTGGCCTGTAGCCTCACCTGAGGCCTCTGAAAACCAAAATGTGCTGTCTCCAGATGCTCTTCTTTTATGAGTGGCCTTAAGAGCAGAGGACTGATAGCAGCAGAAGGCTCAGAGTTGTGCAGGTTTTCTCATTTAAGAGACCAGGACACATGTTCCCCTAACGCCTCCTGGTTTCCTGCTGAGCTCTGCCAATACCTGGAGCTCTCAGTGATATCTCCTCCTCTGTGCTGTGTTTCAGCAGAAGGTATCAGTTCCTCAGGATTTCAAGGCAAACTGAGGAAGTTTTTGGGGATGGGAGGCCACTTATGGCTTAGCTTAGTGACAGACTGGTCAGCAGTACCAATCAACTTCTGTTCAGCCATGGTGAGATAGGGCTGAGAGCCACCCTGATAACTGCCAAGGCAACTGATCAGTTTTAAATATCAGCATTTCCACAAGTTCAAATAACCCCATGTTATTTGATGCTATGTGAGTGGGTTGCTTTGATTTGGTGAGGTCTTGCTTGCTCCTGACAGCACTTCCTTAGACCTCTTAGTCTTTTGAGTGTGGTGAGACAGGCTGTGCCCTAGAGAGCTGCACATCAAAGGAGAAGCCTTTGTGACTAACCAACCCAGTCTGGTTCAAAATCAGATGTCTAGGACTGGATTTTCAGCAGACAGCTAGATCTAGAGCAGTAATTAGGTCAAGAGCCTACTGTTGACCTCTTCTCACAGGCAAGAATTCATGCAAGAACAGGAGTAGCCATCCAGCACTGCATTTGAGACATGGTCTTCTGAAACAAAGGCTTTATTCCAAATAAAACATTTCCCCCATGTCAGTAATCAGATCTGGCTTTGACAGAAAAATCATCAACGGGATCTTCATATGGTGCTAATATCTTAGCTTTTCCTTCTGCAGTTGTGTTTGGTTATATATAAATTATATATATATATATGTATTTAAAGCTCATGTTGTTAATGCACCAAATATGCATAGGCCATTACCAGAAGATTGTGTTTGATTATGGCTTACAAGAAAGTCTCCAGAGAAGTTACTGTTCATTACTCAGTGAGCAGTCCTTTCAGCCACGAATGGTGACCTTGGCAGAAGGTCCTGGAGACCACAGAATTAATTTAGAAAGTTTTAATAAAGGCTGGTGCATGGAAAAAAAAAATCTATATGACTAGTGCATTGTTGGCTGGTGACGATACGCTTGGCAGATACCTATCCCGTTACAAAGTCAGATACTGAGTTCATTGCCTCACTGTGGTTTCAGGGTAGATTTGATGACAAGCTAGAGAAAGGCAGCTTTAAAAAATGTTCTTTGTTATATTCTGAAAGATGTCTTGCAGTTTGACAAAAGTGTAGGCTCACTTAATGGGAGTCTGTTGTATTTAGCCAGATGCTTTCTTGGAATAGCATTTTTCCATGGCATCATAGTGAGAGAAGTGGTTGTGAACGCATTCACTAGCTCATGTGGCCTAAATGAGTTTTCTTAATGAAAAAAATAGCCTTATGTGTTGATTCCAGTTGCTGTTCTTCCTTCAGTCACAGTTTGTTGTTTGTGAACGCTCTGAAACTCTCTGGGTCTTTGAATTCATCAAGCCTACATAAGGGGGCAAATATCAGCGTGGATGTGACTCCTTAAGCAGGCATGGATAAACTTCAGGAGGGGCTTGGATCTTCTGAGATAACACCATGGAAGTACAAAGGGCTGGCACACACTAGGAGGGTAGTTGGAGTGTCTTTACGTACCCACCGATTCATGTCCCAGCAAATGAAATGATGGCATCAGGTGCTAATTCGCCCCAAAGTGACGGTGCACTCACTGAAAATACAGATCGAAGGGAGGCTTTGCGCCGTAACTTTCTCTGAATCAGAGTATATTGGAAGGACTGCACTATTCTCTCTCCTTGTGAAGCCATAATTAAGCAGTTACATCAATATTTGTTCTGAGATCATGGCCTCTGCAATTACAGGACTGTGTCATCTTGAAACATGTGGACCATGACTGTGGGGAATACTAAGCAGTCCTAGATGATGTGAGGTTTTAATCAAAGCCCACTGAAGTATTTGGGACTCTTTATACCGACTTGGATGGGTTTTAGATTGAGCTCTTGAAATCTAGCAAGTTCAGGTAAATAGGCGTGAGTAACCAAATGTTTCTCAAAAGCTTGTTTTGTCATCAATAGAAAAAAAACACACTGCAGATGCTCCAGATGCACAATTAAAGCAATTAAAGTGGTTGTTGTTTTCTTTCTTTTAAACAGAGAACTTTTTCTCAAGAATACTGAAACTTTGAGGGTTCTATCAACTGCAAACAAAGCTGTCCTCACTTCCCCATCCCTCTTCTGACTGAAAACTACTTTTTTTGTTACTATTTAAGGTAAAACGAGATACGCTGTTAGCACAGTTCACGAAGACTTACTCCAAAGGGGATAAAAACCTGAATGTATGGGTTAGACTGGAAGCCAGCACGTCATTGGCAAGCAAGCAGCCTGCTCCTCTAGTGTGGGCTCAAAGTTATCCTGTGTGGTTGGACTTTTATGCTTATTTTTTTTCTAAACATTCTCCTCAAACAACGCCGATGGGCTAGAGAGGAGCCAAAATATCCTGCCTGAACACCTGCGAACTTTGGATCTGGAAGCAAGCGGGGGGGTTGGTGCCAGCTCTCTGCTGGCGTGATGGATGGGACCGCAGCCGCGGCTGCCGGGTTTTCAGAGGCTCGGGGCCGGGCCTGGCGCTGAACTTTGCCTTTTAGGAAAGGTCAGCTCCTTCCTGCCGTCCCACCACGCGCCAAGCGGTGGGATGAGCCAGGCGACGGGGACAAAGCGTCACACAGCACAATGAAGAGTGTTAATATGAGTAATTATTGCAGTATGTCACTGCACTATTTTAAGGCTGCTCGCTGCATGCCAAAGAGCGCTCTGGGCAGGGTTTTCATTACAAAATCCTGCCAAAACACTTCCTGAGGGGATCGTGATAAATATAGATAGCAGAGAGCCAGTCTGAATCCACTGCAGCGAATAGCAAGAGTGCACATGCCTTAGGGTCCTCAAGGCTCATAAAGCAGAAGATACTTGAGTTGGCTGAGGTCCCTGAATAATTCAGCTGACTCCAGTGAGGGATTTTCAGGTAGCCTTTTGATATGGTATATTAGACATGCTCAGGAATTGGCTCCCAGCTCCCCCTACCAGTGCAGTGGGGGTCACTTTTATTTCTGGCCCTTGATTAATCGGGATGGATCCCAGTCAGATGTTTTAGGACAACCGCTTTTCTCTTTTGTTACACAGCTTCATTGTTGACCATCTGTAGAGCATTGCTCTTTGCCTCGTGTCATGGCAGAAACAAACAAAGAACAAAGGAAAAATGTCTGGCTGTTTTTAAACTCTCCCTTTATAGCACGACCATTCCCAATTGCACACGCAGGCAAGCAGCACTGCCGCTGGTTTTGCAGGCAGCTTTATGTTCTCCCCACTGTCCTCAGGGCTGCCAGAGGTGCCTAACCCAGGTGTTGTATCTGCAGTGTTCTCTGAGGACTACTGAGTGACCCTGATTTTCATCTCCCAAGGCTGCCAGACCTTGAATTTCTACTCAGGCAGTGCAAAGCAGTGACTGCATTAAAGCATCTGTATGTGGGGGTCTGAGCAGGGTCACCTCACCTGGACCAGCTGGCCCAGGAGCCCCGATGCTGCTGCAGGAGGGACCACTGCAAACCAGTGACCCCGTGCAGACAGCAAAGATTGTGATGGCTTTGGCTTCTCTGAGAACAGTGGTAGCATTCCGAAGCAAAATGGCACACCTCGTGGGATGGCCATGCATTTCCTAAAGGCTGATTTTCACCACCAGTCCTGCTGAACAACAGCCAAAGCTGCCAGGCCAGGAGGTGTTTTGTGTCTCAGTGGGTGGCAGAGTTGGGGTACAGAGTGTCCCCACAGTGATGTGGGATTGAAGACATGATGGACTGTACTGCTTCTGCTTGGAAGCCTGTAATCCTTCCTTCAGGCTCTGTCTCTTGGGGGCTGGTGTAACTTGTTTCCCGTGTCGTTGTCGGCTGGGGGCTGTTGCCACAATGTGAGATTTGTGTTCTGTGTGCTTGTCCTGGACGTCTGCTCCTGTTTGGCAGCAGCGTAGCCTCTGCTGGCCCCTGTCCTGCTCCAGACTCCCTGACCAAGGCTGTCATGGAGTATAACTTTTGGAGGTCTTCTGCCCTTTGTATGTTGCATATTGATTTGCTTTGAAACTTCCTCATCTCTGTGTCTGATAGACTCCTCCATGGAATGTTACTCCAAGAGAGACCTGTGAGTCCTCTCCCCATCCTGGCCTCATAAGTTCCTGCAGCTCTTCTCCCAGCAGAAACCAAGGAGCTTGCTCAGCTGAAGAAGTCATGAGGAGCAGTGGGGAAAGCTAACAAAGGGGCCCCATTCCTCCCACAAGCCAAAAGCCCTGTCCATTCAGGGCCAGCAAAAAACCCCTTCTGTTATAATTCCCTGCTGCATTTTCCCTTCTCACCTAATTTTCTCCCATGTCCTGGCTCCTGGAACTACCTGAGAGAGCCCCAGGGCAGGCCATGTGGGCTCCTTTCTGCCATTCACCTTCTCCTATTCCCTTGTTCTGACCAGAGGCGTGCACAGAACTCTTCCTGGAGCATGCACAGGGAATGGCAATGTCACAGCAAGTTATTCCCACAGCTTCCAGTGAGTGTGGCCTGTTTCATATACTTTTCCAGTAAGTAACTCTGAGGTTTGAAACTAATTCTGCCATGATGGCTCTAAATGCTTGAGGAGAAGTAAATTCCAGTTAGCTCACTGAGAGGGGGGATGGTTCATAAGCAGCAAATGAACTTTGGTGTCTGTGTCTAAGAGACCCCATAGCTCTGAGGGCTGCAGAAAGACAGAAACCTTTTTTTTCTTTTAAGGTGTAAGACTATCATAGATTCAAAATTGTCTATACTAGATAAGGGGTGTATGTGTGTTATGTGGTTATTGATGTTTATTTTTTGTTATTCATGACAAGCAACCTGGATCAAAGTCAAAGCCCTTTCTCTTATCTCCTGTATAATTACACTGGTAAAACAAACCCCAGACTGTCTTGTTAAAGTATGAGAGAATCTGATTTGCGCCCCAGTTTGTTTGTTACAGGGCAATGCAGACAAGGTATTCAGCAATAACTCTGAAAATGCAGGAAAGGGTGCTCTAGTAAGGTGATGTCTCTTTGCAGCATCTGCATTGCTTTGGTTGTAAAGCATAACAAGTGACTATGCAATAGGGAAAATGTCTACTCCAGCAGTTTTGTTCCTCACAGAGAACTCCCTGTACCTGCTGGGACGGCTGGATCAGTTGACTGCTACCTGCTCCATTTAATCATCTGTTTTTGTGAGTGCCAAGAGCTGGAAAACAGGAATAACAACACGTTTAGAGGTCTGATCCTTTCTCACGACCCACAAGGACTGTTTCCACCGCTCATTCCAAAGGGAGAGTTGCAGGTAGTGGAAGTGGAAAAAGTTATGAGGAAAGATAGCTGTGAAGGTTTGATTTGGACATGTTGATCTGAGCTAAAAACAACAATTGTTTCCACTTCCTACCCTCCCTGTCCCACTCTCATTGTTCCCACCCTCAGCAGACCGACCTGTGGCTGCCTGTGAAGACACACTTTTGACATACTTCTCTGTAATGCGCACAAGACAAGCCATGTGAGAAGGGAAGATTTGGGATTCCCACCTTTTCTCCACTCTAACCCTCTTCTCTTGGCTCTCTTCTCCTCTGCTCTGTGCTTCAAAGGAGCTGTTTAAAAAATGGTGAGTTATTCCAAGCCCCAGACAGTACCACCACAGCAATAAAAACAATACCAACTATGGCAGAGAACATGCACCAAATAAAGTGCTGCCAGAGTAGCTCCTAGGACCTGTCATAATAGTGTCATTCCTATTCCACTTCCATTTTACCCCTTGGTTTCACACAACCAGATTGATGCAGGGGTGGACCAGGTCTCAGGCACAGAGAAATTATTTTGGTGAGAAACCCTGATTGTCGCCACAGGATGCTGGTGACCTTCAGACTTGCGTAGCTGCTCAGGCTGTGGCCATCTGAGACTGAGAAGAAAAGCTTCTTGAATAGATAATTCCAATCATTGACCTCATCAGTACAAAATTCATATTTCATGGGGGGAAGAAAAGGCCCAACAGTAAAGAGCTGCAATCGGAAAGCACAACCTTGAACTGTGACCAAATGGGAATTGGAAAAACCTGGAAGTTACAAATGAACATCACATTTTTCCCTTATACAAAATTTAGTGTTGTCCCTAGAGACTAGTGATTTGTCTTTACTTCACAAAGCTTACAGCAGCAGACCTCAGCGCTGCATTCTTGAGCATTTTGATTTGTGGGGCCTACAGATTTCCCAGCAGCACTGCTCTCATCGTTAATCCAATCCTCCTGCCAGCACACCCAGTTCTCTGTGTCTTGTGCTGGACCCCTGGAGCTCCTCCAGGACCCTTGGGGACCTGCAAATGACAGACTGAATGGCTCTGTCCTCCAGCTCTGAAGCAGCAGCCCAGTTTGAGGGTTCTTTTGTAACCTGCACAGACTGAATGGAACTTTGGATCATGTTAGAGAAGGTGGTGCTCTGCCTCCATCATCACCTGCCTAGGAGAGCAATATATTGCTTAAGAGCAGCAAGAAGGGAACAGCAACTGCTGTCATGGCTCAGCATCCTGAAAACTCCCCAGGGGCAGAGAGCTCCTCCCCAAGCAGAGCACAAACTATGCTTGAAATGTCTTTTTTTTATTATTATTATTAATTAAAAAATACTGTTCTGATCTGCCTTTGCCACAGCACAGATTCCCTACAGGCTGAGCAGATTCTATCCAACTGAAACACATGTTCAACAACAAGAACATCCCCTGCCAGTTATTTAAGCAGAATGCCTAGTGAATCTGTCTGTGTGGGAGCTGACTTGGTGCAGACAAACCTGGAGCTCGTCTGAGAGCTCAGGGTCCATTTGAGGAGTCACTGTGACACCGGCTTGGTCACAGCCACTCATTTCTTTGCACCATCCTGACACAGAGCCAAGCACAGCACAGGAGAGTTTCCCCAAAGCCAAGTAGCTCTTGCTGCTGGGAACAACTAGTTTGAAACCCCATGCACGTCCAGTTTAACCAAGACCCTTCTTGTGTGAGAGTGCTGGTGACCCAGAACTAGGCTGAGCTCCTACGGAAATAAAGCCAGTGACCTGCTGCAGTTCTTGGCTGAGTGATGTAACTTCTCAGCAATTTGGTTTCCCCAACTGTAAAACTTAAATAAAAACTTGGAGGTGTTGTCTGACAAAGAGCTGTAAAAGTCTGGGGAACTTTGACTCCCTCTGCTCCAACACAGAATAACCCACTTCAGTTAACTACACTACATTTTAAGGTTTAGTCAATATTTGTATGCCTACGGGAACGTATTAAACACTGTGTACATGCTATGAAGTTTTACCTGCATTTTTTTCTTACTTGTGATTCTTTCAATTTTTTTTCTCCTTCTTCTCTCTTTTCTTTTCTCCTCTCCCCTTTTGCACAGTAGTAAGTATAGAGAAGGTATAGGAAGGGCAGAAGAATAGCAGCAGAGCCTGTGAATAATTTTAGCTCTTCATCTACTGGGGCAATCCATGTGAAATTCACATGCAATCATGAGTTCCTTAAACCTCGGAGAAATTGAGAGTGCAGAATCACCTAATAAGGAAACTGGTTCAGGAATTGCTGGTCTTAGAAACATCCTCTTTGCAATGAACTTTCAGACCAAAGTCTGCTACTGGTGGGTAACTTTTATCCCTTCCTCATCTCACTTCAGTAAATTCTTATCAAGAATCCTACCAACAATTAAACCCCAGGTGAACCCACAGCTCCTGCCCTGTTCTGTATGGAAGTTTCACTTCTTTTGATCTCCCTGGGGCAGCAGCCTGGCTACAGTCCACGTGTTTTTCTCTACAACAACAGAAACTGGTGAGCACTTTGTTCAGCACAGTGATGGTAAAGGGCAAAGTCGAAGCAAATCTGGCTTTGTCTATTGTGGAAACACCAGCCAGGGGTGAGGTTCCTCACAGGGGTGGGTGGGAAGGGCTGCACAAAACAGTGTCAGATCCTGGATGGCTCTGGCAGTTCAGCCAGCACAGTGGTCAGCTCTGTGGGTACCACTGCTGTGGAAACTGCAAAGGCCATGCTTCCAGACAGATGGGGATCTGCCCAGTCGGTAGGTAACTAACCTTGCTGGCAGCCTGTAGAGACTGGGAGAAGGACACGGCCCCACACACACCCCAACATACACAGCATTTGACAGAGCAGAGATGCTGCCAGGAGATTCTTCAGTGATACCGAGTTGCATGCCCGAAGCTGAGTGCCTGCACCTGTATTGAAGGACTCTGTAGTCAACCAGCAGCCTGTTCATCAGAAACACGGAGTGCCAATTACTTTCATTGTCTTCAGTAAGATCTAAATTTTCCTAAAACGAAGCAAAGGAAATCAGAAAGGGGAAATGATGTAATGTACTCATCCACAGAATCACAGAAGATTTGGGGTTGAAAGAGATCTTTAAAGGTCACTTCCAAACCCCCTGCGCTGAGTGGGAACATCTTCAGCTACGTGAGGTTCCTCAGAGCTCCATCCAACCTGTGCTTGAATGTTCTCAGGGATGGGGCCTTTACCACCCCTCTGGACAACCTGCTACCATGGTTCACCACTCTCATGGTAAAATTCTTCTTCCTTATATCTAAACTGAATGACCCTCTTTTAGCTTAAAACCATTACCCCACATTCTATTGAAACAGGCCCTGCTAAAGAGCCTGTCCCCATCTTTCTTGTAAGCCCTCTTTAGGCACTGGAAGTTGCTATAAGGTCTCCATGGAGCCTTCTCTTCTCCAGGCTGAACAATCCCAGCTCTCTCAGCCTGTCTTCGTAGCAGAGGTGCTCCAGCCCTCTGATCATCTTCGTGGCCTCCTCTGGACTGACTCCTACAGGTCCATGTCCTTGTTATGTTGGGGCCCCAGAGCTGGATGCAGCACTCCAGGTGGGGTTTCACCAGAGTGGAGAAGACAGGGAGAATCACCTCCCTTGAGCTGCTGGCCATGCTGCTTTGGATGCAGCCCAGGATGCAGTTGGTTTTCAGGGCTGGGAATGCACGTTGCTGGTTGAAGTCTAATTTTTCATCCATCAGAACCCACAAGTCCTCGACAGGGCTGCCTTCAATCCCTTCATCCCGCAGCCTGGATTGATACTGGGCATTGCCCTGACCCAGGTGCAGGAGCTTGCACTTGTTCCAGTGGCCAGCATGCAGGGATGCCATTCCCCCTGCTCAGCCTTGTGTGCAAACCTTGAGTGCCCCTGCAGCTCCTGCGGCTGGAGTGAGGCCAAAGCTCACTGTCTGTGGATGCAAATGGTTGGGATCTTGGTCCAGCATGCTCTCACTGCACCCTGGCAGCCTGCTCCAGCTGCAGACAGGTATTGATTGTGGTGGCCAAAGGCTTTGCCTTTCCTTAAGGGGTTTTGGTAAAAAAGTCTGTGATGTTTTTTTCCAGTCACAATGGGTTTTCCTGGTACACTCAACCTGTTCCACTGCCGTCTTGCATAGTCATGTTCATTGGTTTGAGCTTGCCCTTAGGTGCATTTCGGATTTCTTTTCTACAGCTGTGCTTTTCCCTTTCACTGGTAGCTATCACATCCCTTCACCCTCTGCCATGAGCTCTGCCTTCTGCAGTCTGGCCCTTGCCTAATCAAGGGAGACAGCTTTCCTGTTGTTACTGTTGAAGCTGCAATAAATAGCATATCCATTTCTCCATTTATCTGCTTTTTGAAATCCAGCCTGTAATGCCAGCAATAATTACTCTGTTTCTATATTTAGAGATCATCAGCACCTCATGAATATCAAATTGTACTGTTATTATCTCTGTACAATATGGGCCAGTCTCCTATCAGTGTAAACATTTATAACAGTGATTATCAGTAGGACTGCTAGAGATCCCAAAATAGACAAGGCTGAACAGGAGTCCGCCATTATTTGTTTACTGGGGGAGGCAGGGAGAGAGGCAGAAGAGCCAGCTGAAGATCTGACACCAGTTCTAGCACCAGTGTGGGAAGGCTGCTACGTGGGGAACTGCACCTGGTGGGACCATTAGGAGCAAGTGTGGAGAGTCTGCTGAGCCCAAGCACCATCTTAAATCCTTGGAATTAGGTTGCCATCTGCACAAACATCCTGCCCCACAAGGAAATTCCTCAGAACACCTCCTTAGGGTATGTTTTTAGTATCTTCATTTGTCCAGAAGGTGATGTTTAGAGCTGTAGTCTGACTGGCTTGGTAAATCATAGAAACAATTTCCAAATTACAGATTCAACTAATTTTGCTGTCAGCATCAGCTCGCCAAGGGGAAATGGTTGATGTCTCATCTTCTGTGGCACTGAACGGCTGCGTCTGGAGGTGTCTGCCCCCCCCAGGCAGTGCTTGCTGTGGGCTTGAAATAAAACTGTGCTCTGAGCTCAGGCAAATGGCAGGATGCACAGACAGGAAGGTGGTGAGAGGCTGCTGGTAAATGTTAAGGGCATGGGTGAATGCCAATGGGTTTTTGCACTTGCTAACTTGTTTGTTTGGTTTTTTGTTTTGATGGATGTGCCTCATTGCATTGAGAAGGGCTGATCTAAACCTCTGTCAAACAGCTGAAGCTCAGTGGATCTGGCTGCCTCCTAAGAGACCTTTCCCTTGCTCTGAATCTCCAGGAGGCATCCAAGGAACGGTCACTCACCACCATCATCCTTCAGAGCTGTCAAGATGCTTCAGCAGCTCAGCTCTTGGCAAGGCTTTCCAGCCCTTGCATGCTCTGCTGTGTCCCTGGCCATGTGTACAGTTTTCCATGCACATCCATACCCCCCCACCTCAAAGGCTTTACTGCCATCAATGACTGCAGTGCTTAATACAATTACCTTTTCCTTTCCCTCGTTTTCCCACGACTTATTGCTCTTGAGTGTTTACTTTGCAGCTCCATGGGCCACCTGGGCATGGCTAGGCAGAGCCACCTCCTGGCAGGACAGTAAGGAAAGCTCCCGATCTGCTGGCCCAGCACTTGCCACTGCACAAACATTTGGCCACTGATCAATGGCATGTCCCCAGCCTGCAGCCTGAGAGAGCAGGGTTACAGCTCAGTACCCAGCTCTTCTCACCCATAAAGGGTATATCTGTGCTTCATAGCAGCTGTTTTGTATTTAAAGTGGGGGTGCTAAAGTGCAGGGAAGAGAAAATTACTGGCACGTGGAAGGAGTTGGGCAGCAAAGTGGCTGTACGACTCAAGTCTGGGCAGGTGAGCCGCTTGGAGACAGGGCTTGAGGCACTGAGGGACACCAGGAAAGTGGTAAAACCTTGTGAACACAGTGGATGCTGTGCAACTTCAGGTCCTGCTATCCCACACTATTTTGCCCCAAGACAACAGTATATCCACACCCAAGCATATCCTTTAGATTCTAGCTGAAAACATTTTAGTAACCCCAAAACCAAGCCCTAGATTCATATTTTCTATTCTGAATAGAAAAAGTTAGTAAATAAAGCTGGCTTCTTATCAATTCCTCATCCCTGAAAGTGCTGTAATACACCACTCAACAGTTTCTGTCCTAGCTAATTTCTAGAATCAGCTCTCTTTTCAGAGAAACTGCTGCCAGAAGAGGACATGACTAAGCAAGAGAGGAAACTCAACTGTAGCAAAATGTGAGTGAAACAGAAAATAATCACTGAGTAAACTAGTACTTGTCTGTTCAGCAGAGAAACAAATCTAGATCATTCTCTGCAGCTTTGGAGAGACCTCGCTGGCTCTTGCACAGCTGGCTTGGAGAGGCAAGCAGAATACAAAACAGGAGTTAAGGGCTCCAGGGCTGTGCACGGCACCTCGCACTTTCATCTCTTGCACAAGGGGACGTGTCCTTCCGACAAGAGAGCTCTTGTACACATGTTTGTGCTGTGAGAATGCTGTCTATGTTTGGTTTGGAAAAGCTATGCTTGCTTAACAAAACCTGAATTTATCCCTGTAATCCTTCCCTGCATCTCCATGGCCAGATTGGAGCAGCCTGTGGAAAAAATTCCTGTCTATTTTCAGAAATAGATAAAAGCATTCAGATTACAGAGTGCAAATCTCATCTCAAAACGGCTGGAAAAATCCATTCCGCGCCACTGTCACTGACCCTCACAACCTCTCCAAGTAATGAATTTCAGTTGTCTGTGCCTCTCCCCCACGCTGCCTCCTTCTCCTCCTGCCGCCACTGCCGGAACTGCCCGTGCTCCCAGCATCTGCAAAATGTCAGCCTTGAGTCCCACTGTTTATCCCACGGGGAGCAGGGAGGGAAGCGTTATGTAAAAGAGCCGAGTGTGGAAATTATTATTGATCTCACTGCTTGAAACCGCTGGTGGGATCTTTTCGGTCCAGTGTCCATGCTCACAGATTTTGGCAGAGCACTCCGGTGCCAAGGAAGAAGGGCTCTTTACCACAAGGGTAAAAGTGCCAGGAATCTGCCTCATTGCCCACACTCGTTCCAGGGCTCTGCTTGCTGCTGTGCCTGGAGCTGGGTACGGTGTCATCCCCTCCACCACCAGGAGATTCCAGAGCAAATGAGCCTTTAGCATCACTTATTAGTTCATGAGATGGAAGATTCCACGGAGGAGATTACTACTCATTCAGAGAGATTGTGTGCTTTAGGTAGCCCCTGAGGCTTGATGGTGGATTAGATGCCCTGTCAGCAAGCAAAATATTAAACACAAGTGTAGCGAGCTTACCTCTCGCTCGTATTTTGCTTATGGATTAGGGTCTTCATAATTAATACCAAGGAAGAAGGCACCCAGATGGACTGTGGCTTTTGAAAGATTAACCTTGATGGAATTTCTTTTTTTAATTTAAAACTTTATTAGTCTTTCTGTGATGTTCAGAGCAGACCTGGGATGCTGATAGCTTTGTGCCTGGCTCATCAGTTGTCCAACAGGAATCCTGTGGTCCTCCCTTGGGATTCACATAGCTGACAATCACCACGCTTGTGTTCCCTCTGACAAAATTAGGATGAACCCTGGGGGGTTCTGAACAAACCATTTTCGGAGCTGAGGATGCTTCAGATGTCTCTCCTTCTGTTTCAGGATGATGAGCAGGATATGAAAATCTAAAAAAAGCAGTGTGGCGAAAAAGAGATGGTGGAGAGATCACCAGCTCTGATGATGAGTACATGGTTTAGGGCGACAATGTGGGTGTTGCTCCTAGCACTGCTAACCTTCCAGGACCTGGGGGAATCAGCTCACTTCACCAGGAAACTTATAAATAAATCCACTTTGCAACAGTGACGGGAGGCTTAGTTGTTGCCTGTCTAGCGTGGACAGAGAGAAGCACAGAAATGAGTGAAACGTGTGAAGAGGGGACAAGGTGTCTTAAATAAAGTTCAAAGTACTTTGAGGTCTTCGATTGCAAAGCAGCCTGTGCGACACAAGCAAAATTTCTGCATTTATTGCATGTGCATGTTCAGAGCTGGATTTCTCTCTGTGTGCACGCCCATGAATTTGCATGCATGTCCTTTGAAGCCCAACTACGGCTCAGCTGAACATGCAAGTGAAGAAAACTGGGCAGCGTGCGTGTATCTCTAGATATATACCTTGCGCATGGAGTACAAGCGCCAAAACACACTGGAAAGCACAGCACACATATTTCAGTCTGCCTGAAAGCCTAATGCTAAGATCAGAATTTGTTTTATCCCACTGCCTTATTTTTAAAGCCTAGAGAAATACCCACCCTAGCCAAAACAATCTGACTCTTGAGCTCGCTTCAGTATTTTCCACAATTTTCAACCAGCTGTCAGGTGAAACTTTCAGCAATTGTAAATGGCTGTTGAAATTTTTAGAAATGCTCTAACTGCACCATTTTAAAGAAATGCTAAATGGCTCTTGTTTAAAGATATTATAAACACTTTCTATCATCTCAAACAAAGTCAATAATGTTTTTGAAAATCCTATATCTGAAGCAAAGGGTGTAACCTCATTATTTCAGATAATGGTGCAAAACAAGGATACCACAGGAAAGGTCATTATTGCCTATAAAGGTTAATGAATTTAGTACCTCTTAACGTAGTCAGGAAGGAATACATATTGATTCAAGGTTACTGAATCTCTGTATATGGAATACATAAACCTGAACTACATTGATATATAAAAGTGAAGGTGTTCATTAGAATGTAGAACCAAATTGTAGGTTATAAAAAATCTGTTTTAATTATCTTCGGAAGATCTGGAGGTGTTTCTGTTGCGGTCATGAGTCTGAGAACTACAGCAATGCCTTCTCCAAGTGAAAATCTAACCTGTTAAGAGAAAATAAATGTGGAAATCCAGTAAAAGATTCAACTCTGACCCATTTGGAAGACAAAATAAGCCTGTGATATCCTGTTCGTTCACCAGGGAGTCATACTTATCATTGAATTGTTACAGCTAGACAGAACACAGGTATTTATACATTCTGTATGATCCAAGTGCTTAAAATTGCTTTCAACTGTTGACTTCACTGGAGATGAATGAAAGACATTAATAGGACCACTGCAATCCAGCCTCTTGCAGCATTGTGTAATGGCCCCAGGAATATCTCTTGTGTACATCATTCCCATCTGTTCCAGGAGTTCCCATGGCATTGTGCAAACCCCACAGCAGAGAGGTCACCACAGCTCCCGCTGCCAAGCTCCCTCACCAGCTGCTGCCAGCTGATGGCTGCTCTGCAGGAAAACAGCTCTACAACACAGGCAGCTCGTGGGGCCACTTGGATGGGTGCCTTCTGGAACAAAGAAAAAGAGGGGAGGGGAAGGAATGGAAAAAAGAAGAGCAAAAAGAAGAGAACTAAAATGTAATACATGAATATGGGTGGGAAAAATGAGTTCTGTTCCTCACTGAAGCTGTCCAGGCAGATTCTCTCACGTGTGTCCGTGTCACACGATGCGTTTGGCCACCAAATAATGCTCTTCACTGCTCCACTGGGACACTGACCAGTCAACACGGCTTCCCCTGGGCACCATCCCCATGTGATGGAGGCAGAGATGAGCGAATCTTCCTGGATAAATGCCCAAGGATAATTCACGTTGCCTCTTTGCTTCTGCTTGGACTATCTCTTTTTTTTCCATGTAAGTCTCCTCGTTTACTCCTGACTCCTGTTTTCTTGCTCTGTATTCAAAGCTATGTGTTGTTTCAATGAGGGATTTCATAAAGGAGAAAGCTCCTTCCTTTTCTTCCAGGGAAGGTAGGTTTAAAGGGTCTCAGAGGGATTATTTTAGGTCTTCTGATTATGTTTCTAGGTTTAGAATGGGTGTAATGTATAAATTAGTCAGACAAAAGGTTGAAATACGCAAAACCTGGAAAGCATCCAAATCCCTCACACTTAGCACTTTCCACATACACCTTCCCAATAATTTCTAATTCCACAGCTTCAGCTCTGAGAGTAATGCTTAGTTTCGAACTTAGCTTTAGCTAAATGTGGTGAAGAATCCATCCTAGGCCTCACTGAATTGGTAGCCAGCCCATGGGTATTTCAGTAAACTCCAAACAGACCCAGTAAAACAGAATGGAAGGGGAGAGTAGTAGACTCTGTAATTAAAAAGCTGTCAGTCTCCTAACACAGACTTAACACGTTAAATCCTCTAGGACTTTCAGACTGAAGATCAGCATTTACAACTTCAGCCCCAAATTATTCCTAAGCAGTTGCAAATGATGGCACCCATGTAGAAAACCGTCTCATAGTAAATACTGCCCTGGGCGCAACATAGTTAGCATGAAGCAGCAGCCTCCAAACAGATTGAAATCATAAGTTCTGAGCAAGGCAGGTTACAGCAACCCAACAGACAGGAGAGGTGAGATTTCCACCTCCAAACCGGCACGATGCAACCTCCCAGTCAAGCACAGCTGAGAAGATAAAACAGTTCTGGAGACCACAGTGATTCCTTTCCAGCCATCTGAGGCCCAGAAGCCTTAAGGACCCTCGTGCTCAGGACACACTGAAATGAAAACCTGACTTTTATGATAGCGCCTTGGAGGAAGCAGCATCACAGTTGCATGGGAAAGTGGTCTGTCCTTTGCATACCTGGTTTGCTTTCATGACATGCCATAAAAAGGGCTGGAATAGTGTTTCTTCTTCCACCTCTGCCTGTAGGCTTCACAAGGAGGTAGAAGTGTGGGTACACCACACACTATCACCAGTTTCTTGATAATTGGAGGACGCGAGTTGATGGCACTCTGCTGCCTGAACTCCTGCCTTGCAGCTCTGTGCCACTCTGTGGCCTGATTCACCCTGAGTTGTATCAGTGTGTGTTCTCACCAGGTCTTTGGGTCGTTGTGCAGGCAGCTGAGAGCTCTTCTTTCCATAGCACCAGCAGCTGGGGTCCTCCATTGCTCCTTGGGTAGGATTGCTCCCTGATCCTGATCCTGATCCTGGCTTCCTTGCTGGAGCCATGGGGCTCTCCTTGGGGCACCTTTTCACTAGACAGGGGGAAGGGAGGTGGAGCTCTGCCAACAGATTTGAAAAAGTGGGTTCTTTTGCTCATTATCTGGATATATATTGCCATTGCTGGCTTTGCCTGGCTTTATGACTGTGGTCCCTCTTGCCTAATAAAGATCTGGGAATGCAAGTGAGTGGTGGAAATCCATCTCTTTAAGAGCTCCCGGGGAGGGTATGTTTAGTTTTCTCAGGTTTCTAAGTGGAGATTGGAATTTAGTCCTTTATCAAGAGGGGCCATGGGTATATTAAATCCAAACATTTTTCTCTGCTGTTAACCACCTGGCAGAAAGGTTACACTAATTACATCAGATGTGTTTTCTCAAATTTTCCTGCTTCTATTATAAGCGTGAGGCTTATGACAGGGGAACCAGCCTGACCTCTGGGAAATGCAACCTGTCTTATTCACATCTCAGTTCCCAGATTAACCAGGAGACAGAGTGACCCTCACGGGAGGCAAGGTATGGGGACAGAAACAGGCAGGTCATGGGAGAAGAGCGTGGCAGAAATGATCCAATTCTGTCTCCGCAGAGCTCCAGGTCGGCACGTATGGGCAGGGAGTGGACAGGCACTGTGCCAGTAGAAAGTGCACAAGACTGTGGTGCTTGGACCTTGGCTTCGTAGGAGCAACAAAAGCAATGTTTATGCTGTGCAAACAGCTCTTTACCTTCCTCCTAACAATCAACAGACATTTTTTGGGGTTGCCATTGTGAGAATGGTGGGAATGGTGCTGCAGATGTTGGCTTGGCCTAGAGAGGGAGAAATAGAAAGGAATGAGAGGTGGGAGAGAGGCCATATTTATGACACTAAAGATGAGCCTTCATACTCTCCAACAAATCTGTGCTCCTCTGGCAAGTGGCACAGCATGGCCAGCCATCATCTCAAGCCCTGCAGTACCACTCATGCAAACTGGAGTGTCTGGCCTTCTATCACTTTTCCCTGTGCAGTATTTTTGCTAAGGGTGTCTCAAAACTTGGATACGTGGGCCAGGCTTTGGTGGAAACTTATGGTGCTAGGATTTTCCTGGAAAGCAACAGTGTTAATTTTTATCTCTATCCAAAATCAAATTGCTGAGAAGTGACAGTGGTGAAAACAGTATTTAGTAGAAAAATATTGTCCTACTCAAAAGAGAGGGGCACCAAAAAAAAACAAAAACTCACAGTTAAAAAAGTAGAAGAGTAAAATATGGTTTGACCTTGTTTTTTCAAGATGAGACTCAGGCATTAAAGTGCACTGGGGGCTGAACTTCTTACATTTAGTGACAGATCTTCTGACATGCTCCCACCAGATGCTTCTGTAGATTGGAAATGAGCAACAGGGAAGAAATATGGTAGGTTTTTTTTCAAGATGCAACACGATGTTGTACTTCCTGGCCACATGTAAAATGAATTTACAACGGAAACATGCCAGAAATGCCTGAGGGTAACACTAGCCATAGCAGAATGCTGAGTTCTTTTTTTTTTTTCTTTTTTCCTCCAGCATTGAATAATGGTCCTGAATGTCATTTTTCTTAAAACAACCCCAGCATGGGTGACTGGTGAGTGAGATCAAGGTTTCGTGTTTCACAGGGCACATTGGGAAAAAGTTATTGTGCAATCTGATCTCAACTGCCCATACGTCCTCTGTCACACACACTAAGATAACTCTCAAGGTTATTTATTGCAACAGGCCCCTAAAGTGATGACATTGTGAAATTAATATTATTTCTATGAATAATTGCATAATTTTCTCTGACTCTAGTTATTCTCATTTTCTGCTAATACATGCATGTCAGTGCTGCTCATCGCTGGAGTGACTGGAAACATTTCACATGGTTTGCAGAGAACAGTTTTAACATCTTCCAAGCAAAGGGGAAAAATGCACTTTGACTCTTTTTGGCCTCAAAACAGTGCAACAGATTTGCAAAATATTTAAGCACAGGGCAACCATGTCTCTGTCAAGGTCACTGTAACCTTAAAAACACTCCCCCTGATTTCATTAGGATTTCGATTACACTGAAGTGACCGGAGCTGCCTCTTAATTCAAAGAAGAGAAAAGAGGGACAGCCAATCTCGTAATGCAGGTACAACAGTAAATTACCCTCCACCAAGCCCTCAGAGGGCTGACGGCAGCGCTGAGCTGTGGGTGATGAAGAGCCAGGGCTGTGCAGCCAGAGGGGCAGATTCACGTGCTGGCTACAGCACTGCAAATCTCCCTTTCAAGCACAAGCAATGCTTTACGCTTCACACAGGGAACGGGAGAAAATACCACTGAGGAGTAACTTGAGAGACTTGGAAGATCTTTATGTCTTAGTTAGGGCTCTCTGCATTAGTGTCAGCTCTTCCACACTGATGCACATGTGCTTTCCTAACCACAATGCTATCCAAAGCCTCCATCTTGGTTAGCATTTCATCATTCACACTCCGGGAATTATCGTTTCCTCTAGACATGCTGACAAAGCTCATTGTTTATTGCTCACAGCATGTCAGAACTGCTGGTTTTGCTTTGGACTGCAAGATGTTTGGAAAGCCACATGCTTTTTCTGAAGCCGGCTCAGTCCCCTCTGTGCCAGCCTCAGCTGCTGCGTTCGCTTTCGCCCAGAACGCCGGATCCTGTCCAGATGGGCCAGAGCAGAGGAAAGCGTCAGCTTCAGACTGACCAAACAGAACTGGATTTCATGTAACCATGGCCAAAATCTTCCTGGCAGCCACAGGTACAGACTTTCCAGCAGAGATGGCTGGCACTTTACTACCTTGCTCCCCTCTGGACCCGCAGATAAACCTGCTGGATGAGTGAGCCAGTGAGTGTGACCTGGACACGAGCCTGTTGTGCCATTTTCCCAGCCCAGGGGAGATTACAGCTCTTCCTGGCAGCAGTATTGCCCATGGAAAGACTGTAACAGGGAAGGAGGCCATGCACCACCACCCCTTCTGGAAAAGAAAGCAATCTTCAGCCATGGTCCTGTGCTCCAGATCTCCCCAGGCAGAAATGGGGGCAACACCTGGCTGCTCACTGACCTGTTACAGTCATAAGCAGTTGCTAAATGTTGCAGAAATGCAGATCATTATTTATTAGTTACTGCACTTCATATGACAGGACATATATTTTTCCATAAGTCCCTGAAAGCTGAACTAACACAGAAAACACAGGACTAGTCCTACAAATCTGTACAGCATTACCTCTGGCTGCATGGCTGAGCCCTCCTCTCAGTCCAGGAGGGGTGAGAGCTGAGTTTTTGGTGAAGGCTCAATTTCTGTCTTGCAGGAAAAGTCCTGAGCCACATAATCTGACCTTCCCAGCTTAAATGTCTCCTGGAAGATCTGTGCTGCCCATAGCAGTACCACAGGCAGGAGAGAGGACACGGCACAGGAGCTGCCTGTCCCAGGAGAAAGGGTGCAGCTGCACCCATGAGTGGAGGCAGAGCAGCAGGAATGGACCGAGAGCTGTAAGACCAGCAAAGCAGCAGTCAGGAGATGTCCTCTGCACACAGCAATTAATGGCCAGGGACGAGTAGGGTGATCTCAGCACTCCTTATTGCACGGGGCAGACATGCTCAAAGGCACAGAACACACCCTCTGCAGGATGGAGGTCTCTCTGCATCCCGTGATTGCTCCCGAGGTTGTTACTCCCCCCACAGTAACCCCAAAGGGACTAGTCCAGCCCAGGGAGGTAGTAAGGAGAGGCGGGGAGTCTGTTGTGAGTGGGAAATCAACAACTGGTTTGAACAGTTTTTTGGGAGAGCAGACAACTCCTAAGGGTCACTGGCACTGATGACAAAGAGCAGCTTTAGCACAAAGACCCCAGGCAGATCCGTGTTCCTGGGAGCGCTGCCCTTCCTCACCCCCCACCTGCACTTCACTCAGTCTCACTCTGCTGCTTTGGCCTGACAAGCCCCTGTAGCTGTGACCTGTCTCTTGGAGCTTGTTATCCCACATTTTATTTGCATCATGCTGGATCTGTCCAGGTGATTAAACAAAAGACATCTTTTCATTATTGTTGTTTTTACTGTGCCATTGCTATGTCCTTTATTACAGCTTTGCTTTTCCTGTGAGGAATAATCTCTGGAAACTTGGATAGAATCCTTTGGCTCACACTAGAAAAGGTAATAAAATCCTGGGAACCCAAAATGTTTCTCTGTTGTTTTCACCAAACATCTTTTCCCATCTTGAAAAATGCATTTCTTGTTTCTGATTTGTTTCCTGATTTTGGGAAAATTTCTTCCTAGCCTGCCAGTTTTCGTCCTGTCCAGCATGGGCATTTGGGAAGCTGTGACCAAGTGCTCAGAGGGCTCCAGAGACCTTTCTCTTGCTCCTCACCACAACTCTGACTCTCCCTACAGTTACAAGGAAGCCACTAATTTCCTCATTGCTCTGGTTTCTCCATCTGCCATCTTATAATATTTACTTATCTTTTCAAAGCACTTGAAATCTCTGTAGGAATGCATTATAAAAGTGCATTAGTGTTATTACTTTACTCCGTTGTGTAACTTTGAGAAATGGCTTACATAAGGCTGGCTCCTCTATCCCCTCTCTGACCCCCATCCATTGTCCTGCTGCTGCTGCTGCCTCCTCCCATGACAGCAATAATTAAGCTCTGGTTTCCCAGCACCCCTCTGGGTTCCTACCCAGACTCTGGGGAGTAACCATCCAGTCCCCTCTGCATCAGTCCAGAGATGGGCAGCTTTGGATTCAAAGGTTCTGCTGCTTCTCTCTCCACACCTCTGTTGCCTGCATTAGGGTCACAGTAGATATTTTCAGAGGCTCCAGAATTACTTGTATGAACTCAAAGCCTCTTTTTCTGGCATCTCAAAAGTACCCCAACAATTACAAGCTTTGAAACTTCCTTATAACTCTGACATGAGTTTTACTGGGAGGACATTTGTAACCTCTTAGCCCCGTACTCTCTCAGGTTCAGCCTTCATGAACCAAGTACAGTAGGACCATAGGAGCAGTCCAGCAATAACCTAAAGCAGAATGTATTCAGATGGTATGGTGAGAGGACTGGAGCTCCTGATGGGAATGACATAGCTGACTCCTGATGTGCTACCGTCACCTGCTTTTTTTTTTCCCACCGCATTTTTCTTTTTAGTAGCTAAGTTAAATTTTTTTGTTCCTTGTATGTTCTGTCATGCCGAAACACTCATTTTCAGTGAGATAAAAGGCTGCCAAAAGAGCAGGTACTTGAACTAACAACACCGTGTAGAAGAGCTTTCACTAAAGGGGCAGATGACGGGATTACAAAGGGTGCAAACTAGTGAGACTCCTCCATGCTCTTCTTCCTCTTTCTCCTCTTCGTTTCCTGAAGGATATTGGTCCACATCCTGACCATTTTATGTGCAACAGCTGCCAGGTTTCATGCCAGAGGTGACTGCATTTCAGAGACAAGCAAATGTGCTGCTGTATTACTGCCAGAAAGTGACCTCATGTGCATTAGCCTTGGCTTTTCAAAGGGCTCCATTGGACTTTGGTGATGCAGCTCCAGCCTGACCCTAGCATAAAAAAGATCTGAGCCCATTCCACTAATTTCTGGCATTCAAAAAACGTAAAGTGTGTGTCCTATAACAGTGTGTCCATACAGGCTGCCACCCTGCTAACGCCCATCTCACACAGGCTGTCTCTCTCTCATAGTCAATTATTTGGACAAGAACTGGTGACTAATAGAAGCAATTTGTAGGAAACATGCTGTTCCCAAGTGACCAGCAGCAAATTGCTAATGACTGACATTAGAATGACCATTCTCCAAAGAGGAATAGTTGAGAGCCCACTGTGCACAGCACTGATCCCATTTAGCAACAAAACAACCCCTCCTGATTCTGGCATCTGCCATTTATGCTGGCTACTGCTTGCTCCCTTTCCCTGGTACATCCGTAAGACCAATTATACTGAAATTAAGCAACCACATATTATTTGTTGACATAAACATGAAATGTAATGAAATGTACACTTCATTAATGTGACCTTATAAATTTGATGGACAAAACATTAAAAATACAAATGCGCTATAGGGAGAAATTCTGCATTTTTCAGGAGATGGATCATAGGGCTTAATAGATCATTTCCATCTCTGAAATTTCTGAGTTGTGATGAATGGAATTTCTTAGTATTTGAAGCAAGAGAGGGGCATGTTTAAACAGACTGGAGAGGACTGCAGTGTAAAATCTTTGCACTATAAAAAAGGCAGCCTTGGATTTTATTGCCCCTGTGGGGAGTCTCCTGTGAACCAAACAGCAACTAAATCAAATAAACATTTCTGAATTAACTCCATCTTCTCTTCAGCTTTGGAGAGTTTAAAAAAACCCGTAATTTATTGAATCACCTTTTATGGTTCTACCAGCAGATGTCTTTTGAATTTGATAGTAAAAACATTTAAACTCATAATGTTTCCCAAATCAGCTAAATCCATTATATCACCTGTGCCAGTTACTATATTTGTAGGGCAGTAAACAGTGGCCTTTCTTGTTTGCTGTGCATAAGAATGAGCTTAGTCTATCTCCAGAGATATACACCTACCTTGCAGGCACCAGAAATATTATACCAGCTTAAATCAGTGCAAGCTTTCCATGCTGTCACTGCCTCCCCTGTTTTGATTTGGTGACAGTAATCTCTATTCACTGCTGTGCTGATACCCTTCGAGTCAAGGCCCCTTCTCTACTTCTGCTGTTTCTGGAAGGAAAATTCAACAAACAAGTGCAGCTTAGGCATGTTATGAACAGTTAGCAAATTTCCACACCTAGGAGGGTATGTGGGCTCAGATATCTGATTTTCTTTGCAAGCAGATGGAGAGGTGAAAATCCTTATGCAGGCTTGTCATAGCCTTATCTCAAACCCTCCAGAAAAGTAGGCAAATGGAGGTGAGACAGTGAATGATCCAGACATCAAGTTACTTAGCTCTTCTCACAGGCAGCGGAATTTGCTTAGAAATTGGCTTAGAAAAGCCAGGAGGGAGCAAAAACCCAGGTGGATGTGGAATATGGCAGTTTCAGCAAATGAGCTACGTGAGGGCTGTTAGGGGAGAGCACAGGCATGAAGGCAGAGCCCTCCCAAAGTGTTCCCATCCCAAAGTGTTCGTGGAGCAAAGGCAGGAGGGGCCCTGAGGATCACATCTGCACTGTGCTCTCGGTGGAGGGCTTTGGGGAATGCATCTCATCACCTCCAACCTCTGGCATTTAATGACTCCTCCTCAACTTTCCCTTTCTGTCATGCAGTTCTTTCCTCTTCCACTCCTTGAATTTACCATTTAAAACCGTCTCTGGGGCTAATTTTGCAACTGTTTACATGGTATAGGACTATTAGGAAAGAATTTAACACATTCTGATGAGATTTAGGAAGCGGAAATAGCCATGTAAACAGCAGATCCATAAGTAGCTTGTGAGTCTCAATTTGGAAACCATTTGATGCAAGCACAGCTCAGGCCACTTCTCAACAAGAGCTCCTAGAAAGTCTCTTTATTCAAGTGACTGCGGCTTTTCCAAGGAACAGGAGAACATGAGTTATCTTTCTGCTGTTCTTTGGCAGTTATAGAGAGGCGTGACTGGCTGCCTAATGATATTTTCCATATTGTTTATCTTTTCTTCCCTTTGAGTGCCACATGGTCTATCATTCCCTCAGCTCAGATATAGGCCCCAAGGGGACTTAGTCTACAAATAAAACACAGAGCTAAGCAATAGTGATTAAAACTCAGAATGTTTTAGGCGTACTGCTGTTGTTAGTAACACTGGTTTCAAATGATTTCCCTCCTCTCTGCGTCCCCTCTTGGAGACTTGTTATGAGCTCCATGATGCCACTTGTCATCCAGCTGAGCTATGCCAACACAAGATAAATGGACGGGTCCCACTACAAATCACATCACCAAAAAATGTTTTGTAAAGCTAGCCCGAGCTATAATAAAAAAATTCCTTTTTCTTGTGTTCCTCTGAAGGTCTTAAAATCTTCATGCCGTGTTTCCAAGTCCTGTCAGTGGACAGATAGTAGCTTGTATCATTTTGTGTTTTCACTTTCTATTTCTCAGGTGCTAACACAACTCGAAAGACTCAATCATTTTCAATTTCAGCCCCTTGCAAAAAGATTTACTGTCATGAGGGTTTTTTCCCCCACTGTGGGCAACTTTTTAGTTTTTCAATCTGTTTTTTCCCTTGAACTTTCCTTATGTGGCCATGCTGGTTTTCAGTCTGGCTGCAAGTCCCTCTCCAAGAGCTTTTGAACCTTCTTGATGAATTTTGCCCAGATATGACAGAAAGGCAGAAAGACAGAATTCTCAGAAACAAGCATGCTCCTACAAGATCCGTTAATACAGACATTATGATAGAGGAGTGAGAACTAAATTCATGCCCTGACTGAGCAAACATTATTGTTTCCCTTGGCAGCTGGTACTCGCTGGCCCACCCGCACCTACTGCTTCTTGCTTTGCAGGGATGCTGTCCACGGAGTGGGAAGGAGACAAAATTAATGCAGTGGGGATGGAGATGGGCTGAGGGGCACAGGGAGCAAGTCTGTTGGGAATCAGGCCTTGCTGCTTCCAGCTCTCCCCACAGCAATTGTTTTGTGGCCAAATTGAATCTATATTGCTTTATTTCAAACATGTGGAAAGCCTGACTTCGGCATCAAATGGCATTATTTTTGTGGACGTAAAGCCAGTACCTTAATATTATTTTAACAAAGCCTTCTGAAATGCACATACATTTCCAGTCAGTCGGATTCTTCCTTTTTGCTGAATACTGAACATTCTTTTCTTCCCCTCACTGTTGTCTTTGGCTGTAGAAATTGTACTTTCCACTTTCACAAAAACTGTAGGGGCATTATGAATGCCTGTATTTTTCTTGAGCAGACTTTTTGCTTTCTAACAAAATGCCTACACTAACTCACTTCACACAGGTTCAGCTTTCAGAGTATGTGTGTAAAGCACAAGGTTCTTATCTACTTTGCCTGTGTAGTTGCAACTGAAAATTAAATTTGCCTTTGTATTTTCTACTAGAGTGCTATGGTGAATGCTTGAAAAGATGTCATGTTCTTCTTCAGCTGCCTGAATGTCAATGTGATAGACAAAAGAGATTTATCTGCAAACGGTACAAAATTGCTCTGGGGTTCTTAAGGAAAATAGGAACACAATTACTCATTATTGCTTGTCTTACTAATTTGTTTTCTCCACAGTTTTAAGTAAAATATCTTAACTGAAAGTTTATATAGCGAGGTGTTGGCATTGTAAGGAGTGCTGTATAATGTTTCACATTTTCTAATCAAATTACAAACTTTGATTACCATCTCCTGACAGCACTCTCAGCAAGAAGAAAATGTCGTTATTCCTACTATGCTGATAGGAAAGTGAGGTGATTTATCCAGGGTCACTCTGGAAGTGGCAGAGAGTAGGCTGCAGTAAGATTCTGGCCTACATTTTGGTACACAGAGTGCCAATGCTCCTTACTTAGCTACTTACTTACAAAATCTTTCTCAGTATTTTATTAATCCATTTTACCATGTATTTCTTCCATGCAGAGAGCTTCAACCCAAGAGGCAATTAGCCAGATGCATTTTTGCTCAGTTTATCAAACTAATGGAAGAGCCATGACTGCCCTACAGTACAAATACCAAAAGCCACACATAGACATGACTGCAGTTTCAGCCCTCTCGCCTTCCTAGACAACAGCAGTATAATAATTTGGGGACAGCTTTCCATTTAACATTACAGGGCTGCACCAGGAATTTTGCAGATATTGCAGATGCCACCTCTGCCCTGTTTCTATTCAAATTTTTGAGGCTGCCCAGGAGCCTGGCCACAAGTCTATGGCTGACAGCCCATGGCACGTGTTACCCTTGGAGACATTCTGCTGATGTTATGTCTTTCATGCTAAGTTATTGCTACTTAAAATTCAGCAGTTTGCCTTGCTCTTGTCCTTATTTTCAGGAGGCACCAGTGAGGATTCATTTCACCTGGCTTTAACTATGTCATCAGTCAGAGTGATCTCAAGGTGAGCCATTTCAGCTCCCCGTGGGCTGAGCTGTTTTAGACATCCAGTTTGGGATGGAATGGGTCACTTTTTGGAGCTGCCTAGAGGAGGGAATCTTGGTGACAAAATCTGACTAAATGCCTGTTCCTTCGTTAGCGCAAGTCAGCTGAGGAGAATCACACAACAAAGAGCCTCCCGACACAAGAGGCAGAGCGCTCTAACAGGGAGTCGTCTTTTATCTCTTCAGCTAAGGCATTTTTGAGAATTTGGGATGTTATTGGTACTTTTACGTAAGACATGGTCCATGCTGGGTTTGAGATTGCACAAGGTCTTTGGGAAGCCCATTCTAGCGCTTGACTGCTCTAATTTTGAAGAATTCCTTCTTATTAACCAGTTGGGATTTCTCTTGCTGCTGCTGGGACCAATGCCTGTCACCTGTTCGCTGTGCACCTCGGAGAAGAGTCTGGCTGCACTTTCTCAGTTACCTTCCACCAGTTGTAGACAACAGCTAAAGTCCCCCCTTAGCTCCTACTTCTCCAGGCTGAATGAAAAAAAATGAGAGCCCTCAGAAAGTGGTGACAGTGGAATTTCCAACGTATTTATGACTTCTAGAATGGAATTCCCCAAAGGCTCATTCCCTATTTATTTATTTCTTTTTAATGTCAAGTATTGACCAAATCGATGACTGATTCTCAGGTCTGCCAAGGTACTCTCTAAGGCAATGAATTCTCACTGGATCACTGCAGACACATCAGAAGAGACAATGTTGTCCTCAAAGCCAGCTGCAGTGGGAAAGAAGGATCCCAGAAGGGGAGCGGCTATAGGGCAATATATCCCTAAGCGGGTATGGGATCAGGTTTTGCCCTGGCATTTGTACTTTGCGGGAGTTTTGCAGAGAGACGTGTCCGTCTATGCACATGGAATTGATGTGGAGTCAGAAAGAGAGGCCAGGTTGCTTTGGTCCTCATCCAGCAGCTCTTGTCAGCCGGGCATGGACTCACTTTGGTTTCACACGAACATAAAACTTATTTAAGACCTCCTGGAGTTTCCCTTCTTGGACTGGGGGTTTCACCAGGTTTGTTTACTTTGTAAAAAAATACCTGTGGAAAGAGTATAAAGAGGTTAACTCCATCAACAGTGAGCGGCGGCAAAGGCGGTGCAATAAAAACTGAAAATACAGCCTGTTTCGGGGAAAGCTCAGAGAAACCATCTCCTCACAGCAGTGGAAATCATGCCACGGTCTTTTTCCACTACTCTCCCACCCGACAGGCTATTTTATGACAAATTCCACAGCTAAACAGTAGTAGGGTTTTCCCCTTCGCGCAGCGCTGTGGGGCTGATGAATCACGGTCCCTTTTCGGCTAATCACCGAACGAAGGCGCGCTTTGCCTCCCTCAGGGCCCCTCCGCGGCCCCTTTAAGGGAGCCCGGCCCCGGAGCGCTGCCATGGCAACGGCGTGACCGCCGTGACCGGAAGTGAGCGGGGTCAGAGGCCGCGGGAACATGGCGGCGGCCCTGGCGCCCATGGGCGATGGCGGCGGCGCGGCGGCTCCCTGAGCTCCTCCCGCCGCGGCGCTGCCCCGTCCCAGGTGAGGGAGGGAGGGAGGGATGGACGCAGCGGGGGCTGGGCCGCGGTGCTGGCGGTGGCAGCGGCGCCGGGGCTCCGCAGCTCCCCTGGCCTGGCCGGTTCGTTCTCGCCCGCCGGGCTCTCACCCGCCTCCCGTTTCTCCCCAGGCATGGTCGCCGCGCTGTAGGAGGGCCGGGAGCCGCGGCGATGGAGGAGAGCGCTTGAGCCTGTCTGCGGAGGCGTTCCGTGTGTGTGAGACGTGTACGGTACCCGAAACCTCGGTTTCAGTGCTGCTGTTTTTTGTTGCGCCTGGAGGAATAAATAACCGGCGGCCTGTTGTTATAGTCTCATCCTTAGTATCCTTCCTTTTGGGAACAAACAGAGTGTCTTCTTTTGACTTGCACATACGCAGAAGCCAGTCAGTTTTGTTTCCAGCTGTAGCTGGGTGGTTTTCCCTGGTTATTGTGCCTGTTGTCACTTTTCCCGTTAGTATTGGCGTGTGTGCTGCTGTCTGGGCTGGATGTGCCCTCTGGCAAAGCTTAACTTTGACCTGAATGATCTCTTGTGCAGAAAGTGCAGGGTGAGTGCTGGAACAAGGCTCGTAGCTTTGCACAACCCGGCTGTTCAGCACATAGCTGTGGCTGCAAGAAGCTGCACACTAAAAATAAATACTGGAGTTAAACTGGGCATGCAGCCTCACACTGGTGCTTATGAGTATTCATTGCAATACAATTCTTGGTCCCTGGACTTCTTTAATCTCCACTTTTGTTAGTGCATGGAGTGGACTACACTAATGGGTAGTGTATTTTGCTTATAGATTGAAAGCATTATCATATCTTACTTCTGTCATAGCAGCTGTCTGTTCTGTTCAAGACACCACCCAGCCTCTGCTTTTTGGACCATTAGACTTTTCAGTTGTAGATAGCATGGTAACATTTTAATGTTTCTCAAGCATGAGCTTATTCCACTGTAAAACAGAGAGATTAACAGATGGGTCCCCCTCCATCCTGTTTCTTACTTAACGAGTGAGGAAACTAGGATAAAAAAAAGAAAGCCAAAATATGTCTTAAATTGAACACAGAAATCTAAAATGAGTTGGTTGACTTTGTAATCATGTTTTATAGTGTTATCTAATAGTGTGAATGCAAAGCTGCAGCGGAAGCTGTACCTCAGCATATCAAGGTACCCTTTAACAGTGTGAATTCATACTTTGGTCAGTGTGTGGGCTGCAGCTGAACAGTGTGGTCTCACTCCTTTCCATCACTGGCCATGGGTTCTTGTTACTCTCTTCGTAGTGGATTTAGTGGTTGGATGATTTCAGGGACAGTTGATCTAACAGTTTTACGGGGATGGAAGTTACTCCAGTGAGTGCTTGCTCTGATATGAATGAAAGCTGTTTCTCCTTCTGCGCTAATGTCAACCAGCTGTGGGTCAACCATAAAGTGAAACTGTACCTCGAGAAACCAAATCTCAAACTGGTCATTCAGAAAATCAGAACTCCACCTCAAACTTCTGAAAAGTTTCGATTTAAAAAAAGAAAAGTCAGCCATGTGTAGGGATATATGTGGTAAGAGTGAAGAGAGTATAAGCCTGTGAAGGAACTTTCTCATCTTTCCAGAGTTTTTTTCTCCACTCACTGCTTGCCAAAGTGTTTCTGTGCTGAAAGAGGGAAGTCCCTTACAAACCTTTATTTAGACTTCAGGGGCCAGTCTGCCATGTGTACTCAGTGAGGCAGAATCTTGAAGGAAAGATAATTTTGTACCCTACTGTGAAAAACAGACTGAGGTTGTGCAGGGAAACCTTGATTCTGGTATGGTCCAGCTCCTCAGTCTCAATGAGTTCTGCTTTCATGAAGTTGCCTGCCCTCCCCACAGAAGCAATCTGGAAAGAAGATTGGAAGTGTAATGAGGTGTCATCTTCACACCCACTTGGGGTTTTAGGGGTGTTGGGATTTGCTGATCAAGTAATCCTTTCTCCAGTTGCTCGTGTGAGAGGCTGTCATGTATTTCATCTATTCCTGCAGAGTCTCTACTCCTTCAGCAGCTATTTTTAGTACAGCCATATTTTTAATTCTTAGATTCTTAATCATCTGAACTGCCTGAGGTGGAAATCCTCTTGTCCTTCTGCTGCCTTTCTACCTGATTCTGTCCAAGACTTCTCCCCAGAGAATTTCCTTCTGTTAGTTTTTGTTTAGACAATCTTATGTCTGTCTTTTCTTTCCTATCACTTGTCCCATCCTTCAGTGTGCTGCTAACCCTTACTCCTCCCAACTCTGCTTTGCCAAAGCACATTTTTTTACTTTTGTTGGCTGCTTCTTCCAGCTTCTTGGGACATGCAGAGTCTTTCTCTCAATTTATGCTTTCCTCCTACCTCATCATTATTTACAAATGATCTGTGTTTTCCTCTATCCTTCTTTCGTTTTTTCATTCTCCTCTTCTCCACTTACAGTCTTGTTCAAGGTTGTCCCTTCCTTGTTCCCCTGTTTCTTCAGGTCATGGTGCTGGGAACACACAGACATAAGGCACTGAGCTCCAGTGTCTGGTTAAATGTTTTATTAGCACTGGCCTGAGGAGAGCTGGCTTGTTTGTGTTGTGTGTGGTGCTTGGTCAGCACTTAGGGCTAAGAGAGGGGGAGATGGAACCTTTGGAGAGCTGCATTTTTGGAACAGGTCCCTGTTGAGTGTGGGCAAAGGCTCACAGTTTGATTTTGCTATTTGTTGCCTTGGCCTAACAAGTAAATTGCTCCTGAAAGACAGTTCTGCATTGTGAATTGTCCAATTTTTTGCTGTAGCGGGGCATGGTGAGATGTGATAGAGCTATGTTAGCAGAATTCTTCAAACATACCCAAAATGTCTCTTCATTTTCCTAGTTTTTTTCTCTTAGCTGAGCTAGTTTACTTGTGAACTTGAACTTGTTTGGATACAATAAATTAATTTACCTGATTAGATTTGTTTGTGTCAGAGTTTCTTATATGCTTAGGGGTTAAAAACTGGGAGTGTCTTTACTTGTCAGTGTAAAATCAGTAGTTTCACTAGGTTCACACACTATCCTTTCATGAGTCTGAGAAAATTAATTTGCCTTTAACCTGATAATAGGCTTGAGGTGGTTTCCCCTTGAGAGCAAAACTTCTTTTTCTTCACCTTGCTGCTTTTCAGCATGCTTTTCCAAGATTTTGCATGTGTGATACTGAAACTCCCCGGACTCTTGAGGAGCTTGTTTTGGGCATCCTTTGGTATAAAACCTGCTATTGATGTTATTTTAGGTATCAAGGGAGCAGGTATTGCTTTCATTCCAGTGTTTCTGAAAGGTATTGCTGAATCTCAGGTGCTTTTTCATTGGGCTTACAATGGTTTTGTTATTTTTAAGGCATCCAGCATCTCTTACCATTAATAGACATTTATCTCTATTTGCTCTTCTCCTTTGATGGCAGCTCCAGAGCTGCCATGAAGGCTGAATGAAGACTGCCTCATGAGTCTGTATGAAGCAGTTATGTGGATCACCACACATTGCTTGTAGAAAGAGAATTAATTGTTGCTGAGAAGTTTCTCTGGTCCTTTATAAAATTACTGTTTGAATTATGGTGGTCCTATGAACTGCTGTGTCCCCAGACATGCTCACAGTTCCTGTGTGCTTTCATATATACATGACAGATTGTTTTGTGCTCCTTTCACCAAATCAGTGAAACAACAGACGGGGCTGTAGTCAGAAGAGTTGAAAGATAACTGAACACTCAGGCTTTTAAAGGAGACCAAGAAATAGAACACAACCAAGTCATTAATTTTTCTTCCTAAATCAAAGACAGACAATAAAAGGCAGTGCAGGTACTGACGAATACATGCAATCACGATTTTCAAACAAGAATGGAGTTACTTTGAATTTCTTGCAATCCTGCTAATTGCATCAAACTGTTAATGATTGTTGCAGATCAAGATTTAACTTACTTTTCAGAGTAACTGGAATTTACAATGGTTATACGTGGAATGGACAGACAGCTCTGGGGTGAGCATGTGATTATGTTTAATTTTTGTTTCCTTTTAACTTTTGCATGGTCAGTATGATAATGATCCCACGCAGATATGAATGTTAACTGTGAAGTAACAGAACATATGTTATATGACCCTTCAAATCTGTTTGAAGACCCTCTCTGGTGTTTGAAGGTAAAAATGTTGCTGTCCTGCTGCACATGAGAGCTCGGGTGAAATGCTTCCTGATGCAGTTTTAATGGGGATAAAAGTGCTGAGGATCTTCTGTTCAGCTTGAGCAGCTCTTGGAGAGACAGAAGCAACAGGGAAAAATTCCAAGCCTTTTCTTGAGGAAAATTCTTGAAGTAATTAATTCCACATCACTCGGTAATTCTGCTCTTAGATTTCGTTTTGGTTACTCTTATCTAGTGTTGGTATTGATGTTTAACATTGATTTCCTCAGTCTTCACACAAACAGCCTGCATTTGTTCAGATCGAGTATTAGCATTATGTGTTTGAATTCAGAAGGTAATTGCATATCTTGCAAATTACCCAATGGCTGTTTCATCTTGAAACATTTAGAAATCCATTTCAGTTTCTCATAATTATAATGTTTTAGTCAGACAGCAATCTAAACTTAGGACAGCACTTTGGCAGTGATATGCTTGTTTTCCTAAAATGAGCACAGTTTTTGTGGTTAAATTTTCCTTTCATTTAAGTATAGATTTTAATCAGTGTAGGCCAAATTTTTCCAACCATCTTTAAAATTAGCTCAAGCCATATTTTAAAAAGTATGTTCTCCTAATGTGATTTTACTTATGTAGAAAAATGTATGCAGAAATTAATGTTTTTAAGCTGACTAATGCTTTTGAAGTGTTTTTACAATTTGTTTATAGACAGGCTCAAATAGGATACTAGTAGTCTTTTTGTAATAAATACCACTGAAAGCACTTCATGGTGTATTTCTGAAATTTGAAAGGTAGCTGTTCAGAAACTGTAAATTCCACTCATCAAGCAGCTAAATTACAACATCAAAACAAAGTAAAATGCCTCTGTTTTTCAAGACTTCTCTGCAAGCTTTGTTTTGGAGATTACTGAAGTTTTCATTGGTCGTCTTTGTATGTCCTTGGGCAGGGTGTAGTTCCCCATTTTCAGTTGGTGAGTTAAAGCTGTGAACAGATGTGTGGCAAGTGTAAAGCTCTGGGTAGAGGATATTCAGCATTGGATATATTCCCACACAGAAGTGGGAAGGAGTCTGAATTGCATCTATCAGGTGACTATTAACAACTCACTGAGTTACTGCTAAACATTTGGTACTTTCAGTTTCTAGAAAAGTACTAAAAAACCCCTCAAGTAAAAAGACCCCAAAAACTGTTACCAAGCTTGTATCACTGATTTTTTACCCAAATGCAGAAAAAAAGATCTTGGCTATACTGAGAAGGGTTTCCAGTTGGCAGAGTGTTCAGAGGTCGAGGGAGTCAATCTGGCAGCAGACTTCTCTTCAGACAGGCCATTTCTTCTGATCACAGGTAGAGTGACTTCCTTTTGCTAAATGTGAGGACAAATGTAAGAGAATGATGAGTTCTCTGGATTTCCATTATGTGTTTTTATATGAGATGTGCTGGTTAGCTTTGTAAACTGTTTCTCTAGTGAAAATAATGTAAATAAAAATTCTGTCTTAGTTTGGACATGGAATTGTGAGAAAGCTCAGTTTTTTAGATGCTTCATTTTATTATACAGATGCTAGAAGGACTAGATCCTTCTGGTTTTTAATACCTAATCATACATCTGTTCAGCTGATCAATTCCGTTTGCTATCAAGATCATGTTTGTGATCTGCTTGAGTGTAAAGAGCATTGGTTTTGAAAAAGCTCATAGTAACTTAGCAAGAATAAACAATTATAAATTTATTAGTGACTGGTAAAGCTTCTCTTTTTTTCTTCTAATTGCTGCAGCCTGTGCTATTACTTTTAAGAAACTTACATGATGAAACACTTTTAATTTAACTCGATGATTTTTTCTCATAAACTTGACTAAGTCTTCCCCAGAATTCTTGTGGTACAGTGGGAATTTCTTGAGCATTCTTGTCACTGAATAGCAGTTACATGTTTTGTCCTCATAGAAAAACAACTTTTAACTCTTCTGGCATGATAAGCCAGGACACAGTGGTGACCACGTGCTGATCCATGGAAGATATAACTCTTCAATGTGAGCCAAGCTGCAAATGGGCTTTCAGGCTATGGTCAGAACTTGGAGCTTGTTTCTGGTTCTGCTTGGTAAATTTTTGAGATTGTTTATCATCTGGAGCCTGGGGCCATGTGCTCCAGGGAAGTCATTGCTTGATTCTTTCACAAAGCCAAGGAAAACTGTGAAAGATTTCTCAAAGAGCAAAACAAGTAAAAGAAATACTCACCTGTTAAGTCTCTGTTGGGAACCAGTCCATTTTTATTTTTTTTTTTTAACTCTTCACTCGTGGAAATCCTCTTTGCTTGAGTACAACATTTTAGAAAGCGTGCGGTAATACCCTCATGCCAAGGTTATTGAGACAACCTGTTGAGTCTGGTAAGGTAAGGCTGATCATTTCCCTTCAGCCTCCTACACAGACAGTAGCTTTCTTCTGGTCCTCCCTCTTCAGTGTGAAAACACCACTCAGTCTGTCAACTTAACTCGTGAATTCTTTCAAAAAGAAAACAGTTTTAGCAATTTCTTTTAGGATCTCTTGCCCAGGTCAGTAGATTTGTCCTCAGGACAAGTAAAAACGATGGGCTGCCAGTGAGCTATTTATGTGTAATTCATCATCAGATAGTGGAATTCCCAGTTAATGTCCTGGGAATTGGCATGCCTTTCACGTTTGGAAAGGGGGTGTTTGGTTTGTTCGAATCTCTCTTAAATAATTACAGACTCTCTAGGAAGATGGAATGTAGTGTTCTGGTTATGTTTGATCTTTACAGACTTTGGTGATAGACTGTTTCAGAAAAGGATTAGTCTTGCTGCGTTTTGTGCTGCCTCCATGAGATGGATAGATTTTGCACTAGTTTCCTTAGAAAAATACTCATGTGTTAATGTGATTTACAATAAATGTTTTGCAGAATCATCTATTTCTAACCATTGGAAGTGACAAAGGGTGTGTCTTTACCAAAATTATGGCTTTGCTTAGAGAAGTGTGTTCTTTTATTAGGAACATCAGGTTTAAATTTTCTCTTGAATACCAAGTTTTAAATGAAATCCTTACAGTTATCCACTATTTCCAGTGCTTGCATGGGTCTTCTATTCATTACAAAATGAATAGTTCATTATTTTGTCATAAATTGCTCTATCTTGAGATGCCAGTTTCCAAAATATATTTAGAATAATAATTTCTATTAAAATATATCTCACAGAATATTTTTACTTGTGTTGTAATACAGATAGGCATTGTATGTATTGTATCTCAGTCCTACTCTGAGGAAAGAATCTTGGTCTTTTCGGTGAATATTGAGAAGCATTTAGTTTTGCACTTCTGCTGGATACAGGGTTAGATGTTGAGCAGTGTTAACTCCACTAAGCAATAAAAACCCCCACCCATGAAGACAATGCTTGAACGGAACAGCTCATCCCATTTAGATTATGACAGTGGGTAAAAAAGCTGCATGTTTATCTTGTCTGCCACCTTAATAATTTTGAAAGACAAACGCCTGCAAAGTTGTCAAAGGTCAAGCAACTATTTTTTTGTGTGTGTTCTAATTACAGCAGGCCATCAAAGGACCTTGAGAGATGACTGATCTGCAAAATTGAGGCAATGGCTCTGTAGTTATGGAAGTATGGAAATTAAGTTTAGACCGAAGCAAATGTGTCTGGAGTGGTCACAACAGGGATATTGCTAAAATGGTTGTTGATAGCACAGGAATACATATTATCTGCTGTCTAAAGGGAAAAATAGCTGAAATGATGCGGGTTTTGTTGAAGTAATTGCAGTAGACTGGTCTATTGAAGAGCAAATATGATGTGTTACACAGCACCCCTGTGCAGTAGTTCTCTTTGAAAACATACTAATAGCAATTATTTTTAATTGGAGAAAGAACCTTATGAAAAGTTTAGAGGGTTTAGCAAATTTGTTTATTTCAGTCACATGTTAGCTGGGTTTTCTGATGGTCTGCCTCCTCTCTGTGCCTTTGCAGTTTGGCAGACCTTCACCCTCCTTCACCCAATAGCACCAGGCCCCTGAAGTGGCTACAGGAAATCCTTCCCCTTTTTTAAGGGAAGCTTTAAGTTATTCCCATGTTGTCTGTGACCCCAAGTTTATTCAGCTCCTTGTTTATTTTACCTGTAGTCAGTGCAAACAGAGATGCTAAATAGAGGTGTTCTTTCTTTCTTAACTTTATGTAAGGCATCCGTAAAAATCTTTTAGGCAAACTAGCACTGCACATATTGTCCAAAGCTTTGTTATCATGAGCTCTGGGCATTCAGCTTGCCTTCAGAACTAGAGGTAGCCTTGCTGTGAGCAGAAAGCTAAAATGAGTTTGCATATTAGAAAGAAAGATTATATTTCCAATCTCCATGATCTCTCACTGGATCTTGAAATACAAAAGTAGCTGGAAAAGGCATGTTTAGGACAGGCTTTTGCTGAAGTTTAGAAATACATCCTTTTTTCATAAATGTAAAATAGGCAAACCTTAAAATTTAGGGAAACTGGTAGCTTTGGATTTCAGTGCAAGATATTCTCTATGTACACAGTATTAACACAGATGATAATGTTTACTGGAAGTATCACAAAATGACGTATTGGCTCAGAGATGCCCAAAAAATGGAAAATAGTAATTGCAAAATATTGTTGTACATACATAGTTCCACAGGCTGCAGAATATTTTAGAATAAAAATTTTCGGCAGTGCAGAAAATTATTTGATCTGTTAGAAAAGTAATATTTTAATGAATGCTTATAGCAGGACAAGGGGAAAAAGAAATTATCAACAGGTATTTCTTTATCACTTAAAGACTGCTCTTACTGCTGTAGCTCTCCAACCATTTAGCCAAAGGTTTACAGCCTTACAGGGAGTGTATATTACAAGCTGCAAACCCAGTACCTTTGGCCTGAATATCCTGCAAAGATTCCATTTCCCCAGGATTTTTGCTTGTGGAACCGTAGTTCTTCTGCATTCAGCTGGTACAAGCCTCCTTCTTAAGAACTTGTGTTTTGGTGTTACTGTGGAGGAGTGGCCCACCCTTGGGAGCTGCATCTACTTCTGTGAGACCTCAGTGTCTGTCCTCCTCCTGGGAAAGATTATGGTGTGCTTTTCTGCTGATTTCAGTGTCTTGAATGATTCTGGAGTGAAGTTCTAAGAACTTTCCCTTCTGGTTTGGGAGCTATTTGTTACAGAGCTACCAGTCTGTTGTTCTTGAAAACAATCACCCAGTTAACATCTCTCTCCTAAGCTGAACCTCACTAAGATCTGTCAGGTTTCCACCAGACGTGGGACTGAGGAGTAGAACATAAAAGAGAAGTTAATGTTGGAGTGGGATCTGGAGAGAAGCAGCATTGTGGGCAAGTATTTTTCCGTTTTCCAAATGTTAAGCTTCAACCACGTTAATAATATTTCTACAAAAACATTACTCGGCTAATTTAAAGCAAAACTCTAGAACTGTTATATCCCACATGGCATGAAACATTCCTGGTTGGTTTTTTTTGGGTTTTTTTCTTGGTGTATTAACTTCTTACACAGAAAGGAAATGAATTTTAGAAAGAATGTTATACATAAACCATTTGAGACATTCTCTGTTAAGGAAATACCATCTGTCAAGAAAGATGCAGCCAATGTTGAGTTATATTAAAAACATGGTAAAGGAAATATTTCTCAAGGAAAAGTGGTTTAATTAAACATTTTAACTGGTTTTGCTCTGGAAAAAGCTTAGGAAATTTCTATACAAGCATTCTAAATGCAATCATAATAAAAGCTCAATTTTTTCAGAAGGAGGTTAGCTTGGCTAAGTTGTTCCTTAATGTAGAATAAATTTTCTGACTACAATGTAACTAGTAGGAAAAAAAGAAAAAGAAAAGACTCAGAATCATTACTTTATTACCTTCAAATTCTATAAGCCTGCTTTCATTGATTCTTCTTGATGGACAGAATTTATTTCAAAAGGAAAATAGGTTACATTTTAGGGTTTTCATGTTAATGTTTTTATTTCAGAATCAGTTCTTTGATGAACATTTAATAGCACTAGAAGACATTATTTTGCTTCTGTAAAGGAAAATAGTGAAGTACTCATAAAAAGGTACCTAGATCAGACATGAGAAGCATTAAATATGATAGGATTTTCTCTTTCCTTAACCCACTCTAGCCTGCTGGTTTAAGGAATTGTACACTGACTATACAGATTTACTGTAATGGCTTGAAATAAAAGCTTTTGTTTTAATTAGCACTTTGCTCTTTCACCCATTAACCTGTTGGTGCTATCAGACCTATCCTGAAATGTAGCAAATACAGAAGCAATTATGTCTGATCCCTTCCTAATGCTCCAATAATAATGGGTAATGCTCCTATTGTTTTGTTGTTTTTTGGTTTTTTTAATTTAGCTAAAGAATTTGAAGGGAATGCTTGGAAGTTATAGTTTTTGGCCAGCTTAAATGCCGAGGTTTTGATTTTTAGGAAAGCATGCGTATTGTACATGGGAATGTTGGTCTTCCTCTGTTTAAGCTATCCTACCTTGTCATCAGAGTGTTTTCCTTTCCTTTGTTTCTTGAAAATACTAAAATGACATATTCTTAAGTTACATGATGGCTATTAGAGATGAGCAGCTGTTATTCTCCCAAATTCTCTTCACAGTAGGCTCATGATCTTAGACTTTATTAAAATACCAACAGAAACATAAACGACAAGTGATATATGGGCTAAGTTTTTTAATGTCACCCACATCTCCGTATTTGAATTGACAGGATGCATTTCCATTAACACATTCTCTTTTTTTCCCCTTAAAAAACTTGCTGTTTACCATGGCTTGTATTTTAGGAATGCTTTAAACATTTAAAGAATGTGGCCTGTAGAACCCATTTTACTTGTTGCACGTCCTTGATGTTGTATCTTGAACTGAATAAAGGATTGTAGATGATCATCTGAAGGTTTCTATAGTTAAATGCCAGTGAAGACCTGGATTTTACTTTTTACTTCAAAAGCAAGATATGTAACATTATTAACAGTAACTGCTTGTGATCCTTGTATTTGAATAGTAAGGTTCCAAACTGGGCATCTATAAAATAAAGAATGCAAAGCTTTCACAGCTGCAACTGAAGCTGGTAACAACTGTGAATTGTAGTTATGATGTACTGCACAGTGACAAATATTCTGAAAAAAAATTAGTCTGGAAATATTCCAGATTAAGCAGACACAATTCATATGCTGTGTGCTGTAGGCCTTGAGTTATAAAAATATAAATAGGATCTTTTGTGAAAGTAAATTACTGAAATATAACACTTTCAGATAGCAGTATAATAAACATAAGATGGAGGAAAAAGGGGAAAAAAGGAGGGTTTTGTCCTAGAATTTTAGTATCTGAGCACTCTGAGAAGGGGAAAAAGAAATACAAAGTAATTTCTCCTTGTTCACCCTGCTGTCGAGGCCTGTGCATTAGATAAGGTGGGATTCCTGTGTGAAAAAACAAACCAGCCAGGCAGCAACAGCCTTGAATCTGGTGGTTTATAATTTCTCTGTGTTTCATTGTGCAGTTCAGTATCCCAAATGGTTTTTTGAGTGGCGCTGAATCCCCTGGCGCTGAATCCCCTGATCTCCACTGTGAATGTAGCAAACTGTACTTATGCTGAGGATGACCCATTGCTAAAGGTGATGTTCTCCCTCCTGTGAATTCTTATGGTGCTGTATCTGACCAAAACACTTTTCAGGCCAAAACTAATCATGGTGTGTTAGACTTCCACAGAATCACTTCATCTGTAGTCTGAGACTATGATTTCCTGGCAGTCTGTTTTATTGTAGGCAAATGATAGATACCTGAGATCAAGGCTGACTCCTAACACAAGTCACTGGATTCAGTTCCTGAATATAGGATGAAGAGCACCAGAAAAAGAATTCTGTCACTATTCCACATTATTTCTACAAAGCCGTTTGCAATCACAAATGGTTCTGCAGTTTGACTGAATTCTGCTTTATGCCTCTCACTTAAGTCTTGCTTTGGTCCAGAGTGAAGTGGTTCCTTGTCTATTTACATATGCATGATTGAGCACATGGTTATTGTTCCAAGAAGTAAGAGGAAAATAGCCTGTTCTAATTTCTCAACTCACATTCTGAAATTTTCCTTACAGTAACTTGTGAAAATTGTGTTGGCCACCCAGTACCACTTCTTCCAGTTTCAGGCTGATACCTCTGCAGTCAAGATGAAGGTTATTGATTGGGATGCCTTTCTCCCAAGGAATTGATACTGAACCTCTGTGCTTTGACTTTTACTGTCTAATTGGTGATAGACATCTTTGCCTAATCTTTGTTGGCTTTCACAGTGAATATCAGCCTCCTAAAAATGTACTTGAAGTTACTCGATCTTAATGTACCTCAGTCTTTTATGGTATTTAGAACGAGACAAAGCTGATTTGATGAACTGGCAGACATCTTTGGAGTTGATAACTTGGAGAGATGCATTTTAACTGAGGTGTGAAGCTTGGAGTTTTAGATTTATCATAGTTTACCTTATTTGATGATCAGTTAAATCTTTTTCAGCTTTTGATTGAGGACACAGTGATCACCTTTATGGGTATATCTGATAACAAATAACCATTAATGCCTTGAATTCCCTGGTAGTAGTAAAAAAAAACAAAAACATTCCTCTACGCACCAAGTAAACTTTGGTGGGAAAAAGTGTTACCATTTCAAAGTGTCTTTCTGTATCTGGTCTGCATAATAGAAAGTGACTAAATTATACTATCAAAATGTGTAACAGCTTTACAGAAATTGCATGTTGTAGATGTTATTTTATGGGGTATCTTGCAGCTGACTTGAGGTGGTTCTTAAAGTATAGAAAAACCTGCTTTCAGCTTAAAAGAGTCAGTTATGATATATCTTAATGTAGTTTCCCATTTATATGCTTGATATCTCTATCTGGCAGTATAGAAGCTAGAGATAGAAAGTTATAAAGAGAAATTATTTGACTAGATAGAGTGTTATGGGAGAGTTCATATTGAGTCCCGTTAGCCATGATGTGTTGAACTGCAGCCAGACATTTTGAAATACTTTAAATCCCTGGCGTTCCTGAACAACTGGAGGAGAATCCTTTTCTAATATTCCTTCTAAAAGGGATTATTATTTATTTTTGTTGTAGTTTGGTCTAAGAATTTCAGTGAAGTAGCAGGAAATTATTACATTTTTCCTTAGTGACTAATGCAGTCAAACCTGATTTGAAGCTTGAAATCTGTTACCAGTAAAAAAGATCTACAAATATGCTGTTAGAGGTTTTAGATCACTTTCAATTTTTTATTTTCCATAATATAGCTAAAATCCCATTTCTTGCTTGCTCTGTTGCCAATAATCTCTTTCTTCTTTGCTACAATGTTAGTTATTAAAAATTCTGACATCCTAAGAAATGCTAATCACATAACTTCTCATTCTCTTTGTCTGTTATATCCCTTTTTCATACTGCAGATTACTGTAAATTGCTCTGGAAGCACTATGAAAGAATAATGGCTTAATATAAATAAGTGTAAAGGAACTTTCAGTAGTTGCTCATGTTTTCTAGTCTGCCTAGGTATTTGGTATTGGGTCTTCTTACCAAAATGTGGAGGGAGAAAAGTTGGGAAATCAGTGAACTTTTTTGTTTATATATATTTACTGTTTCCTAAAGTAAATTGAACTATTTTGATAGGTCATACTATGACACAGAGCTACTGAAAGCTTACACACATAATAAAAAGCTTTAAAATTGGAAACAGTTTTAGCTGTTTCCCTCCTCTCATTTATTTTGGGCAATGATTGGTATGAAAATGTCACCTTTATTAGCTTGATCTTCATGTTTTGTCTTTTAATCTCTTGCAAGTTTTATTCTCAGCCTTGCCATATTTTGCAACAACGTTATCAGCTTTATTATTTGCTTCATGAAGCTTAAACTGTTTGAAATGAAGCTGAGGACTAGTGAATTTTTAAGTGACTTTATAGTCTCTTTAATTTTGCAGCTAGCAGGGAGATAGTTTCAGACATAATTCCTAAAAGTTGGCCTTAATTGTTCTGCTCTGAGTTAGGACCAGGACCAAAGCTTCTATTCTACTGGCTAAAGAGGAAACCCCCTCGTGGTAAATGGGGAGGGCAATGAGCTCTCCTTGCCTTCTTGTAAAACCTTGTGCAGCAGCTTAGGTGAACTTTTTAACCCTTCAGGCTTAACTTCCCAGCTAATCAGGATGCTCTAGATTCTTCCAGAAATGTTTAGGACTGAGACCCTGCACAAACACTTACTGGATATACTGGAGAGAGTTCACTGAAGGGCCACAAAGATGGTGAGGGGACTGGAGCATCTCTGACACGTGAGGAGAGGGTGGGAGCTGGGACTGTTCAGCCTGAAGGAGAAAAGGTTTGGGGAGGGACATGTGTGTGCCAGTACCTGACGGGAGGGTGCAGAGAGGATGGAGCAGGGCTCTTCTCAGTGGTGCCCAGTGGCAGGACCAGAGGCAATGGACACAAACTGAGACACATCAGAGAACACCTTTCTTTGCTGGGAGGGTCAGCACAGGTTGCCCGAGGTGGTTATGGAGTCTCCCTCGGATATTCACAAGCTCACTGGCTGCAGTTGGTCCTGTCTGAGCAGGAGAATTGGACCAGAAGACCTCCACAGGTCCCTATCAGCCTCAGCCATTCTGAGTGGATCTCTTGTCTGTAATGGTATTGTGTCTGTATTGGTTTGAGGTGACTCATGGATGATGCTCTTTAAAGGAAAAAGATGTCTTACTAACTCCTTTAAAATTCTCAGAGGAAATAAATACTTAGCTTTAAGTAAGCTGCAGAATAAGGGGTGTTATTTTGGAAACAAATTTCCTTTCCACTTTTAAGTCTTGGGAATCGTGTGAATTGAAAAGGGAAGCTGTAGTTTTAGCTGCTGTTACAGCAACTTAAATGTACGTTGTAACTAAGCCACCCTAGGAAAATAATACTCTTTCCTGAGGGGGGAAGGACAGAAGCACTTGCTGTGTAGTCTTGATATAGGCTATTTCTCCTCTTGTGTTAATGGTCTTGCCCTTTAAGAAGGGAAAGAAGCACTTTAAAACACAGGAAAATGTGGTTGTTAAGCCCCAAAATAAAGTTTCAAGAGTGGTTTTGATACTATTCACATTCTTTGTCATTCTTGATTTTTGCTTTCATTTTGATAGCGACAGTTTAAAGAAAATGATAAAAGAAAGTAATTTTCCTTAAGGTGATGGAAATCTGCTTGTCATTTTTGTAATGCTCCCATTTTGAAGTGCTGGTTTATTTTCACAGCTCTAAATTCAGTGACTTCAAATCGTGCCTGTACATTTTAATTTGCCTTCTTAACACATGCTTTGTTGTTAAATGAAACATTTTTATTGGCACAAAGATATTTGCCCCACCTATTTTCATTTGCTAGTGGTGGGAATGGTAACATTAAAGGCTGTTTAAAATATACGAAGTGAGTTCTGGGGTCATTCCCCACCTGTTGTTTATTTTGGTTTATGCGAGAACAGTCAAAAGTAATCATGTTGGTGAAGCTCTGTCATCTAAGTAGTGGTTTTGGAGACCAACAATTTACACATCAACAGGTTTGGCTTGTTAAAGCAAAACTTGGGACTTTTATGTTAGTGAACAGTGAATGCTGGCAAGAAAGGTCATAGCTTTAAAGTAACCTAGAGTACATTGTACTAAGTTATGGAACAAAAGACTGTAAATACAGAAAGTCTTTGATTAACTTCTCCTTTTCAAAGTGTCTTGACCTTTATTGAGTTCCCCTAGCTGACATTTTTAGAAGACTTTTAGTATTCCTTTCATTATAAAGGGTTTATTTGAGTATTTGCTCCCACATATTTCATTGTCATCTTCTATGCCATTTGATTTTTTTTTAGTTACGATGGCATCTACATTTCATATCAGCATGGTTTCTGTATTAGTGGAGTGATGCAGTCCTCTTTTGTACAAAATTCTAGAAATGCATTTCTGTGACTAGATGTTATCTTGGTATGCAAAAGAAATACAAAGCAAAGTAAGAGAAAAAGAAAAAAATTGCCAAAGCTGAAAGCACCTAGGAAAACATTTGAAAGACAGCATAATATATTCATGTTCGGAGTAAATCACATAGGATTCACATCACATATCCTTCTATTTTTAGTTTTTAAATTATTAGTTGCCATTTCTATTTAAAGATAATGACATATTTAGTCAGACTTAATGCAAGTGAATCATAGTATTGCATTATTATTGTATTAAACAGTGATTGTTGGTTGTGTTTCTTATACTCCTTATATTTTGGAGGGCAAAAATAACTTCTCAGTGCTCTGGAAGTTGCTCAGACATTTCAGTCCAGGGTGGTGATGAATAAATTATACTCTAAATAAGGCAGGCAATAGGAATTCATATTTTTGTTTTCTTAGACTAGACTTCTCCAGCTGGCACCTTTCCTTCTCTTTACCCCCTGTGGTTTTAGCCACGTAGGCTGTATAAGATTACAAATACTTGTTTTACATGGAGTCACTGCAGACTTGGTCTTTTTACATGACTGCTTGTGCTGGTTCTGCTGTCTAAGCTGGTGGCTCCCAGCTGTTCTTCCAAGGGCGTGCCAGGAGTGCCTTTTTGTGTGGCTGGGTCCTTCCTTTGCCCAGTTCCTCTCCAGGGATTGCTGCGGGAGGATGGGAACCTCCTCCAACAGTTAAAGGCTGATTAAATCTTAGTAGCTGGCACCTTGGACAGCTGGCCAGCCCAACCAGGCCTCCGTGGCGTGGAGAGACAGCTTCTCAAGAGCATCCCTTGCTCTGTAATAACTGAACAAATCCCAGGTGTGAGATTGAATCTTCTCCTTAGTACTTTCTTCCTCTTTAATACTGTGCTCTCTGAAGCCTTTAAGCTGTTTTACACACTCCGAGCCACCATTCACAGCTAACAATGCCTTCTAGTAAGATATTCCATAAAATGGGAACTTTTCCTTAGAACAAGATACGGCATTTAGACTTTAAAATAAAGTCACAGGATTTTAAGCGTGGGGCTTCTGACTGATTACCTGCTACTGGTGGTTGAGTGAACCCGAGGGTGTGATTTGTGCCTTTGTTGCTTGAATGGGCAGGTTGTCTGGCTGGTGTCAGTCCTTTTCCTTTATGAATTTGGGTACTCAGCAAGAGTGAAGAAGGCTTAAAGATTGCTTGTAGAACAAAAGGATTAGGTCTTTTTATATGGGAGACAAGATCGGTCTGCTAATGAATGAGTAATATTAAGAAGAATGTAAGCCTGAGTATTTTATGGCAGAAGATAAATGTTAGCACAGGCTAAGAATAAACTCACCGTCGCTGTCTCTTGCAGGCTTTCTCCCTGCACTTTCTTATCAAGGTGTCTGACAAGACACTGTCAGACAGGATGACTGGGTGCACTACTGCTGATTGTTTGGCAATTTCTGTGTTTTTTCCACTGGTCATACCATACAAGATAACAAAGTTTCCTAGGTCAAGACACTGGAAATATTAATTCTCCAAAAATGATGTTCTGTTCAACACAAGTCAGATCTGAGTTTACAGAATACTTTCTTTCTTCAGCCTCGGCAATTTTCCAGTTTTCTGAGGGCAAGCAGCCCAGCAAACACTCCTTCAGACAATTCCTCATCTTTCTACTTTTTCCAGAAGGAAAATCCAAAAATATAGGCAATGGGGGCCAAAATAACAAAAGAGAAGTGGGTGTTGCCACTTCTTGCCAAGTTTTTTGTAAATGTTTCTCTCCTTCTCTGTCCCAGCATAATAGCAAAACTTCCCAAAGAATCCACAAAATAAACCAGACTCTATTTCAGCATCTGCTCTAATTCAGAATAGATGCCTTAAGGAGAATGCAAGAGAACAAGTACTGTAAAGGGTGTGTGTTTTATCTGACCGTTAATGTTTTATTCCTCATCAGTTAAGGTTGCAGAAAACTCTAGGGCAGCTGGTAGGTCCTTGATGATGCTCAGGTGTTATTCTTGTTTCTAGGCTATCAGTTGGGTTGGTGCCAGTTGCTTTTCTTTTACTTGATAGCAGAGAATCTTAACTGGGGCATGAGTGGATAGTTCTGTAGTTAAGGGCAGACAGGAGTGAAATACTGTACAAAGAAGTGGAAGACCAGGGGATACAAGCTCCAGAGAGTGATCCTAGGCTAGGGTTCTCTCCTGCTTGCTTGTTCCTCCTCCAGCGTCAGTGAAACAATTAGAAATAGTAGGGAAGGGGAGGGGGCATGGTAGGCCGTGAGATCCAGGAATTAGTGTTAAGCAGACCAGAGGTGGGATTAGAAACCAAGGCTGTGCTGGCAGAATGAGGTAATACAACTGAGGGGGCAAAGAGCACTCCTGGATCAGAACCTAAGACCAAAGGGCAGCAAGAGGGACAGGATGCAGGTTCTTAGAGCAGTAATTGGGATGTTAGGTGCAGCTACGGAATAAACCCTGTTTGGCTTTCTTCTGGACCGGGAGTGTGTGGCATCCTCCATTGACGGAGTTCACAAGGTCAGCTCTTTGGCTCGTGTTATGCTGGTGAGTGGCTGCAGCTTTGTCTTGAGTCACATGTGCTGCTTTTTCTACAGGTTGTTCTTATTCTAATTGAAATTCTTGCAGCTACAATGAATTCATTATTATGAGAGTTTTAAGAGATTCTCTTTTTCCCCCCAGAGGTGTTTTTTATCAACAGGCCGTTGAACTTAAACGTGTTCTTATGTGTGATAGGAAAGGAAATTTTGTCGTCGGTGGCTTTACTAGAAGAAATTCTGCTGTTTGAATTTATACATTCAAGCTGTTGAGAGTGCTGTCTTTTGATGTGTCGGAGCTGCACGATTGATCTGTATAATGAAATGACTGTGTATGAACTGTGCCATGACACATTCCAACAGCTAATAAATGATTCCTTGAAACCATCTCTGTGTGTGTGAGTCATGGTGGGACTTGTGACCTCCCTAAAATGGTTTTTTTTTTTGACGATCCTGATTCTGACCATTCCCCAAGGGTTAAGTATCTATGAAGTATTTCCAGGTCAATGACTGTCAAAGTCGAATTCCAAACCAAAGGGAGCAGCCATCCAAACTGAGACATAGTCTGGAATCTGAGTACCGTGTCTGTGTAGGAAAAGAGCTTCTCAATTCCTGTGCTTTTGCTTCTATTTTGATTGCTAATATAGGGGTTTTTTTATTTATTTTGGAAAGTGCTAAAGCTAGAAAATTTGATTCACTGAGTCCAGGCAATGTCTCATTGGAAGACTCCTGGAAAACCACACTTGTTCAAGACAAACATGATGTCATTTCAGTAGCAGAATCCCTTTGTGAGCCTCCTGGAAACAAATGTTTTGCATGAGGACTCAATTTTTCTTGTTCTGAATTAATTCAAACAAATTACCCTGCAGACTGTATTTGTGGTAAACTTCTTTTGAGAAAGCCTTTTCTTGGGCTGTGTTCAGAGTCAAGACTGACTCTGAGTGATGTTTAGAAGCTGCAAAGGTTGTAAGCCTGTGAACAGGTAAATGTATCAAGCAGAGCAATGTGCTTCAGTCTTCTGAGCAGCTGGGAAGATCAGTGTCCTTTAGAGCTTCCAGCAGGTGTTTCCATCTGCTCTCCAAACTATTGTGCTCTCCATAAGAAAAGTATGTTGGCCACGAACAGCAAAGCAGCTTGCTTTTCTTTCTTTAATTAGGTGATGACTTAAGATACGTACAGGGGAAAGAAGATAATTTGCTTAAGTAAAGCCAATTGATAATAGGGATGTTGAGGACCCATCTTTATCTCTTGGGATCTTTTTTCCCCTTCTACATCTGAACAATCCCAAGTTTCTGGTTTCTCTAGTGCAGGAGCAAAGACAGAAGGCTGCCTCTGAGTGTCAGGGAGGGACTTAAGATATAAATCCAAATGACCTTATTGGGACTTTGACACGTTTGCTTTCCAGCTGATTGAGAACATAGCCATGAGAAGAACGTGCTTGGGAATTTTCCACCTGCCCATTTGACGTAGGAGAAGAAAGAAACCATTTATTTCCTGACAGCATGTCTGAAAACTGGAGATGGAATGGTTATTTAATGTGTTTGGGTTTTGGCAATCTGATTCATAGTTTTTGAATGCTTGTAGTTGCCAGTTCTTGATGCAGTACATTTTTTTATTCCATGAATAAAAAGATGCAGCAGACAAATCTTCAGAGTGTCAGAGCACGCTGTGGCCTATTCTCTGTTTTGTTCTCCCTCTAATAGCAGGATAAATAAAAGTATTTTGAGGCCTGTCCTCTTCCATCAAGCTTCTGGGAAAGAAAAAAAAGGACGGGGGGGAGAGGGGGTGGACAACAGCATGGAAAACTTTATGAAATTGCTTTTGGGTTTCCTTTTCATGTGAAATTTCCCTGAAATTTTCCCCATGACTCATTTCCTTTTTATTCCTTTTTAAGTCTGTAGTTTGGGCTTTTTAAATTTTTTTTTTTTCTTTTCAAAGACAAGTTGGTAGCTTTTTCCGGCCCAGTGTGATGTGGATTTTGCAATGGTGGATATATTCATATGGACGTTGCAGTCTATTCTCCATATGGGCAGTTGTCCTCTTGTCTCTAATTTCTCTGCACAGCAAAGACAGGAAGCAAGGAATACACAGGAAGCAAGGAATACTCTTCCACAGAAAACAGATATTAATCACGTACATTGTGTGAGGGAAGAGGTGGTGGGAAGTAGGTTTTCTTTTAGCAGATGTGTATTAATGCTTGCAAAGGTCCTGTGCTGAAAGAAGGTCAGTGAGGGAATTTGTAATGGTTTCATCGCTTTTGGCTTGCAGTTTTCAGTTCATGCTGATGTACAGTCCATGCTGGATATAGAATTTTCTAGAACTCTTTCCCTGAAATGTGACAAGCCATCTAAGTAATAAAGGCAGCTCTTTTCTGGATTGAAAACTTGTGTAATTAACTCCTTTTCCTTGTCCAGTGTGGGAGATGCAAAAGCTTGATAGAATGCCAGTCTTTCACCAAGACATAGTCATTGCTACTCAAAAATGGAACCCATAAATACTTGTATTTACTGTGAATCCATCTAGTCTGACCAAACTCCTGCACATGCTTAAAACTCTACAATCTAACTTCTCTTGCAAGGGAAAAAAATCAAGATTCTCAGGGTTCTTGTTGTAGCGCTAAGATAAGGCTTACTTCTTTTGTAGAAATATCCACAAAAATGTATTCCTCTTGTGCAGTTAGTGTTTAGTAAAGCCATTCAGTGCATCTGAAGAACTGTAAACTCTTGAGGATCTTGGCAGCGTTTCTTGGAATATCTGATTCCATAGGAGCTTGTGTGATCAGATCACCAAACTGAGTGTTCCTCACAGTGAAGTAAGGCTACTCCTCTCCCTACCCCCATCCAGGGTTCAGATAGATCAGTGTATTTCAAAAAATCATGTGATCTCTCTAGTGAAGCAAAATTATTGACATTCCCAATCATTAATTGACTGGAAAATAAAGCTTAAATACTGTAAGTAAAATTGCCTGCAGAGGTTAATTAGGTTTTGATCTCTACATTGGTAGTATGTTTGATTTACATAAACACATACTACTGCTATAACTAACTGTTAACTAACTGTTCCCTTTTTTGAAACATAAGCAACCAAATGGAGAACCTTGAAATGAGAATGTCACTTACTCTTTAATTAGAAATATACCCACCTGCTCTGCTCTTAAGTGGTACAGTCCTCCTAAATGTTGAAAATTTCATGGTTTAGCATCCTCATCCTTTATGAAAAAAAGAGCTTACGTTGTAGAGAAATTAAGCTGACTTCTTACCTAGGCCCTTTCTACATTATATAACATTAAGAGCATAATTTCTTCTAGTTGGACAAATTGCTACATCTGAAACAAGTTCAGCATACTCAAAAAGAGGTCTCAAGAACAAACTGGAAACTGAAATCCAAAATAAGATTAAAACAAGTTAATAAAAAATATAAAACTACCCCCACACACCTTCCTACGCCAATATAACTAGAGAAATATCCCCTGCATTAACTTAGAACTGCTACATGATAGGATCTTGTAAATACTGAGAGAAAGTGGTATTTTCCTCAGCTGTGGCAATGCTATTTTAGTTCCCCTTTCTAAAATGAAGTGAGTTTTCCATCCAGGAATAAGTAGCTGTGTTGCAGCTCGCTTTCAGTTGCGCATTTCCACATGTAAACTGTGAATTCTTAGCTTGTTTTGGGGTATCAATACATCTAAATATTGATAGATGATCTCTAACTGTTTGTTCAACCACACAGGAACCCTGAGCAAAAACTTTGCAATGTCATTTTTGTGTTCTTGTCTCTGAACATAAAAATAAATGTAAGGAGTAATTGTTGAAAGGCCAAGTTCTTCAAAATTGCATACATGCTCAGAAAGTCCCATGTTAAACTAGGAAAACGAAATTTCTGAGCTTGGTCACTGTTCATTCTTTTGGATTACGAATAATTTGACTGGAGACGAATATGGCTGTTCTTGAGCCATGAGAAAAATTATCCACTAAATAGAGCTGTCATGACAGAAGGAAAATTTATGGAGTCAAAGTTACCTCTTTGATGACTGTACTAAGTAGTCCATTATTAAGGACTGGCAGAGCCTATTACCAAAATATGATATGTATTTGTATATAAAGAGTGGGATACTCATGGCATTAATAACATACTCGATTCTTGGGACTATTAGAGGGTACTGGCTTACCCTCACACCATAGTGAGTACAGAATCTTTGTCTGATGTGTGTTTGATATCTGTAGGTTACTATTTTCATTTTTAATTTCTTTTGAAAATAGAACTGTGAAGCTGTCATGGCAATGTTTTCCCAGTGTGCATCTTGCCTGTGATGCTCCTTGAATACATATGGTGATATGCTAAATAAGTTAGACTGAAAAAATTCAGAAGTGTTTGTAGTGTGTTTTCCTTGGCTGTTCATGGTATATTATTACTTTTGTCCAGTTTATCTAAATGAAGACTTAAATTTTGTGGTTAGCTTGCAATTCTCTTTATAGATCAAAATTACTATATCAAAATATGGGGAAACCTTTTTGCTGACCAACTGTTGTTGAATGTTGTTGAATAGCATTCCATAAACATTTGATTAAGTGATCTAATGGTGTCTTGTGGCTTTTAACTTTGAGGAGGACAAGTCCGTGATAACTAAAATACCACCTCAATCTAACACAGTTTTTCCAAACTGGTGGCATTGGTGGAAGGATCTTCTTTTGTATGTTCAAATCAGCAGGATCAAACTGAAAGAAAACTGAAGAGGGAGCTATTTTGCAGATGCAATTAATTTTGCAAATGGGATTTTTTTCATTACTGAAGTTCGTTATGATTCTGCACATTTAGTCATTTCTTATATGTAAAGAGAAAAATGGCAATTTTATTGTCACTTTTTGTCCTTTACATATCTCAGTGAGTCTGATGACCTCGCTTTTGAGCTGATCTCCAAAACAGCTTGAAAGGTCTAAATTTCATTATGTTCTGAAATTCTGTTTAGAAATTCAAGCTGTGTGGGTCTACAGAGATAAGCTTGTTCTTGTAGAAAACCTTTTATTCCTAACAGGAAACTTTTCCAGGGCATCTTGTACCTTCTTCCTTTGCTCCCTTCTCTTAGAGGAAAAGCTTGAAAAAATATGGCCTGCACAGTAATTTGCATTTGGAGGATCCTAATGTCACAAAGATGTGAGGCATTCCTGAGGTTAAGTGTCTCTTTAGCTTTTCCTACTGTGATTGCAAATCAAATATTTTAGAATATTTGGAATAGGAGTTCTAAAATATTAACCCCCTGTAGATCAAGCTTCCATGAAAATAAGCTGTGTGTATATTTGCTGCTTGACAGGGAGAGAAAGTGCAGTTTTCTTTTGTGAAATTAGATTATAGGATGAGCCTACTGAATGGAGTGGGATGGGATGGGGAATGAGGGAGAATAATTCCAGTGACCCAACTTAAGGTACTTATGTAAATGCCCAGAATGAAATGAAGGAAATCCTTCTTTGATGGATTGGTACTAGGCTTGGCAAATTCAAAATTGCATTAGGTAGTTTTGATCCTGGATTTTAAAAAGTCTGTACTACTTTGCTGGTAGGAAGCAGAAGGCAGCTACTTTCTTTTCAATTTAATCTTTTCTCAAAGATTTTTAAAAAATAAAACCAACCAAACCCTTACTCCAAAAACACAGTAATGTGTTGTAATATACATACAAAAGAGGTGAAAGCTGAGTTAGAAGGCAATTCTTAAAAGTACTTTAATATCTATTTAAGCTAAAACACTTGGAGAAACGTGCTCCTTTACATAAGCAGGTCTGGCTGTGGAAGCTGCTTGTGGTTTAATGTTTCATCACAATAATGGCAGCTTACATGTGCTTGCCAAGAGACCATTACTTTTTCTTCTGCTGCTCAGGCTCTTCTCGTGAAATATCATTAAGGTGAGAAAATGCATATTTAACAGAACCCGTCATCACTGCCTGTGCAGTGAGAGAGCTTTGTGTGAACTTCTTACCCCATTCCACCAGGCAAAATTGCTGATGTTTAGGTGGAGGAAAGTTTAATTTAAAAAAAAAAAAAAAGAAGGATAAAATTAAACCAAATAATAGAATTAGATGTGACTTACAAGGAGTGGTTTTAAAAGTGGCTTATGTAAATAACAAAGATTATTTGATTGTAAATACTGTGGGTTTCTACAAAAAATGTTTTCCTTTCTGTAAGGAAATAATGGGGAATGTTCATCTGATGTTGTTAGAAAATGGATTATTCTAGATACTTGAGTTCAACTTGTTCTTGATACTTTGAGTTTTTTATTTTTATCCCTTAATGATATTCCTTTCAAAGAACTGACTGTATCTTTACCTCATCCTTTGGAAACAAATCAAAGAGCAGCACACACTGGGGCTAATGAGGGCTACCCATGTGCTGTTTGACCAGTCAGCTGCTTCCAAATGGAGTTTATGTGGCTGTGTTATTTCATTGGGTTTTTATTACATTGGTCATGTATTTCTCTTTGGAAAGGGTATTCAGTTGTCATACCATTAAACTAGTGAAGATGGGGGAACATCTAAAAATGCTGGGTTTGATGACCATTGCTAGCTTACCTTCTATAGCAGAAATACTCAAAGGTGTCACTATTTTGTTCTGTTCCCAATTCTCTATAGCAAAAAACCCCAAACAAACAAAATAAAACTTTGATTGCTTAGTAAGTATGCTAATAGTATCATTATTTAAAACTGAATTTACTGTATGCATCGCCCATAAAATTTTTCTAAATATTGATGAAGGATGTTGTTTGCATTTCTTAATATCCAGATCCAGAGCAGAGGGAAAGTAAAGACTCAAAGAATAGTTTCATGTGCATTTGTCTTCAATTTATTTTCCTCAATACTCTGTTCTGAAGTTCTCATCAATACGTCAAAATTAATAATCGGATTTAATTGCCCAGCAATCCTTGACATCACGTAGGCCAGTGATTGATTCCTCTTATGGGCATTACTTTAATAATATAACTGTTTGATCCCAAAAGAAGAGAGCTTCTTAAAGCTGTTGTGAAAGCTTCTTTTCTTACTGTAATGGTTCAATGAAATATTCAGCTGCGGCTGAATTGGAAAGGAAACACACGCTGCTGTAGCTTGTATCTATGTTGGAAAAAAATTTCAATATAATAAATCTTAGCTGTTGTTGAAAACTCTGTGCTCAGCAGGAATCCATGTTTCCTCAAGTTGTTTTCAAGTTTTCTCCTTACTGCATTTCGAAAATTCTTTTACAAGCAGCTCTACCCCTCCTTCTGCGAGTTAGTCAAGGATTCTTGGGAAATACGGGCGGTGGAAAACTCGGGCTCATCTAGGCCTGAGTCAGTACATTAATCTTCTGGGTTGTAATTGGTTTCAAATTGTCTTTGTTAGAAGGCATGTTGTTTTGCCTTGCTTAACTGGAGTACAGGGCTTTCCAATAGCTCCAGGCTTCCCCTTTGACATAGTGTGTTCCTTCATTCCCAACACTGCCTTGTTTTGGTTCTTTCTGTCCTTTCTCCCTGGCTGTTCATCTGCAACAACAGCAGGAGCAGGTGAAAATGATTTGTGTGAGAAGAAAGTTTTGAATGTTAAGCAGCTTCACGTAAAATTTAAAACTGTACGTTTTAGCCTTGAGAAATTATGGCCTTCTTCTAAGTTATTTGTATTAATCCAAGGATATAACTGATACTGTGACTGCCAGGGATTTTTTCTCACAGTGTATTTGTAGATACCAGTAGAAGTTGCAAACCTTATCTTCCATTTAACCTATGAAAAATGCATTATTAATCTTTAAATAAAACAATATAATGCTCTCTGCATTTCTAAGGAGAGCTTTTAAGGCCATCTGCATATTAAGAGCTGCCCTCATGGGAAGCCAGTGCTCCTGTATAAATTCAGATCAAAGTATATACAAGAAATCATATTTAGTGTTAGGAGTGGAAGCACTCAGAAGTGTCCACGTATCTTGCCCTGTGGAAGTTGGATTTTTTAGCTTAACAATCACAGCTAACTTTTTCAGAGGTGTCACTGCCTCAGTCACTGTTCAAGGTGGACCTGGCTGAGGGGGGAAGTCAGAACTATGAAGAGCAAAACCTTGCTTGTCACTGGGGCTCTTATTTCAGTGCCATTGTGGAGAATTAGTTGTAAAATCCTGCTCAGTAGGAGTTAAGACATAGGAATGAGTTATCTTCCTTTGGTGCCTCTACTAGAACAGAAATTCCCATATTATTCATTCTGCCCATGAGCTTGGAAAGTGGCATCCCTGCGTGTTGTCTTGGGTTTATGCCTCTGGGTGAGACAGCAAGTTGACCCAGCTGCCAGTTAATTAATTCATAACATTTTAGTAAAGGGTTGGAACAATTTTCCTGTCCCTTATTTGATGAAGGTTATGTAACAACAGTTTCTCTAAATAGTTTCTATGTATTTACTTACGTTAACATAAGTGAATGGCTTTAATAGGCTCCAAGTGATACTGTGTAATTTCAGGCCTTTGATCTCTGTGTTGTATCATTTGCTATCACTACTCTTGCTCTTGTTTATCAGGCTGCTTTTGATGGTCTTGCTGGCACCAAAATATTTCAGAGCTCAACATCTCAGTGTAGGAGAATATCGTTCTCTCTTCCTTGCTCAGATGAAAAATGTCACTTAACTCTGGAACATAAGAATATTTCATAGTCAACGCTCTTATTTTTAATGCTGGCGTTTCTGTGTTAATTTTGTACCCGTGTTTGTGATGTTTTTTCTTGAGCATGGCTTGCAGTCATACCTGAGGTGGAGTAATTTTCTGGAGGCTGTAGTGTTTGAATGCAAAGTGTCCCAGTAAATAAAAGCTTACTGTCCTTCGATCATTTGAAACCACACTGAGAGTTTCAGCATCGTGTTTACTTTCAGACGGCACAGGGAGAGAAGCCTCAACCTGCTGAGGAAGGGAGGGAAGTAGAATGTCAGAAGCAACTATTTTTGACAAGTCCATAATTTATAATTTCCCCAATAAAAATATCACTTCCTCAGTGCCCATTGCAATGAACTCATTAAAAGCATTTTGAGAGCTGTGATTACATTTGAGAATCCTTCTGCAAATGCAACTAGAAAGATGTGCATGCTTTCTCACATACATCCTTAGTCAGTTTCCCAGTTACTACTAATGAGGGTGTTTTATACCTTGAAGGGAAGTTCTTCTTGCTTCTGTTTCTGTGATATTACTGTGCTAACCAGAAAGAGCAAATTCTTTCCAGGAATTCTATGGTTTCGTATAATCTTTTTCCTGAAAGGTCGGGGCCCTTGGTAAAAGGGGAAGCACACACCAGGGTGTGTTCCCATTTGGAAATAACTGAGACAATACTGTGTCTTCTTGGAAGAGATTCTTGTAGCAGAAGAGAAAAGGGGGGGGAAAAAAAAGGAAAAAAATCCTCATAACGAATTAGTAGATCATTAAATCTTTCTGACCCTAAAGAAAAGTCTAGATATGGCTGGTGTTTAAACATGTTTCATGACTATAAAAACTGCTGTCAGAAGATTCTTGATTAATATATTTCTGGTAGCATGACCTGCACAGCCAGATTTGGACAGTACCTTCCTTTTTTCGATAAGATTTATCTAGTGCAAAGATTGACTCATTGCATTTCCTCTTGGATTCCTGTTTTATTGTTATTTATTTTAAGGGGGAGAGGGGATACCAATAAATAACCTTCTCTAGACTATTTCTACCTTGTCACCTGTTTCCTTTATCTTCCACATGATACCTTTGGTGTAGGTCAGGGGATTATTTGTCTTTTGGCCTCTCATTCTCTAGTATGAGCAGTGTAGTTTTCTGAATGATCCAAACAATTATTTTTTTTTTTGCCTCAGTGGTCTTTTACAAGTTGTTCTGTCTTTTTGTTTGTTTCCCCTGTCGCTTTTCAGCTTTTGAGGCACTTTTGTAGCAACATCAGTGGTACTGAGTCAGAGACTGGAAGGGGGATCCCTTGGTCTGTAGCAATGCCCCAGATGTTGTTGGGAGGCTCTTTATCTGTAGCTCTTGCAGGCTTTCCTTCTTCCCCCCTTTTTTCATAATAAGCTCTTGTTAAGCCAGAGCATTGCTCACATGTGTAAAATCTAGTAGTCCCTGAGTAGCTGTAATAGCTTATTTCCCTGACTAGGTCAGTTGCTGTTCTGTAATTATTTTATGGATACTTTGTTCTTGGATTTCTTTGCATCTATGTGTCTGCCTCAGCGTGTCTGCCTAAAGCATCTGCAACTGCCAAGTGTGTTTGCAGCTGACTTGAAACTTATTCTTACTGTACATGGACTTGGTCTTTGTGATGGGAAATGCAGCACCTATTAAACCACTTCTAATTATTTTTATAAGCTCCGTTCAGTTCTGGCAGACTTTATTAGAAACTGAGTTTCTGTTTCAAATGAGCTACTATTTTGCATAATAAAAGGCTAAAAAGCTAAAAATCTTAGTCTTAGATGTTGCTTTTTTTCCCCTGTTTGTCTTTTGGCAGCTTAGTAAAGTATTGCATAAGTGCTGGCAGATAAACTTTCCCGGTTGTCTCAGCACTGAATTGCTTTATTTAGCTTCTTATGCTGGTAGTTTGTTTTAGGCCAAAATGACCTGGATAAATGTTCATGCAAAGCATTTTGTTACTCATTTGTCAATAGCACTGGATCCTTTGCATCTAAATGCCAAAAAATTTACAAGTAAGAATCAAATGGTCGCTCATATCTTTGTAGGTGTCTGAGGGACCAAAGCCATTGAGCTTTAACAAGGAACATGAGTTGCTTTATTGTACTGTATTGATGAGACATTCTCTGGCTTTGAGAGCATTTAAGTCTGAAGAAAAATGTTTTATAGAATCAGATTCAGTAGCCCTGGAAGCAGAGGCAGCATGTCTGCATCAGGCTGCTGCCGTGAGAATCCCTGCTGAGCCACGGAGCTTCGTTAGCGCAGGTACGGATGGACCACGTCAGTTGTGCCTCTTCCCAGGCACAGCCTGCACCCATGCACAGCACAACACCGATGGTTTACACCCTGAAATGCTCTGCTAGAAATGGCTTTGAAGACCTCAATCCACCTGAAGCCCTGGGGACGTCCCTTCGGAGTTCTGTCAGGAGAGAAAAGCTTCCCGTTGTAGCTGATAGAAAGAGGGAATTACAGAGCTGAAGATGAGGGTAAAGCTACCCTTCTTAGCAGTGGTTTGTAGTGGAATCTTAGAAATAGCCAGATATGCTGTTGACTGATCCTCCTGGTGAGCTGTGCAAACAAGATATGAAGGCTGTTGTTTGGAAGACCGAAAAGCACAGCAGATCTTCATGTCTGACTGTAGGGTCCTGAAGCAGAAATATTATTATTAGTTAATAGTGGGACGGTAGTTTGGCAACATGTGGGTTTTGGCTATGCTTTGGATATTGATCTACACCAAAACATAATAGATTGAAAGCAGGATTTCATGTCCAGAAATGGAGCAAATGCAAATAAACTCTTTCTGCTGCTTCTAGTGGGAATGAAACGTTTTTAAATTTTCTGCAGAACTGCTGCATTTTCCTTCTTTTGCTTCGGAGCCTGCCAGGTAACCCATCTATTGTTTGTTCTATGCTTACCTTGGAAAGCAGCCAGCCTGTAAGCACAGCTCACTAGAAAACTACAATTTATGTGACTTTTAAAGTTGTTATAAACTTGTGATACTTGCTGATGTGTAAGTATGCTTCAGAGTGCTGTGTACTCCTGACACAAAGGCAGCCCTGCAAAATTTCAAGTTCTCAAATGGAATTTTCCAATTAAATGGCTGGAACATTTTTAACGTTATTTGCAAATGGTTTTTTGCTTTGATATTTGTCTTGGAAATACATTTTAAAAAGCCTGAGGCAGTTGCACAGACTCAGAGGCTTGGCAGAGTTATATTCCATTGATAATAGCAATTTATCTTTATTATTATTTAAAAAAATAGTGACATAAATTTGTCTGTAGGTGCCATTCTCCATGTCTCCTCTAAGTACTGTTGAGCCAGAATGACTTACATGGTGGGCAAATGAAGATAAGTGTCTAATCTTTCTTTTCAGCTATTTAACAATTCGGAGAGTAGATAAAATCCATAATCTGATCTTACAACTGATTTTAGGTGGAAACCCACTGGCTTCAGTAAATTTGCTGTTGGGATTTTTGGCATGGGGCTTGCTGAACTTTTGTAGCATATAATGTGCTACTGAGAAAAGGAATAAAGTAGTTTAGCAATTGTTGTTGCTCTATAGGTGATGACTGTCACAGTATAAAAGATACTAAAAAAGAGCAAAGCTGCATTGGGTGAGAAAAACAAGCCACACTGCAGTAATATCCATCCAGCATCAAATGCATTTGCGGCATACATTATAGCTGGAAAAGCAGGAATTACTTGGGTTAATGCTGTTTTAAAACTGAGAGAGGTTTTTGTAAAGGATGGTCACAGATAGAGAGCTCTCAATGAAACTTTTTCCCAGTTGGCTACCTTGATTAAGGCCTCTGAAAGTCTGTTTTTACATCCCCCCTCTTTATTTTCATAACTGCACTCTCTGAATGAGTTAGCATAAGCTGTCGTGCTGTTACTGTCCTGGTGATATTCATTAGTTTTCCTAGGCTATGTGAGTTTTGTTCATATGCCTTTCCTGTATTTCTTCTGAGTTGTTAACCTGATGAGAAAATTCTGTCTTGATGAGGGCAAAAAAGCCATTAGAAGTTTCATAGATGTCTCCTTCTTGGAGAGGGGTTTTTAGTTCGGTGCCAGTGGCAGAGATTTAAAGATACTCCTCTGAAAACTACTAGTTTTCTATTTGAGTAACTGTTCTTCACCATGAAGTCCTTTATTTCTGTTCCCCCACTGAGGATTTTATTGTGAAATAGATACTTCTGAAATTATAAATGTCACCCCTTCCCACTAAGAATAGCTCTGAAGTGTTGGGGTGCTCTTATGCAGGGGAATAAGAAATTGATTTATTGGTTTGTTTGTAACATCTCCAGTTACAAAGTGGAATATTTTATCTGTTTTCCATAATTTTTACTTGGATTTGTTATCCATCAGTGTTGGTCAGCTTTTTGTCTGCTGTAGACTTTGAAAACCAGAGGACTCAGATTTTGAGTTTTGCGAGCTGTTGACCACAAGTAACTTCTGTGAAAAACAGACTGGGCCTCGAGCTGACCTGCAGGTTTTATATAAAGTACTTAATAAACCCCTGAAACTGACACTGCTCCATGTTAGTTGCAAGGTTATGTTGGGTTCTTGTTTGTTTCTTTTATATGAAGATGGGATGGGAGGAATACAGCAGCTGTTTTTCATCTGCCAAACCTATTTTTGATGATTTGTCAGCCAGGGCACTCTGTTTATATTGGTTGTTGTTTAATACAGGCTTGTGGGGCTCCAGCAGCGTGATAGATAGTGCAGAGCACAACGCTATGCATGGAAAGCCATGAAGAAGTAATTCAAAATTATTTGTGTCTGTGCAATATGCATAACAAAAAAAAAAATGAGGTAGCTTTTGGGAGTAAAAGCTCTTGTGCAGTTCTTCCTACAGCAAATTCGTCAATTCATCTAGATTTTCTGCTTATAGTAAAGAATAGAAGCAAGCTAATTTTCCATAAATCATTGTTTCTTTTTTTTTTTTTTTTCAGGAAGCAGCTGTAGCTATTGCATGATACCCTCTTACAAATGATTTCAAATACCTTAGCTCATGCTCTCATTTAAGCTTTATTGGTCTAATGGTTGTCTGGAGCAACAGTGGAAAGAGAACAGGTAAATGAGGGTGAAAAGCATCAGACTGATTTGATGTCTGTATCCTGACTGAATTATCTGCTTACAGTGTCTAAAGGCTGTACTGCAAAGAATATCAGCCAGGATTTTTGCATTTGGAAAGACACAATTACTTGGAAGAGCAAATTCAATATTCTATTAAATTTTTTATTGAATTATAATAGTCAGATTAGGTCTTGGCAAATAAAAGAGATAATAAATTGTAAGATGCAGCAATAATCCTATTTTATTTGTAATATTCACGGAAATTGCTCATTAAGTACTGTACTTTTGTGCATGTGTAAGCTAATATCTGCTATACTGTCAGGGGTGTGGCTTGTGATGATAATTACCTTTTATTGCCCTATCCTATATTGTTTTATGATGCGTGTATCTCTTAAGGTTTTTAAATGCAAGAATTGAATAAAAAGGAAGTAGTTTTAGTGGTCAAGTGCCTGTTTCTTCACATATTTTTTCAGTGGTAGTGATCTGTGCCATATTTGTATGTTCCCTAAAATACTCAAGTGCCCAAGAGAAGGCTCAGAAATAAAATGTAGTTCATAAAGAGTTCTGTGGAGACTGATGGATCTTCTTGCCTGTGTTGCGTGGACTTCTGATTAGAGTGGATATCTCTGCAATTAATAATTCAGCTTCCTCCTGCCATTGCTTCCCCTAGAACCTCTTCTATTTCTGCAGTTCTTTTAACTGAGACACAAGTGAGAAGTTACCTGATCAAAGAGACGGGGTGAGTTGTAGATCTGGAAATATGACTGAGTCAGTCTACACAAACTTGCTGCAAGCAAGTTTCTTTTTAAATATGCTGCTGCATAGAAACTAGCTTCTTGCTCTGGGTGCAGGAATTGATAAAAATTTCCTTTGAAATGCTGCTATGGAAGAAAACCATAAAATGCTCAAATAGAAAAGCCTAGTGTTTTTGTTGGACTTGAAACATTCTGCTAGGATGTGTCATTTCCACTGAAACTTCGTTTGCTTGGCTGATGTTTTCTCGCTTGGGCACCTGCTCAGACCTCTCATTATTTGCATCACTAAAGCTGGGAAGGGTTGTCCATCTGCCTGCTCTCTGGTCTAGATGATTTTGTTTAGTAACCTAAAAAAACCAGTAAACAAGTGAAAGTTTGGGTCATTCATTTGCTTGTTTGTTTAATGGACACCTGAGTAGTTGGCAAACTTTGTTCCCTTCTTGCCCACCTCCTGGAACTTCAATTTACATCACCCAGATCAAAAGTTTTAAAAATTGTTGTGAAAATTGTATTTTCTAATTTGGAAATTATGTTTCTGAATGCAAAATTGAATACGGGAGCTGGAATTTCCAGCTCACCTATTTCACTTACCCTGCTTGGAGGAAATACAGAAGTTAGGTCAGTATGCAGTTAAGTGCTGGCTTTTTTTGCAGAACTGTTAGAGGAGAGACATCACTGGCTGGCTTTGTGAGTTTCTGCTGGATTTTAACTGAAGATGTTTACCTTTTCTACTGGAAGGAGCATTAAATCCACTTCCTAGTATTCCCCATTCAGTTTTTTGAGACTAATGAACAGTTTTATTGCCCGTGCTGATTGAACGGAAACGTGCTGACCAGTAATCATACACTGTTGTTTTATTGGCACTGAAGAGCATTTCTTTATTTTTTTCAATGGTGTAATAAAACCTGATTTGCTCACTTCATAGTACTAAGTGCTTGAAAATTTCTCTAGTTATCAGGCAGCTGGCTCTGTTTGTCAGGTAGTATTGCTCAATGCTATGCTGAGGCTAAAACCTTGTTTTACATTGAACCTGGAAGATGAATTAACCTGTTTGTACAAGAACTTCGAGTTAGCTAGGAGTTGTTAAGGAAGCGTGAATCGTGTGGTGAGTTTTGACTATGCTGAAATTTCTAGATCTCTAAGTTTAGAACTTACTTTTGTTTCTTATCAGATAAACTTATTTTGCATCCTTTGCCCACTTACAAACCACAGAAGCAGTTGTGAAGAAAAGTTTTTTTGTAGAGAACAGGCTGTTTAAAACCTTTGGAAATCATCATCACAATAAGCTGTGGTTTGTCTGTCATTTCAGCTGTACCTTCAATAAAAGCATTTAGATATTAAACAAAACAAGCCAAAATCCGATCACAGGAAGGTACCTTTGCTTTATGTTACTATGCAAACGTTTTGTTTGCAGAGAGTATCAAAATAATTTCAAGTAAATATTCTAATAAAAATGAAGTTTACAAAAACTGTTTGGGAAAGTATTTTGTCCCCTTGTAGCCAAGAATTTTTCAAATTAACTGAAATAGAAAGCAAAAATTGTATTCAAGGAATTATTGTTTCCAGTTACCTGGAGACAGAGCATGTTTTCCTTCTGCTATGGCAACAAGAACATGTGAAGTACAGTACCCCAATAACTTGGAGTTCTGCCACGAAATAGATGAAGAACTACAAGCCCAGTATGAGGGTGCTGTCTTTATCACCGTTTGCAGCTTTCAGTCGGAATTGTAAAATAATTTTGACTGTCTCCCCACAGCTCTGACCCACACAGGTAATGGAAAGTGCCTTTAAGATACATAAGGGCCATCCTGCATGCTAAATCTGATGTTGAGGATGATTGCTGCGTTAGAAAGACATAGTTGTCAGCAGCAGTAAGAGAATGCTTCTCTACTTTCAAAATGCTTGGGTTCTATTCAGGCTTCCTGTCGAATCCTGTAATTCATTTCTTGGGTGTCTCATCTCTGACATGAGTCAGCTCCAATTTTCTTTGTTTTGAGATTTTTCACATTTGTTTTAGATCATTTTACAAGTCCTCAATAAGTACTCCTCCTTTGGCTGGTTTTTAATCATGTTTTGAGGTTGCAGGCATGTATTTTGCATTGATTTGTAGCTGTTACTTGTTGAATGCAGATGTTAGATTTGGGATGGCTAACAGACAATTTCTAAGGTAGGTATTTAAGGGCTGAGGAATGCAAAAGGATGAAAATAGAGTCAGTTCCCTCTTGTCTTTGGTGGTGGGGGTGTGGAATGATAAACTGAGTACACAGCCTGGGTGGGCAGAGCCTGGCCTGGCCCAGCTGTGTGCCAGCCCTGCATCCTCAACCCTTACACACTTGTGCACTGCACTCCCAGTCAGAGCTGCTGGAACATTCCCCCCTTCATTGTGGTGGAGGTAATTCAGAGACAGGGTCACAGCCTATCCGTTATTCTAGGTAAATACATGTGTAAAGATATATAATGTGTTATATAGAAGCAGTAAGCAAAATGCGGTATTTATCTAACTAAAAACGTGGCTTTTAGGGTGATAAATGGCATTGATTGAAAACACACATGGTATCTTTTGTGTCTGGGAATAAACACCACAGTGTTTAACCCACTGGAATGCACTGTAACTTACAATGTATACACTGGAATGTAAAAGTACTGCTGGGTGCTGGTTGAAGAAGAGGAAATTCAAAACTTCCTCAGGTCTTTTCCATAGCTCAGATACTTCCATCTAAAACAAACAAACAAAAGAAAGTGTTTATGAGACAGTCTTTCACAGAAAATACAACAAATTTTTTTTCCTTAAATCTTTGGTTGTGTGTAATAATTTGAGGGAAGGAGCAGTGTAAACTGTGAAAAGGACAGGCCCTAAATAAATGACCCACATTGCTTTTCTAAGAGTCTAGAAGGATGACTGAGCAATGTCTCCTCTCTAGCTCTGGGGGTACCTGTGTGCAGCAGTCAGGTGTTTGGAACTGGAGCGTGTCGTCCCTCCCTGTTGTCTGGCAGCCTTTTGGAGCCGGGGTGTCTGTCTGGCAAATGTCCCTGCGTCTGACTGATGGCTCTGAGAGCCTCACAGAGGATCAGAGCAGCTGGCTAAAGCCTAACATACTCGTGTTCTGTGTCTGCTAGTGGGTTTTACCTGTCTTAAAGCTGTTTCCAGTTGTTTAGGTATATTTGTTAGTCAAAAAATGCCTGATTAGATCAAGCACATAGAATTTTAATTCTGTCTGCTGCCTTTTGCAGTATGTCTCAAATCTTGATGTCAAGAGAAGGCTTTTTCTTCTGCTCTTGCTGCAACTAACACTTCCCCCCCCGCCCTCCCCTTTCTGTTGGTTCCTGGTTTTTTCTGGGTTTTTGGTTTTGGGGTTTTTTTGTCCTCTTCTGTCTTTATCTTGGACCTTCCCCCCAGAGGTTTGCAGTAACAAATAGAAAAAGTCAGGTGGAACATTTCCTTCAGTGCCTTGCTCTTCAAGGATCCCTTAATGTGTCAGAATTGATCCTACTTAGTGCATGCATATGTGTAGACATGGTTATTTAGTTCCTGCTTTTGGCAGAAAGGAGAGAGCTCTGTACTCCAGGACATAAATAGTATGTATTTGTTTGAATTCAAATTTCATTGTGTTAAAACTTTCTGATACAGCTATCAGCAAACATTTGTATTTAGTGTTGCTTGTTTTACTGTGCTGCAGAAGTCGAGTTAAATACAGCTTCCTGCATCCTTCTTGCATTAACAAATTTGCGTGGCCTCTTGTCTCGGCCTTTCTCCAAATACCTTACAGTTTAGGAAATTGTTTAAACCTAGAAGTATCTCAGAGTAGAGCTACTTTCTTGCTACTTGTCAACATGAAGTAGTGTCTGCTAGCAACCCTAGCGTTGCTGTTTCTTGACTGTCAAATACTTTGCTATGCAAACATCATTGCTATGGAAGTTGTACAAAACATGCTTGAGATAAATCATGTATGTTACAGTACACAAGGCTTAATGGATTACTTTTCCATTGCTCATTTTAAAATTAAACCCACCAGCTTCCTGTTTTTCTTGTCCTCAAGTCCTGTCTATCTGAGCTCTTAGAATTTCTAAAATAGCCTGTCAAAAAAAGGAATTCGGTAAAGGGACTAAAAAGTGACTTCTGCTTAACCTTTGATTTTATAAACAATTGGCTGAGTCCTAAATAGATGAAAACAGTCTATTTTTAGGCCCTAATTTAGAGAATTGATATTTCCACATTCGCTTTGTCATAGCTGGTAGTAGTTGCTAAATTGTGAAAGCTTGTAGCTATTACAAATGCTTGGAGGCTTGCTGAGTGTTCTGCCGTAATGCACTAAGAAGCTCAGTGTACTGTACATTTCAATTTATAATAAGAGAGTGTAGCTGATAGCACAGACACTGAAATATTTCAAGTCTAGACTATGCCTTAAAACTCAAAAGCTATTGGCTTTTTGGTGCAGCAAGTTGGAAAATAACTGATAAGGGCAGTTGAAGTACAGCAGACTTCAAAAAGTGATGGGTTCTCTAAGCCAGGGTGGGTTGGGAGGTTTCAGCCACTGCTTGCCTGCCCTGTTGGGATGAAAAGGGAACTGATGTTTGAAAGGGCTGCTCAGTCTTGCCAGGTTTGAGTGGTTTGTGAGGGAGGTCACACGTAGACCCTTGTTAGATGGGGCAGATGAGTTTCTGCCACGCTGTGTTTAGCAAGAAGAAAGGTGATGGAGAAATAGAAAAGCAAAGTTTCCCGTCTTTAGAAAGTGGTAACATCAGTATTTCACCACAAACAAAGATAATGGCCAAAAAGTTTAATGTAGGTGGTGTTCTTTTATATAGCCCTTTGGTACCTTTGGATAATAAAAATAGCTTGCTAAAGGTTTTTGAGTGGAACTACATATTGTAGTAATAGGACAAAATTATGATGTAGCTGATACTTTTATGGCCCCTTTAATATCCCAATTCACCTTACAAATCACTGTATTTATAAAGTCCTTCTCTTACTGCTGCTTGGGAAGAAGAACATTTTGGTTGTCTTTACTGTTGTCCTGTGTTGTTAGCTGTGGAAAAAAGGAGGAATTACCTCAAGCCAGGCTTGCGGGCCTGAAGAATTACATAATTGCTTTCAGTTTGTCTCTCTAACGTAATGCCAACCTTGTTTTTCAGAGCCATGGTGTCATGGAAAGGGATGTACTTTGCACTTGCACTATTCTTGGGAAGTTTCTTTGGAAGTATATTCATGCTGGGCCCTTTTCTGCCTTTGATGTTTATCTCGCCGGCCTGGTACCGCTGGATCACCGACTGCATTGTGGCCACTTGGCTCACGCTCCCTGTGGTAAGTGGCAGCTTGAGCCAAGGTCTGGGCAACTGTCCATAATCCCACAATTTAGCTTGCTCACACTTCGGATTTTATTTTACGGTTTTTAAAGCTATTTATGCTTTAAACAGGCCCTAACACACTGTCTATCTGTGGACACTTAGGGTTTAGCTCAGTGTTGTAAACTGTGTGCCTATTTACAGTCCCCCCCTTCTTTCACAGTTTAATTTATATGTCAGCTCATGCTGTGTGTTAATTTTATGCTTGAAAAGGCCTTTTTGTGACATCTTCATCCCATGTCAGTCAGATGCAGAAAGAGTAGGTGAAACACTGCTAAACAGAAGGAGGTTTTTTTTAACTGTAAACTTCCTGAAGGAGTTGTCTTGTAAACTCTTTCTTTGGACTCTGCTCCAAGTATTTTGTTAGGAAAATTATCCACTGTCTGGTACGTTGTTGTCAACCTTCACCTTTCTGTTACTTAATCCTTTTAGAATTTAGCCCTTGTAGTTGAATTAGAGATAAATGTTGTCAGGTGAAAAAGAAGAGCTTCCCCTAGAAAGGAGGTGTTCCTCACTTAATAATACATCGACTTTACAGCCATATGAATCTGGAAATCAATAACAAAGCTCTTCCCTGAATTGTTCCAAAGGAAAGACAGTGTGAATGGGATCTGTCTCTTCTTCTGTTCTCTAAAAGCGGGGGGTCTTTCTTCCTCTAGGCCATTAGAGATTTGTTTAACTTTTTCTGAAGTAAAATGCCATATTGGTGTGCCGAAGTATCTTGTGGCATAAAGGAAGTTTTATCCTTATTATATATCAAATAGTTTCTGCTTTTGCTGTTTCTGCCTTGTGTGTTTTAAAAGCTGTTTCTTATTCCAAAACTTTTGTTGCTTTTATCATTACTAAATGTAGTGAAATTAGGAGGGCAGATGTAATCACTAGTAAAGGAAATAGATGTTTATTTCTTGTCATGGTGAAATTTAACTGAGTACCGATAGTGTCACAAAATAACTCTTTCTCTGTTTGTCTTCAAATTTTTCTGTAATTTCAAACTCCCCAAAATCTAATATCGGTCTTTTCTTTGATTAGTTGCCTGGGCTTTATAATTCTGGGTTATTACATCTAGTTTGTGATAACTTTTGCAGTCTAGAAGTTTGATTTTTAGCCCACACTAGAGCTAAAACAAAAGAATTTTAATATCTTTGTGAAAAGGATTCTGTCTTTTAAGAGTCTTGGGGATTTATGTTCAGGAAAGGAGTCTCAGAAAGATTTTGCATCCAACCATTTTGAGGCTCAGAACTTGACTGCCTTTTCTGTTCTTACACTCGCAGCATTCTTAGTCAGGAGAAGCAGGTTCTTGGTTTGTGTCTGCAAACAATAGAATGCTTGTTGTGCCAGTTGGACTCCAACAGGGAAACTCTGGCCCTGACCTCTGTGATGTAAGAAATTTCCACCTTCCTCACTCTGCTATCACATTTTATTTCCTTTCTAGGAGAGTCAGCAGGATGGGATGGTGAGGTGGATCTTAACTGTTTCGGTTTAGTTTGGCTTACACTAGGCACAGAGTTGGCAGAAATATGAACCGAAGTTGTTTTACTTTCTAGAGCTCTGCTTAAATCCCCAGTGTTTGTTCTTTTTCTCTATTTTTTTTTTTTTTTGAGGAAGAATGGGGAAGAGAAGGTAAGGAGGTAGTTTGAAGGCCTTTTTATGTTAAGGCCTATTGAGGTCCTGTGGTGTTTTGCTGGTTTCATTTTCTGTGCTGACTGGGTAGAACAGTGTGCTGCCAGTGACCCTGACCTTAGGGGCAATAGATATTTGTGCAGTCAGTCTCTCCTTAGATTACCTACCAAGTTATAAACCACACTGACTCAGTTATATTCCCACATGATAGTATTCCTGGAGAACCAGGGGAAAGGTAAGTTTAATGCAGTGATGGTAATTGAGTGCTTTTTAAGAAGTGCTGCTTAATTGTTGTTTCCTCTTCCATTAAACAGCTATTACTGCAGGAAAGCTGGCTGCTTTATTAGAAAACAGAAGTTTGTTTACCAGTTGTAATGTGAGTGAATAAGTGAAATTACATAATTCAAATTAATTTTTATTGCTACTAGGGTGATGCTTTTCTTCTGGGAGTAAAGCCATAATACTGTGATACTATTTCTAGGCCTTGCTGGAAATGGTGTGTGGTGCCAAGGTGGTTGTCACTGGAGATGGATTTGTTCCTGGAGAAAGGAGTGTCATTATCATGAACCATCGCACACGAATGGACTGGATGTTCCTGTGGAACTGCCTGCTGCGATACAGCTACCTCAGACTTGAAAAAATCTGTCTCAAATCCAGTCTCAAAAGCATTCCGGGATTTGGTATGTCACTAAACCCTTTAATTTGAAAGGAAAGTATGTTTAAATGATGTCCAGCACAGTTCATAACCTGCTAAATGACATAGGTTTGAATTCCGTTTCAGTATTTAAAAAAACCCTTGTGTAAAATATGTGGCATGTGGAGCGATTAAACCATAAATCTCCAGAGGACACCTGGAATACATGCCTAAGCATTTCTTTTTTAAGATACTACATGTGCTGCTGTTTCTTGTCGGTAAAAATATTTCTGCTTTACAGACCAAAAGCATTTTTCAAGATGATGAAAAATGATTTTCAGTTTTTTCAAAGTCTCTTTCAGCATTGTGGTTTGGGTGCTATTTCACCCCACATAGCAAATGCTCTCATCAAGCTTCTTTCTTCATTATCCAATGTATACTATTGTGAAGATTAAAAGAAAAGCTCTGTAGGCAATTGCAAAGTTAATGGTTCATTTTAATAACTAATTTTAAATTGAACTTGGCTATGCAATATATGCTGTGCAGGATATGAAATCATCAGGATTTATAGTGATGTAGGCTGGAAACAGATCTGAGTTGCATGTATTCAGAGAAATTGTTTCAGATCGTCCAAAAATTGTTGCACAAATGGTTTCTGAGTAAATAGGCAGACTTACCTGAAATTAAAGCATCTCTGCATTTTATTTATCTCTTAGATTTATTTGCTGTTTTATACCAAGCTAGCTTGGGCAGGATATGCGTCAACTTTATGATGTCGAAAGAGTAACCTTATTTATGGTTGCCTTTTGTCAGGCCATTTATCTGAACAGATAATTTTGGCAGGATTCCATCCCGAGGAGCTCTCCTACTGTTGCACTGTACTGCATTCACTGTTGCATTGTGTTGCATTCAGTCCTCTCAAGTAAGAGCAGCAACAGGGTCGTGTGCTTTTTTTTCCGTAACCAGCCACATGTTAAGGTCAGTTTGCTCGACAAAAGACAAATCTCTTTTAATGTGACAGGAAATGAAGAAATACATATTTAGGTATCTTCATTATACAGCAGAGATGTTCTGAAATCTTGGAATCAGCTGCGTATGCAACTTCTTAAAGCAACGATAGAAGATTAAATTAGGAGTATATCGGGGAAGATTCATAGATTTCTCTCTTCAAAAGTAACATATGTTTTGTTATTAAAAAAAAACCATTTGTATGTGTGCTTTTTAATGCCTTTAATAAAAGTGGAAGGTCAGCTCCAGAAGCTTGGATGCTAAGCTATGCTTGGTAAAATTTGGTTCCTGAAATAGTGTTAGGAGTTCTTCAGAGATTGATTTTTTTTTTTTTTTTTTAAAAATTCAGTTCTCAGTTCTCTGCATAAACTGAGCACATCTAATAGAGTTGATCAGTGGGCTCAGGCAGATGCATCTGTGTCAGGTCAATATTAAGAGACCATGATGCCACCTTTGTTCTGATGTAGCAGCTTAAGCCACTAACAAAATTCTGGGCTCATACTCCACTTTGGGATGTAGAGGTGGCACAGGCAGACATTTGCTCCCGTTGTTTGCATTCCAGGATGACAATTTCTGGTGGTAGAGCTGACATAAAGAGTAGAGTGTTATAAAGGTAGAGTGTTATAAACCACTATTTTTTATGCCAGATCCCCAAGAATCCTCCACAGTACATGGGCTTTGAGGACTCTGGTTGCAATTTTGTGAATTATAGCTTATTTTTCAGTAAACTGTTAATGTTGGGTTATTAATCACAGGAGGGGAATTCAGTTAAACTGCAACCTTCACTGAAGCCATGACTTGATGTCCTAAAATTCTGAAAGATAAGCTTCTGTTTTATCATAGTGTATCTAAAAAGAGGCCTTAGAAATTCATGTCTCTGTGTTCAGTCAGGCTGTGGTTTGGGTGGCATTTTCTTGCAAAAATAAAGTATTCTGTATAGCCACGTAATTAGGGGATTGTTGGAAAGTGAGACTCTTGGATTAAATGAAGATTGATGGGAAAAGATGAATCTGTATGGAGTTTGTTGGGGCAGGATCACTGCAGAGAATGGTGTCTAAGGAGGACAGCCCTGAATCTCATCAGTGACAGTAGAATTTCTCCCACTTATTGCTCTCGGCCTTGCTGCGTTATGTGATAGACCCTTAATAAGTGTTTATCAGGTTTTGGGTTTGTTTTTTAAGTTGTGTCCTGTGGTTTTTAACTAAAAGTTTTATTTTATGAGCTTGCAAAAGCCAGAGGATCACTTGGAAATCAACCAGACGATTTCAGTGCACTGCATCTGCAATTGATACTTTAGATGTTGGTCATTTAAGATATAATATTTGTGGAAATTCAACAAGCTACTTTCATCGTGTCTTTCAGTTTTATCTTTTCATTTATTTATATGGATTATTTGTACATAGTCAGAGGTATAGGATTAGGGAAGTCTGATACACTGACTAAATGTTACTTCTAATAAATCTTAACCTAGTGGTAATCATGCTTGGAGTTTCAGAAATATTTGAGTGAATATGCCATATTTCTTTCAGTGAAATTTTTTGGTGATCTTTCAAAGGCCTTTTTTTTTTTTTTTTTAAACAAGCATTAAATTTAAAATTATGTTTAAAATAAGGTTTGTAATGCAAACCTTCCATATCCATGTTTCTGAAAGCTGTGCTGTATTCAGCGTAGCGCGTTTGTTGTCATAAGTAGTTTCCCATTTGGGTGTAAAAATAGGTCTGTGAGAGATTATGCTCTTTCCAGTGGCACATATGATAGGTGAAGGGCAAAGCTGGAAATGGAAACAGATCCAGAGTTCTTGTGGCCCCCTTTGTAGGTTAAAAGTGTAAAGGTATCAGATTTAATGAGTCTGTATTACAAGTAGGCAGTTATTTTCTAGTTAATTATAATTAAAATCAGAGGATTCAGTATTTCAAGGAGACACATTGAGTCATTTATCTAGTTCTTAAGTTATTAATTCTTTGCATTCCAGTGTATGAAAAAAACCTTAAAATTGATTAAAGGTGAGCTTTAAAAAAAGAAGTCCAAAGAAAAACAGATGGTCCTTTCTTCCTGGAACTGTAGCTTTGACTTGATGAATTGTGTGCAGTAAAGTTTTCAGAAAGAGATATTACGTTTCAGTAATCTCAATTTCAGAAACATTCTTGCAGCATTTCAGTACATCTTGCCAAAGCTGGCGTCTCGGGGGAGCACTACTCTGCTCTTGGCTGTTGCTGCAGTTTCTCATCTGACATCATCAGAAGCTACTGACACATGCTGCAGTATCAGTTTTCAAGGAGAATTTCTAATGGCATTGACAGTTTCCTGCATGGTCTGACATGATAGGACTTCTCTACAGTACTTGTAATAGATAGGAAAAATTAATATTCTCATCTATTCTCAATTAATAAGGAGTCATTTTGGAAGTGATACAGATTATGGTGCAGTTAATGTTCAGAACGTGCTATGGAATACTGTTCCCGTAGGTATCAAGGAACATACAAGGTAGTGTTAGATGACAAGATAATGACTAGGAGATAGTTTTAATTTTTTTCTTAATAGTTTCACTTGTGAAAGTCTTCTTGTGATAACCAGTAAGACTTCACTGGAAAGAGGTATGTGTTTTAATGATGGACAGTTTGAATGTGTTGGATGAGCTTCAAGTAATATTTGAATTTTAGTGGTTAAATGTGCCTCAACATGTATGTGAAAAATAAATTGAAATTTGGGTTTGAGTGCTATCAGATAAATTTATGGAAGAGTGAGAGAGGGTAACCAGAGGGACTAATGGCACTGCACGGCTACCACATGAGATAATATTAATTCTAGTTTTGCTTAGTGCAGATGGAAAAGATAAATACCATCATAATTCAGTGTACAAATGTAAAATATGCAGGTGTTGCAGGCACCCTTGATGGACATATCTTGAAGACTTCCCTGTTTTGAAAAGGCTCACTAAGGCTTCTAAAGGAGGGAATTATAGCTGAAGCAGACTGGGGCAGGAACAGGTAAGGAAAGGACAAGGTGACAAAGAAAAAAGAGGAGAATAAGCAAAGCTGACAAGCCTGGAGTAGTTAGGAGCAGAGATAACTGAGTAACTGTGTCCAGATCTTCATCTCTGGATTCAAGTTACTCTGTGGCTAACACTACTCTTGGAGAAGATTGCAAGATGTAGGAGCTTTTTAGTCATTGTTTTTCACTCATCTATTCACTCACATGTTGTAGCTCTCAAAGGCTCAAGTTAAGTGCCAGGGGGAAAAAAAGGAGGTTTGCTCTATTTCAGCACTGGGCTGAGCCCCACCAATCTTTTACTACACGTCAGTTGATCCATTATAGCTGTCCAAGTGTGCGAGCCTCGCCTGAAGCGAGCTCAAAGTAATTTGAGTCATCTTAGTTTTCAATGAAGCAGGGCAAAACAACTCAAATTATCCTGCCTTTGCCCCGGGCTAAGAGCATGCACACCGACAGCTATGATGGATCAGCTACCATGAAGTAAAATATTGTTGTCACTAAGCCTAGAAAATTTTAACACTTAACTCAATTGGAGTCTAGCTAAAGCAGCACGCTGTGGAGGATCTGTACACATTTATATTGGCATGGAAGTGTTCGTGCTGCCACAGCTACTTCCATAGGTAGAGATGGAAATGCTTCAGCATAAAGCTTCTTTGTTCAGGCTATAGCTGCATTTACATTAAAATTCTTACCAACAGAGCGTATTAGTTTAAAAAATTAAAACTGTAGCCTACTGAACTTTCTAGTATAGTTCCTGTGTCAAGTATCTTACATTAAAATAGGCTGAGAATTTTGAGGAGCTGTGATGTTTTGTCTTCTAGCAATTCAATTATGAGCTGCCAGACTTCATTACCATAGAGTTGTTATCCTACGTGATTTTGAAGGTAGAAGTTGAAAAGTATGCTCTCTAATGGCAAGCACAATTGTTATTCTACCAGTTATTCCTGGTGAAGACTCTCTTGAAGAAGTTTTAAGTGGGAATGAAGGATTATTACTTTGCAGCAGAAATGCAGCTTAAGTTGGCTGTAACTTTATATGCCTTTTTTTTTTCTTTTGTAGGGAAGAAAAGCTCAGGGGCCTGTTTCCCAGCTTGTCTCATCCAGGAAAGGCATAATAGGTTTCTCCCACCCCTGTCAGGAAAAAAAAAATCCCACAACCAAAGCCAACTAGCCTGTGTTCCATTAAACTTTCCTTATCCTTTCTGTATAATAAGGACTCCATTTGCTCTCTACCCCTTTGCCTGTCCAAAAAGCACATCAAAAGTGTGAGATCAGATGCTAACTTCTTTCATTCTCCCCATTTTACAAACAATGAGTGATGAAGGGAGAGATTGTTTTGTCCAAGCTCACAGAACAAATAAGAGCAGAATTAGGTTGGCGCGTTTTCCCGACTTGCATTCCTTTGCTGTTGTCAGTGGGTTATGCAGCATCTGTACAGCTCAGCTCCTCAGGCTGGGTTACCTTCATGGAGGAGATGGAGCATCTGAAGAGGATGCAGGCCTTTGGAAGAGTTATTTCGTTGTAGGATCTCTCCCCATTCCTGACTGGCAGTTCAGATGACACATCCGTGGGAGAGTCTCACACTGTTTGGTAGAGCCTGCTTGTTCTCCCTCACAGTCTCACCACTGGAGGTTGTTTTCTTCATGTCTTTGGAGATTTTGGAGTGACGTGGGGCTTTTCTCCAGATACGTGTTGGGCAAGACTCATCTTCTTTAATATTTAGGTTTTCATGTGCTGTTTCACTGTATTGATGTATTTTTAAAATGCATCAGAAAAAGCAACTTTCCAGCCATCCCAGAGCCCTTGCTTTAGTTTGCTTTACTTTTGAGTGATGTTATGTTATTCTGATTTTACACAGTGCATCAAATCAAATAAAATTCAAAGTAATTTTTTACGATGGATCCTGCAACTGAAGAGGTTTAATAGTCCGTAATGACATTTATAGCATTTTGTAAGTAGCACTAATATAATGGTAGAGTTAATCATCTAATTGTCCGTATTCTATAAAAATGGCATAATTTAGGAAATGAAATGAATTTTTGAATATGAAGTGTCCAAATAACATCCTTCTGAACCACGATTAAGGCACTGAAAATTGGTAGAATACTTTCCAGGAAAATGGTGTATCTCTGGGTGTTTTATATACATACATATCCTGCTACTAGTGTAATGAGTTTTCCCACATGCTTTCACACACTTTGTGTGTGTTCCTTGGCTGAGATACCAATTCTTCAATGGAATATTCTTTCTAGGAGATTCCACAGTTGTATTTTCACAGGTGAGACACAGGCCACTGTATCTAACTAGCTTGTTGTCAACATTGTTCTTGCCCTGACAAGGAACTCTTGTACTGCAAACCTTGTTTGAAGAAGTTTCTTATTGTGTTCTAAATAAACAATAAGCTAAAGCAGGAGTTTGTACTGGGACATCCTATATTCTTCCACAAGAGAATGAAGAGGAGCAAAGGAAATGCAGGAAGTGTTAATACTTGAAAGTGACTGAAATGAACAAAAAATTTGGAATAATTTGGTACTGAAATAAATGCATGAGAACTATGGGGAAGTCAAAGATAAGACTAACTAATCAGAGCAAGACCAGAATATTTTTCTTTTTTTCAGTTACCTTGAAAATCTGCATTTCTACCATTTGCTATTTGTTAATTGTTTTAGTAAGGAAAGAAAGGTTAAGGCTCCACATACATTGGAAGAGATGATATTCTGTAGAATACATGGTAGACTACATGGGATATATATGTATGAAATATATAATCTGAACATAAACTGGACATGAGCATAAAAGTAATTTTAAAACAGTTGTAGATTAATGTTTAGAGTCTGTTAGGGGAAGGCAATAGCAAAAGCATGGTGGTTTTTAAATGGACACCTCACAAATAGATTGAATCAAATTAACAAATAGACTGAATCAGATGATTCACTATAAAACCAAGAGCACTACTGTGAAGTTATATTTGTGAATTTTATCTCTTAGTTTATCTTGTAATTTTGCTCAAAGAATTCACTCAATCAGATAGCAATCATTCAATTCATTATACTCCTGTTAACTAAATTATTGGAAATGAGCATGGTTAAAGAAAGCTTGCCAGGAGCAGAGATTGTACTTTACACGATTGTTTCAAGAAGCATATTTTTCTTTATTTTCCTAGTTTGTGCACTCAAACCATTACATTAAATATAAAAAAAAAAAAAAAAAAGATTTTGCTTTGGGCTTTTAGACATAAAACTGTCTAAGAAATAGGAACAACAGCAAAATGCCCAATTCTAATTGCATTTGCAGAAATGTACTTATCAGTCTATACTGATTAAAACTCAGCAGTGTATATGCACAGTAACTTTACACCCTGGCTTCCTGTGTGATTTTCTGTGTGCCAGCATCTTTTCAATAGCCACAGATCTTTGAAATAGGGAACATTCAGAACTGCAGACTTGTTGCCTTGTGGTAATTTTATGCAGCAAAACACTTGGAGTCACAAACTGTTAATGGGCCCAATTATTTGTGTACAGGGGGATCATGAGCTTCCGAGTGATTTCCCTTATTAAGCCAGGATGTCTGGTTCCCCCATGCCTCAAGAGCCCTGATCAGGACCAGACCTCTGTTGAATTCAGGCACGCTGAATAAGGCTTTTATTTTTGACCAAGATAATGCTATGAAAAAACAGTGGATAATGCAGTGGAAGAAAAGAGAGAGGATGAATGAATATAATAGCAAACCCCACAGCTGGGCCTTTTACCTTCCTACTTGTTTCTGTAGTTTTGAATCATTTGTTGAATTTGTTTGCAGGGGGTTTAGTATTATTAGTTGTTCTGTTACATTGCTACAGGTAACATACATAGATACCATTTTCTTGAGGGGTGTGTGTGTATGTTTGCTTTCAATATCAGCCAGAATATCCCTCTTTGAGATGTGACATTTTGGGGGATATCTGATTTCTGAGGCTATGTACATAAAATTGTACAAACAAAACCAAACAAAGACCTTTTTTTGGGCACAACTCAGCTTTTTCTCTCTTTTGTTCATTGCCTCATCCATCCTTGGTATCTGCTTACTTCCAAAGTACCTTTGCAATGAAAACACACTCAAGAAATTTCAGCTTTGAGTGTTGTTTTCTTCTAAAGGATTTTGGGGTGAGGAAAATAGAAGCGCAGGGTCTTAGAATTTAAAAAGCTTTAGACTTGGAGCTAGCATTTTTAATACAATGCTGGAAATTCTCGACCTGCATAAGCTGTAGTTTGCTTTATCCCCAAGGCAGTAAGGGAATTCTGATGTACAGCACATCTCTCTATTTCAATAGCAGGCTTTTCTTTTTGTGCAAGCATTTTTTTTTCTGTGTAGAATTATATCCTAATAGGATACATATCATTACCGTGTCTGTGTTCCTAGAGATTTTAAGCTGCCTTGTTTATTTTTTCAGCTTTGAAAAGTTGATTTAAAGGTCAATGTGGCTAGCTGTTCTCTCTGATAGATTTTTGCACTACTGTTTGGCAATTTTGAACAAGAGCTGTGCAGTGTGATGCTTTTTGTGTGCTTTTCCAAGCAATGTTAGCCATCTAAAATGTCGGCTCCTGTAAAAAGATTATTTTAGCAAAGAAATGGATGTGCATTGTTATGGTTTCTTTAGCTTTGCTGTTTCTCTGCTGTGTTTTTGTCATCAATGATTTCTTAAGAATCTGCAAATCCAAAGGCAACCATTTTTCCCCAGTCAAGTAAATGCTGCCTTTGCTAGGAAAATTCCTGTTGTCCAGCAGCTTTTAGACAACCAGAAATGCTGTGCAAAAAGAGCAAAATAGATTTAATTTTGTTGAACAATATGTTGACCTAAACTGAACAGCGAGTCTCACTGCAGGCTGCACATGAGAAGGGACTGCCTTCTGCTGCTTATTCATAAATCCTACTGATTAGCAAAACCTTTTATTCTGCCCATTGATTTACTGATTTCCTCCTGTTTTTCCATGCATTCCCATTTGGCTCCCACATCAAGTCTTGGACTTGTTACGTGTTGTTTCTGCAGCAGCACAATGCAGACACACTGGAATGGAAATCAAAGCAAGTGCTGCTTTTGCTTTGTTCGAAGGCAGGCATCTGTGTGGGGTTTCCTTTCCTGCTTCACATGGTGGGATGGTGAGCCACGTGAGCAGCAGGCACTGTCCCCACTGGTGCGTGAACCAGGGCTTTACAGAAATCAGGAATTCATGGTTTTGTTGCCTGGAGGCCTTGAAGCATGAGCAAATGTGGAAATTTTTCCACTGTCATAGATGGTAAAATAGCTTGGCCCAGCGTGCTGTGCTGGGGTAAGTCAGGAGGAAACCTGGGTCCTTTACTCTTAGTCATCTACCTGTTAGGTAATCTCTTCTTATTTGAACAGTCAGGACTGTTTTATCTAATTAGATAAACACTTAAAGATAGACACATTCTTCCAGAACACTGGATGTTATTTATTGGAAAGGTTAGAAAATCAAACCTGTTGTTTATCTTAAAAATTGGATGCCTCCCAACTCCTTTCCCACTCCTTCTCCCTGACATCGTACTGTCATTACATTACTGCCTCTGTTTAATTATTCATAGCCCATATATAACACCACCACTTAGAGCAGGAATGGGAAACTACTGCACTGTATCCTCTGCTTTATGCAGTTTAGTCAGGTAAAGTACAAGTCACCCAAGCAGCATCTTTTGTTAGTAGCTGAAGGTGTTTATAATTTGGTGCATATAGTGCTGTTGAAGAATGATAGCTAGAGTGAGTTTGTGTGCAAGTTTTGTTATAATCTAAAGACTTGTGCCGTGTGAAGAAAGGTAGGGGAGAGGATGGGATCTGGCAGTTTTTTTCCATATTCCCTTTGTTATGGACCAGAATCACTCCTAAGGAGCTGCTGGCCTGGGAAAGTATCAGCAGGCTTCCTAAGTGAGCGTTTATTTTGCTTCTTGCTTCCATTCTTTCAGCCTACAGACTCTGCTGCAATGAGAACAGAAGGACTGAATAATTTAGGCCTGATGTGTGATACCACACAATAAAATGGCTTAGCACAGTGCAGGTTTCCATATACTAACTTAGGTGAAGTGTCCTGCCTACGTAGAACATACAAAAGGTCTGGGCTGAGGGCTAAGAGCAATTGGAAAACACCGAAACCACAGCAGAACTTTCCTGATCTCTGTATTTTTCCACTCTGTCCTGTGGAGCATCTGCATCTCACAGTTGTAAATGCTATGGTTCAAGGCATCTCTGTTTCTGCTCAGAGGGATTTTGTCCTTTGCATTGTCCATTTTTATGAATTTGATATCAGATGAAGTATCACAGAGTATCTCAAGTTGGAAGGGACCCATAAGGACCATCAAGTCCAACTCCTTGCTTCTTGCAGGACTACCTAAAACCAAACCATATGATCAGGAGCATCAGTCCTGTGCTCTTTGAACTGTGCCAGGTGAGATGCTGCGGTGACTTCCCTGGAGAGCGTGTTCCAGTGACTGACCACCCTCTCAGTGAAGAACCTTTTCCTAATATCCAGTCTGAACTTCCCCTGATGCAGCTTTGTGCAATCTCCACGTATCTTCTAGAGGAAGCTAATGCTTGGGCACCATTTGGTATGAGAAGATGTCTTTATGTAATACTAGTGTGGAAATGAAGCCCTGATTAGTTCAATTTCAAATACTAGTTTGGCACCATTTTTGTGCCATGCATTGTAGCAGTAGGAGATGATTACATGCCAGAAGATAGCATAGTTAAATTACATCAGTTATTTTAAAGTTACATCAGTTATTTTAAAGGTACATAAATGTACCTTTATTTTTTTCCTGCAAACAACTTGTTTAAACATGGATAGCCTCTGTTAATAAAGCTGTACTGACATTTCCTGATACTGCAGGTGTGGGAATGTGATATGTACATAAATGCACATAAAATGTTGTGGTCAAAGTTGAGTTTCCTTTACAAAGGATTTTTCACAAATATCCTATGCATATTTGAAAAGATTTGCTGAGACTGCATTCTGGGCATTTCTTTCCTTAATTCATATAACCACTTCTAGTATTCAGTTATCTGAATATCCTTGATTATCTGGATATCTGAGATGCATTAGGTCCAGATTGCAGAAGGCGTGTTAGTTATGCATGTTCCATCCGTTTAACTGATTTAAAAATTAGAAGTATTCACCCCATGGAAGAGGTCACAGATCTTTAACAATACAATTAATGTTTCTAACCAATACAGAAGAGATGATGCAGCAGGTTAATGTATTATCCAGGGTGACAGACTTACAAAGTTGATTTAAAAATGACTGACTTCAATAAGTAGTTTTCTAGCATATGGTCCTTGCGAGATACTGCTATGAACAAAATATAAAGGAATCCTGTAAAGAGGAGCTGAAGGAAAGGGCAAGGATAACATGCTGTAAGTCACCAGCAAAGGAAAAACAGGCTTTGAGAATGGTGGTGAGCGAAGAGGAGAATGGGCAGCTGTGATGTTTTCTCTTTGATGTGCAGGATCTCTCTGCAGGTTTTCTGATGAGGTACAAGCTCGCCAAGTACGGTGGCAAGGCAATGTCATGCTCTTCTGAGCCCTGTTTAGAAAGGGAACATCTCAGGCATGTGGTGGAGCTGGAGCCCTGATTTTTCATCCTGCTGTCTGAGCTAATGGGCAGAACTTGTAATATTATGTGATATGCTGTATGCTGTATACTTGTGCCAAAAAGAGCCAAGAATATTTACTGAAGATAATGGGGTGTGACCCCTGAGCTGCAGGCTCAGCAGCAGTTTCACTTACTTCACTGCATTACGTTGTCAATTTGAAGGCAGGCTGCAAATCTTTGTGTGTGTTAATACAAACAAATAGATAGACATAGGTTTTTTTTTTTAATTCTATGATCAAGTGTAAAGAAAAGCTTTGTGTTTTCTTCTATGAGTAATGAAAATTATAAGGAGGTATATGTAATAAAGCCCTCAAAGGAACAGATACTTTCTAGTTTTAAATGCTTCACCTCAGAGAATCATAGCATTGTTTAGGTTGGAAAAGCCCTTTAAGATTATCAAGTCTGAGCACATCCCTAAGCACTGCATCCCTAAGCACCACATCTACACAGCTTTTAAATATTCCCAAGGATGATGACTCAAACACTTCTCTGGGTAGCTTCTTCCCAGGGGTAGCTTGACAACCCTTTTGGTGAAGAAATTTTTCATAATATCCAGTCTACACCTGTTGCAACTTAAAGCCATTTTCTCTTGTCCTGGTGCATGTTACCTGGGAGATCAACCCCTACCTCGCTACAACCTCCTTTCAGGACAGCATTGGCCCTGTTCTTGCTCTGGTAACTTGAGATTTGCATTTTGAATGCATTTATGCACTCTCTTTTTTTACCAATCCAAAACTTTTTTTACAAGGTAACCAATTGCTCTTAATCAGAGTTGAGGACAGGTGGGCCGCAGATAAAATGTTGTGTCTATCATAATTTATAAAATTCTTTGGAGTAACAGACACTGTGGAAGTATCAGAGTGAAATGTTGCTAAAGGTGTATTTTTTTAAACTCCAGGCTGGGCAATGCAGGTTGCAGCCTTTGTTTTCATTCAGAGGAAGTGGGAAGATGACAAGAGTCACTTTGAGAAAATGCTGGATTATTTCTGTGACATTCGTGAACCACTACAACTCCTCATCTTTCCAGAAGGAACTGATCTCACAGGTAGGCTGTCATCTTCTCAGGGAATGTTCAACGTGGAAAGAGTTTAAGAAACTCCAAAGCAGGAGCAAGACTTGGTTCTCGTGGGTAGTAGAAATGATATTAAATGATCAAACGATGTGCTGATACATGTGAGAGGCACAAAAGTAGTTCCACTGAGAGCCTTTGCCACTCTTCCTGAATAACTTACATTTCAGAGCATCTGATGATTGACAGTGCTTTTTATTGGTCAGTGCTGTACATACACTGCATTAGCAAATCAGGTTTCAAGACCTGGAATATATCACTTGCATGCTCCCATTTCCTGAATTACTGTGACATAATCATTTCATACCTAGACTGAAAAGGACTAATGATTCTATTTGATTTCTTGCCTAATGTTTTAAGAGGGGAACATGGAGATACTTGCTCCTTAGGCCGTGTAAGCACTGTAAGCAGTCTATATCTGCCTCTACAAGGGAAATACCTCTGTAAAACAAATGTTGAGATTATCATAGGAGTATATTTGATGAGTTTGACCCTGTAGTATTAATTTTTAATCAAATATCTACCGTAATACAGGTATCTTATGGCATCAGTAGCAAGCTGTTAACCGGTGTTGAAGACAACTCGAGTGCCTATTAAAGAAAACATTGTATGAATGTTCTGTGGTGGTTCATGCCTCCAGCATGATGCCTGATTTGATAAGCATTATCTTTAAATAGAAAATCAATTGCAATTAAGCTTCTAACTTTTAGCTTATTTAAAAGATTTTTGCTATATTTTCCATTGCAGATATTCTCAAATCGTATTTTATTGCAAAGCCACATCAGTAAGTACTAGACATGGTATAAAAATAACTAGCATATGCTGCTATTTTTTCTTCTGTATTTGAAATATCCTTAAAACGGGTATGTATGTAATATTCAGATGCTATCACAGTATAGGGAATTGTCATCACTTGATCAGCCTTCCTAAAAGAGGATAAATTCATTGAACATTCTTGGACCGCTTCACATGATATCTCTTGTTGAATTGGTTATCTTGTATCTAAAGTTAGGAAGAAGGATGGAATTTTCTTCACTAAAAGAGTGGTGAGGCACTGGCACAGGGTGCCCAGAGAAGCTGTGGCTGCCCCATCTCTGGAAGTGTTCAAGGCCAGGTTGGATGGGGCTCTGAGCAACTTGATCTAGTGGAAGGTGTCCCTGCCTGCCCATGGCCGGGGTTGGAACGAGATGATCTTTAAGGTCCCTTCCAACCCAAACCATTCTATGATTCTATGAAATTATCTCACTTTAACTCTTTTTTTCTTGAATTCATGAGGAACTGTCTCCTCCTAGCTCTAAATTATGAGGTACGATCTTCGTCTTACTCATGGAGTCAGGAGACACCTCCTTAGAGCACTCACACTCTGAACAGGTGTTTCCATCTCAAGATGTCTGAAAGAATTGGATTGTTTGGAAATTATTCCATAAATTATGTATGCCTTCTAATCTCTAGAGGAATCTGATATTCCTGAGAGACTACAGATTTTTAAAGAATTGAGGAAGTTTTGTACTGCATCTTTAAAAAAGATTTGGCTGAGGACTGAGACAGCCACAGTGTGTTAACACTTGTGCTGCAGAGTCCAAAAGACAGTGGTGAGGATGTTCTCACCTGAATGTAGAGCTGCTTAAGGAAACACAGGGTTTTCTCTGTGCTGTAGTTACTGATATAAATGGCTTAGGCTAAACTTGGGTTTATGCTGTTGATACCATCCACTGAGAAACTCATGGGAACAAGTTTCTTCATTTAATATAAAAAAAAAAATTCCAATTGAATTTTTGAACACAGCTTGCTGACAGATTTTTTTTTCCCTTTGTTAAGATATTTCTGTTGTTCTGATTTCCCTTCTTTATACCTGTGTAACATGTACTCTTTAACTTCACAATGCTGTGAAGTGGAGAGCTGCACTAACTGTGCTGTTCTGCTGAGGCCACCACAGGTGGGTGTGAGTGGCTCAGGAGGGAGTGATGGGTAGGGAAGACAATAGGGCACTGCTGTCCTGGCTTCTGACATGTTAAACTGTCCTGTGCTTACCATTCTTAACTTGCCATCAAGTATTGAATGCCACTTTGATATTACATTTGTGCATAAAAGGATGTATAGAGACAGGCAAAACCTCGGGGGACTTCTTCTGTGGAAGTAAATAGCTCTCCCTCTCTGATTGTCTTCACAGGAAATATTGCTTCATACCTATTTTAAAATATTACGGGAGACAGGGAAAAGTCCCTTGACAAGCTAATCCTCACCAAACAGTAAATTTATGCCATATGAGAATGCTAGAACATAATATATGTAACATTTTGAAGAAATTATTTTCAGAGAACTGTTGCATTATTGACGTATTAGGACCTTTTGCAACCTTTAGAATAAGAAATAAACTGTGGTTTTGTTCTGAACAGTTGCTCAAAATTCTAGGGAACATTTTGCAAAAATAGAGGCAATGACTCTGTTTTCTGACCAAATGGCAGAAGTGCTAATTACTTCTGAAAACAAAATTCCTCTGGTGCTTAAAATGAAGAGTAACATTCTACATCACTGAATAGCAAAATTGCTGTGCAGCTCTGTGCAGCTGCTATCAGTTTTTTATCCTCTCAGTGGCCACATGGCAATGATAGATTTACTCCTCTTTATAATATTTTCAGGTATTCGAGAATGAGATTTCACAGAAATGTAAAATAAGACTGTATTTATACATGGGCTATTGTCTGACTTTAAGGTGGTAAAGCACTTTGCAGTGGAAGATGCTATGTAAATAAATTTTAGGAATAGTAATGTCATGAACCCTGACCATTGTATTTGCAGATGGGATTGTATAGGGGCTGAGGTAATAACTGTATAATTATATACTTATTTCTGATAGGTTGGCCATCTTTTCACTCTGGAGTATTTGAAGGTTAAAGCTCAAAGGTATTTTATTGTAATTGCTTAAAAAGAAGCCCTCAGCAGGTAACCACGTAGCCAGACTTTCTGAAGCCCTGAAGAAAGCAGAGCAACCATGAGTCTCATGCTTCCAGAAAGCTGGAATACGACCCACCATATTGCCTGTTCTTTTGTTTTTCTTGGTGTTCCTTACAAGACTGTTTGTAGTAATTCTTCAGAAAGCAACGACAGAAAAAAAAAGTTGCTGTGTTGCTCTGTGCCTGGTAAAGCCTCATTTCCTCTGGATTTGTGTTTGCCTCCCTGTACATGGTCCTTTCTTCACGCCAGCTGCTCCTTCTCCGTGTGTTTCCTTCCGTGTGACATTTCCTGCACAAAGCTCTTGCCGCTGCCTTGGCAAGAGGCGTTGTGTGCTGTGGCTGCCCCTCGCCAGTCCCTGTGTCACCCGATGGACTCTGCATGCCCTGGCACACAAACAGCCATGGACCCCGCCCTGGGTTCTCCCTTATTCACATCTCTACTCTGAGAAGCTTCCCTTCACCCAGTTTTTTCTAAAGCTTCTGCTGGGCTGGATTGTCTTTGAATCTCTTGTCCCTGATAAACTTTGTTTGCGGGGGACAATAGCTTCAAACGCTAAGGGGAACAAATAGGTGGACAGAGTGTGATTGCACAGAGCTTTTTTCCTTGAGGAACAGCTAAAAATCCAGTAGGAAAGCTTGCTGGAGTTCAGATTTTGGCAGGAATGTTGTGATGTGGATGACAGAAGGTAACAATCAACTGCAGTTGGATTTTTAGCTTTGCTAGTAAATGTGATGTGCTTTGGTAGTACAAAGAAAATATTGATCAGAAGCACTGATAGGGGTTGCTCTAACATGGAATAGGTTGAAAATAGCACAAGTAAGAAAAATTGCTTCACTTTTTATCAAAATATCAACTGTAAGCCAATACAGCTTTATCATTTCTATGCAAACCTCTAATAGATAAAGGAGGATTTTATTTATTTGTTTAGGATGAGAGACTTGGAGTACTCATTTATTCTTTCACTGTCTGGCACTAATGTAATTTGAGAGTACTTGAAGTCATAGAATAACATGTATGTTTTTATCAGAGGGTTTTTATCCCAAGTGAAATTAAAGGAAAAGGTACTTAATGTCAAATTTCACCTCACAAACTAAAAATACCATTTTACGAAAAAAATTTGAATTTGTTCATTTTATGCACAGCTTTTCAGCAGCAAAAGAGATTTAACTTCTTTAAAATCTGTAACTCAAAAATCAAGAAAATGTGTTAGCATCATGTCTTCCTCCAGTTACTTTAAATGTAATTTTGAAGTGGGATGCTTCTAGAAAGTGTTGACTTCCAGCTATTCCAGTAATTTTACAGTGTGGCAAATGGGATTTGGAGAAAAATGGGAAAAAATGTAATCAAATTATTTACCGAAGGTGGCACGGGAGCAAAAAAAAAAGGTAAGAAGTTCTGGCCAGGTCCCATAAATTCTTGTATTTTTGTGTCATTTGATAGTTGCTCTGTAGAAGTGTCTAAAGACTCCAACTGTATGGTTGTACCTGTCACTCCCCCAAAGGACATGCTCTGAGAGGCTGCATGCATTAGCTGAAGGACACAGGGGAGGAGAGGCAAGTTGGTGTGAGACCTGAGGAGACAGAGCATGAAGCAGTTCTGGAAATGTTCCACATCACCCTCAACTGATAAACTGGTGGCTTTCCATAAAAATAACTTATTCTCCTTATTCTTTTTTAACAGCAAATAGAACCGGTGTGTTAAAATACTCCTAATAGGAATGATGAGCAAAAACTTGGGGAGTAAATTTGCTTTGACTTAAACACAGTGTAAGAAAGAAAATATTTGTTCCTAGAAAGCAACACTTGCTCAGCTATTCAGAGGGTTTGGTGATAGGGGACATTACCTGTAGCCAACCAAATGATGTGAGTGGCCTTTTGGGATTGAGGAGACCCAAACTGAGTGCATTTCCAGGCCCTGTTTCAAGAGCTGCTTAATGCTATTTGTGTTGGTAGTTTGGGAGAAAAGAACATATGTTTCCTCTTTTTAAAGGAAGTTTTTAGGCATCTTTCTTTTTTTTTATTATTCCACCTAAAACTGTTGTAAACTGGCCTGTGGAACAATAAGACATCTGCATAAGTTTTGCAGCACTGACAGTGCAGCCTGGTCTATTGATTAAGGGATTTTAAAGAGGCGTTTGTTGTGTGAATTCCCTCAAGTTGCAGAGGATATAAAAGTGGGTTTCTAATTTCCTGGATCACTTTTCTGACCTCTAGGTTTCATAGAATGGGGGGCATCGCATGTTCTGCCTTTTGTTGGCTCTGGTTCTGAGCAGAAGAATTTGCTCTGAATTTCCCCCCAAGGGGCACTGGTGTCTGGCACAAGGATCCCAAGCAGCAGTTGGCACAAAGGTCCTTACACTGGGTGAGATGGCAGTCAGAGCATTTAGTCACAAGTAACAAAAGACTAAGAAACTGGTTTTTTTCCAAAGCCAAGATTACAGGAGGGGGAGGAAGGGCATCATTCCTTCTTTTTTTGTAGAGTGAAGGCTTATCCTGCCCTTGCTTTCAGTATATCATCAAAGCACATTGACCTTCATGACTTGTTGTAATAAATAATGTTTAATGCACAAAGACCTGTGGCTTTATAGTTGTTAGGAAGGGGAGAGGGAGATGATTTTTCCAGATGACAATGATCGTTGTATTAGCTGGGAGCATTATTCTAGTTGTAAAATCCCATTACACTAGGGTCATGCAGAAGGGGAGGGGAACAGTCTCTGTTATATAAAACTTACAGTCCAGAGGCAAGACAGGCGTACAAATGTCAGGAAATAGCTGAATAGTGTTGGCCAGTGTGCTGATGTCCAGCTGTTCACACATTTCAGAAAGGCAGTATAGTAAAGGGAAATTTGGAAGATGTTTTGCAGATGTTTACAGTGAGTTCTTTCCAAGTACAGGGAGGTGCACTTAGAGGAAGTTTGAAGATGATTACTTCAAGGCAATGGGTACTGGAGGTCCCAGATCTTTCTTGCAGCATCAATTAGGTCTTACTCAGAGAACATAAGTGCCCTTTCACTCCTTGGTTATCCTTTGGTGCAAGTAGGAGTGTTTTCAAAACCCAAGGAGTTCATTTTCCTGCTCCCTCTGAAGCAAAGTGCTAGTGAGCAGACACACAGAAATAGTTTTGCTGAGTGCTCCTTAACTGTGTGCAGTTTGAGATGCTTAAAACTTAGAATTTTTTTTCAGACTGCTTAACTTTATGTAGATTTCTATGGCACTTGTGTCTCAAAGCTCTGATTGACTTGATTTGCAGATTGCAGATATTCTGAAGTGAGACCCAAACTTTGGTATGTAGAAAATGAAGAAGATGATACTTCTGTCCTGTGGAAACAAGAATACATTACCTTAAGAACTTTGCGATGAATTAATTTAAAACATTTTACTTGAATCACCCCAGAATCTGGAAGAGAGCTCTTGATTTGGGTATTTTTTTATAGGAATGTGCTTGGTCATCAGTGTAATTTCTTAGAAAATAGTTTTAGTTGTTGAGCTAATACTGGTACACCTAAGAGGTGGAACCTGTTTTTTTTTAATACGTACCAGATTACTGTTGCCTCTTCAGCCATTCCAAGTCTGGCTCATGCCTTGCTTTGCAAGTTTTGTCATTGTAATGGGAGTCTGCAAGGCAAGTCCCCCTTTGCTGATTCAGAATAGTCATTTGCAGTATTGAATGGAGTAGTAGTTGAGCGGGCAAAAAGTGATATTCTGACCATGTGGTTAAAGACACAATGTATATGTCCAAGGGAAGATAAATTAAAGTTACATAGCCAAGTGTAATTTTAGCATTTCACACATTCTGTAATTTTAGCAATGCTTTTTGAAGTTGTAATATTTTTCAAGTATTTGTACGTTTTGGCAATTTGGCAAGAATTAAATCTTTGGATCCTCTTTGCTGAATCACTTGCTTGGCTACTGTGCAACAGCTTTCCTTTCCTCCAAATCACGTGGTCAGGAAATCTGTGCAGTGAATCTTAAAGCTTGCACATATGAAAAGCAGCACTCTTAGGCATGGAAACAGTAGGTCACAGGGAAAAAGTATTCAGTATGCTGATAGGTTATAGCGTTTATTAATTGGCAGACAAACCTTTAGGAGGGGCACCAGCATTTCTGATAAATAAAGAGGTCATGTAATTTAGGGAAAGAAGAAAGATGGGGGAATGTTGCATTACAGCAAAAAGAAAATCTCTCACTGCTGTTGATTTGTTCATTCGTGCTATTGTGCCTTTACAGGAAAAAATTATGAGGATTGTAAGGGGAAGGATTTATCCCTAAGTATGACTTCTGTTAAATGATTAAACAACAATATGTTTTCCATTACTTTATCTCCCATCTCTGTTAAGCTTAACTGTGGACCCTTAAAAAAGATCTTTTCCTGCTTTGAAAAAAATAGATTGCTTAAGCAGTGGTTTTGTTCCATAGATCTGTTGCTGGGAATTTGTCTTTTAAACACCTGTAAAACTTCATAAATATGAGTTATTAAATAAGTTATTTGATCAAATTGATTTTTGCCATGTTGCCAAGGGAACATAGCATATGTCTGTTGCCTTTTGGCCCCAGGGGAGGCACAGCAGGACCCACAGTAAAGAGCTGAGTGTAGCCAGCAAAGTCCATTTGGCTGCTGGTTGAGGCTGCTTGGAAGAGCCTCCTGCACATGACAGGAGAACAAATTGCCTCCTCTCCACCTGTCTCCAGAAGTTTTTGCTTTGGTATCCATGTCTTCCTTGCTTAGTGGCCTCTCTTAGCAACCAGCCCTGGAAGGCCTTTGGTTTTCTCACGAGAGGCTTTTGATTAACAGAGGTTTGAAACAGGTTCGTCGTGGGGTTTAGCCACGCTGCTTTCCAGCTGCCTTGGGTGTATTCAGTGTACAGTGGCAGGCATGTGTTGTGACACTGAGGTGCTTGGTCAGAAAATTAAAATGGGGTAGGTATGTGTGGCACAGGTTGATGAATAAAACATGGCGAGTTCAGAATGAAGATGTAAAATACCATTTTAATGTATTAGATTAACTGCTTTCCTCTATTTAATGTTTTCTTTCTGAAATAAATTTAACATGGTTAAACACTGACTTCAAGGTATTTCTGTTCATAATATCAAGCCTACATTACTATATGTTGTGCCTTTTGAGTTGAAAAAACCCCAAAACGCAATTGAGCCAATTAACACATTTTACTGTAGAATGGGTATTGAAGTATACAGAGAACTATTAACAGCCTATTAATTTATAAATTTCAGATTGCATTTGATAAATATGAAAGGTTTGCTGATTATTTGATAAAATCAAATGAGAGGGTAAAAAGGCTTTTCTTGCAATCCACATGGCTCTTCCTCCTACCATGGTATGGCCAACTGAAAGCACACTTGTGGCTGCCTCTACATCCATGCTGTGTGAGCTGCTGTTGTACCGTTCCTGTCGTGCAATCGTTCCATTTAATCCATGCTCTGCATGCACAGTAACACAGAGTGGTTCTTCTCCTTCTCTCCTCAGCCAATACCAAAGCCCGCAGTCATGAATTTGCTGAGAAGAACGGACTTAAGAAATACGAATACGTCTTGCACCCGCGAACGACCGGATTCACCTTTGTGGTTGAGCGTCTAAGGGAAGGTAATCCTGCTCTGTCCTTTTTTTTCCTTTAAGGTAACAAATCTTACCCAAGCTGACGTTGGCAAAACTGCTTGAAGTAATTTCAGGAAAACTGATCACAAAGCAAGCCCTTGGTTGCAACCCTCCTTTAAATGATTGTAACATGGGGAGATTTGAGAGAGTTGATAACACACACTGATATCATCAGGAGGTATGCAGCGAATGAAAGCAACTTTCATTTTGTTTTAAATATTTTAGCTTGTTTAGTGGTCTTACCTCAGAAAACTAGTGGAAAAAATCCCGAGGAAGTTCAGCCGGTACCATCCCCAACCCCAAGTGGGTGGATGACACTGAACACACAGGCATGTATGTCACTGCCCTCTCTGAAAAGGCTTCTGGGTTTAAGTCTGAGAGCTGAGTAAACAAGTTATTACATTAAATGGACAAGGGGAATGCACAGCAGCATGGAAATGCAAGTTGTTGCCCAGTTGCCCAGGGCTGCCAGATGTTTTCGGTGATGGTGACTCGGAGGAGTTGTGTGAAATTAAGTTGTGCTGCTTGGCAGGGTTGTGGGCAAGAGAACGTGTGATACTTGCTTTTTACCCAGAAATGGTTTGCCATCCCAGTACTAATCTGGGGGTCAGGATTGAGTCCCTTTTATCAGGAGAACAGAGTATGAAGATGTGATTGTTAGATTGAGATGTCTGGGAGTTGTTTTGGGAATAGGCGTTTTGATGAGGTTTGAGGCCATCAGGATGTAACCTTTAAATTGTACAGATGTGGCAGGGATTCAAGTACAGATGAGTGAATATTTGCAGGATATATGGTTGAAGAAAATAAACATGTACAGTAGATATGAAGTGACTTTTTTATAGGTTGGTTCTTCAGGGAAAAGCGATTCTAGATTTTTAACACATGCTGGTTATTTTGACTGCCAAAGGAAGAAGTTTGAGATTATTAAAAAAAATAGGGGCCTGGTGGTAGGTTTTTTTGCTAGCTGGAATCTTTGTTTGGGTTTTAAAGGCAGACCTGGCTTGCAATTTACCTGCTTCCTACTAAGCAGATATCCTAAAATCACTGCAAGCACTTTGGCATTTTGTCCAGGTGGACAATCCCAGTTGTACCATATATCTATTTGACCCTATTTGTATTGCACCTTCAGAGCTGGACACGTTAGATTTTCATCTCTCTTGAATGTTTATTACTCAATTTGCTGTAGTAAAAAAATTTGCCACATACACAATTTCAAAAACTTGCTTTACTTAAAACTTCGCAGCACTCAGTTAACCTAGTGCATAACAGTATTTCAAACCTGGAATAAATTTTCAGTTAAAGAAATATTTTCCACTCGATGTATTAATAACTTAAAAAAAAATTCTGTATTTGCTGCAGGAACAAGGCTTGTGGTTTACAGTAATTTTCTAATTTTATAAAAATGCTTTTCTCTTCCATTGCTCTATGAGCAATCTTTGCAAATTAGGCTATTGGGTTATAAAAAGGAAAATATTTGAGGCTGATTAACTGACTTTATGCAGTAGAAAGCTGGGGAAAAAAACCGTAACAGTCCAGCCTTTGAAGTGGTTTTATGTCTCCTTTTTATTTAAGGGAGACAAATATTGTGTGAAATATTAATGTCCCTTTAGTGTTGAATTTACTAGATACTGGGTACTTTGATAGGCATCGTAAGCTATATATATTATAACTGTATGCTATTATGTAGTAAATTATGTGTGAGAAGGTAGTTCAAGTAGCATTTTAAAGTACTTGGTTATTACTTATTAATTTAAGAATTGGTTTTCAACTGCTTCCAAGTGTGCAAAATGGGGACCATTTGTGTTGAAAAGTTTTGGGGTTTTTTATATATACACAACCCAGCTGTAGTTGCTGGACTTTAAAATACTTCAGTATATTATATACATGTGCATATCTATATCTATCTCTATGTTTTTATGTGTACAATATAGATGTCAAGGTTGATATTGAGATGCAGATGGCCCAGTTGGTTCCTGGTGTTATTGTGCAGCTCTGGTTTGAGTTATTACTTAAACTGATAGAATGCCTTTTTTACAATCCTAATTTTTGATACTATCAATAATAAAGAAAATCAGGACTGTCAAGGGATATAGTGCTAACCTGAGTCCCCGTTTCTTAACTGTCTTAATGCTACAGTCATAGTAATAATCATAAAAATAGATTTATTTTCTTTTTTTACTCCTTGTAACTGCAGGCACAAAGCAGTGTGTGTGACTTAAACATGCAGGAGGGAGTGGTGGAGATTTTAACATCATGTTTACGTCTTTGAAAGTATTTTTGTGCATAGATGACAACCTTATTGCCCTATAGCTCTCCTGTGAATACATTTTGGCTCGTGGCTGTTTTCCATTCCTGAGGCTCAAGTGTCTTTTCTTCAGGCCCGAGTACATTATTTTGCTCCAAAAATAGGTTGATGAAAAGAGGGGGAAATGTCATTAGAAGTTTAACTGCTTTTTAAATGTTGAAGAAACTAATTTAATTTGGCAAGAATCCTGATTAATATGCATCACAAGCTGTAGCATGAAAGAATTACCTGTTATTATATAAAAATAACTATTAGTGACCCTTCTGAATAGGAAATGAAGAATCAGGCGAAAATAACCTTCAATAAAATTTTGCCTGTATCTCTGCAAAGGAGTTCATTCCTGGAGGAAGCACTGTCTGCACCCTGCCAGCATAAACCAAGCAGTTATCTGTTCTTTGCAAAAAGCACTCCAGTTCCTCTGGCTGGCTTCTCTCTCTTATATGGTCATTATTTCAATTATTTGGTCTCTTTGGCCCATAGATGCTGCTGTGATGGTTTCTAAGCCACTGCTGAGATTATGGGAGCTAAGAAGAAAAGATCTATATAAGGTCCACCAAAAAGCAATAGAAGTTGTTTAGGTAATACATCTCCTTGACTTTTGAGTCATACACTTTCTTTCCCCATTCTGGTTCTTCATGAGTGGAAGCTTTTCCCCCCTGAGCTGACTATTCTAAACAGAAACCCATGTAGAAGCTGACTGGTTTTTCCTTTCATTATGCTCAGCTGCCAAAATAGTAAAACTATTATTTTACTTTTAAATGATCACATTATTGTTTTCTCATTCATAGAAACCATAGAATCACCCAAGAGTAAGCACAGACTATGGACATGCTTTAGATGTATAATTAATAATAGATTTAGGAGAATAAGGACTGCAGCTGTTCCTAGTTTTCAAGCAGGAGATACCTGGTTCGATGACTATTGATGGAAAGCTAAGAGAAATAAAATAGGTGATTTGCTTCTTTCTAGTTCTGTTCACTTGATCAAGTAAATCATTTGTCTTGTCTGAGCTGTAAGGAATCCTGATTTCAATAAGCACCTGGGGAGAGATTTTTGCTGTATTTCTTTGGGGAACAAAGGTGAGCATTTTTTGGAAGACTGAGTAAGAACATGTGAATGAGCAACAGAAAGTGAACTCCAGGCACCAAAATGAGGATTGTTCAATACTTTTTAAAATTCATCCCTCTCTTTAACCATCTCCTAAAATCATATTTAATCCCTTTTTTTTTAAGCCTGAAACTTTGAATAGATCTTATATATGGAGTAATTTTTGGCAGAACTTGGGTTAGGATAACTCATCTCCTTTTACAAAATGTGGGACTTTGAAAAGGGCTGAAATGTGCGGGAATACAACTTTTATAAAAGCATGTCCTTAACAGTGTTAATTGAAAACATTTGTGGTTTATATAATGCTCTTGAAGATCCAGTTTGTGAGATCCTTCTATAAAAGGTCAGGAGGTTACTCAGAAATGATGTATAGGTTTTCAGACCTGTTTGTATTTTATGAAGTTTTTTCTGAAGTGCCAAATGACATTGAAAGTTCAGCTGACTCGAATGCTCAGTTTCAAAGAGATGGAAAATAATACGGCTTTGATTTGATTCAATATTGTCTGGATTCATTGAATTACATATATTATCTTGGCATAATATCTGTAATTGTAGCCAAATAGTCTGTCAAGAGAAAATAGCTGTTTACGAATGTTTTCTTAAAATTGCTTCATGGCTTTTAAGCTTTTTCTCTGGACTAAATAAACAGTAAGTGTTAAGACAGAGCTAAAGCTTTAAAGCATCATTAGAAGATTATTCATGCTTTTGTAGACAATCATTTCTGCCAACATTAAATTTAAACTGACCTTTTTCTGACACTTCCTCTACAGCCATCAACAGTCTTTAGTAGCTGGATACATTGGACTGGATGTTCCCATTATGGGGTTTATATTTTACTGGTTGTACAGTATAATGACTAGTCAGAATTAGTTGTCTTATTATAGTATTTCAGCTTTGAATTTATTTCTGGTTCATAATTAGCCAACTGAAAAAAATATTGCAGATAACATCTGCCAACTGCAGCATCCCAAAATAAACAAAGATAGAAATATAACATGCTTGCCTTCACTGCACATCCTTACTGATGGAAAAAAATTGTGATTCTCATCCTTTTCCTATGATTGGTTCAGAATTGATAGTTTTGCCCTAAAATTAATGTTTGCACACACAGAGTCAGAAACTGGTCTGTATCTTCTAATGTTCATACCTGGGTTTTACAGTTGTTTCAGTAATTACATGCAGGTATTCCAACCTGTTTTATTGCTAAGGCAGGAAAGGTTTATTTAGGTGTTCAGTACAGGTTATCTCTATATAAAACTACGTTAATGTTTTAATCCTGGGATGCCTAGTGACTATTATGTAGATTCTATATGCTTTTCTGGGAGTAGAGTATCCAGATGTGCATATTTATGTACTGAACTCTTCATGGCATTTATTTGGGTTCTGGTGCAATTTGCTTACACAGCACTTTGGAGATAATAATGTAGGGAGGCAGTTTGTGATCTGCAGATCAATACAGAAGACAGTCAATAGCAGATGATGATTAACAGTTCCTGAAAGCTGACAGGAGATTTGGCTCCCCTTTGCTGAGGTGTGAAGTAGCCAGGGTTAGGCAGCAGGTCTTTGTGAGCAGTGCCTGGACGTCCTCGCTGTACCCTGGGAATGTTTATTAATGAAACCCTTCAGCTTGAAGTAGCCGGAGTATATGAGCTCCCAGAGCTTTTTTCTTACTCTGACTTTGAAGGAGAGGCAGGAGGTTGCTTGTATGCGTTGATGAAATGTCCGTGAGAAATGCTACCGTGAAACTGCCAAGGGCTTGTCTTCTGGTGTAGATGACACTTATGTCCAAAGCACCTAGAGCTTACAAGACAGATGCCATTTGTTCTTTCAAACATAAATCAAAGTAATACCAATTTCTAAGGGTGTTACATTTTTTAAAGACAAAATTGATGCAAGTGTGAAAATCAGGTCTATTCATCGACTGAAATGTTCAGGCTGTGGTAGGTGGGGTGTATGAATGAATAGATGTACATATTAAATAAACTGCTTTTTATTTTGATTCCATCTTTTCTTTCCTCTTCACATAAGTATTGGGTGAGGCATGTGAGTCTCGATCACAGAAGTGTCTGCTGAATTACCTGCAGAGGTTTTTATGTGCTCAAACAGAACCATGTAGCAGGACTGCAGCAGTTTCCATGTTTGTGCATAATTGTCTTGTGTAACAAATGTACAGGGCGTAGAAAGGCCCCACATCAAATGACAGAGAAGGTTAGATTTGTTGTTTCAACGAAATTTAGCCTCCCTCATTGTGACTGAACAGATTTCTGACTCCTAGAATTATATGTTGGGCCACTGCCAAGATTTCTGTGGGTTTTGGCGAGGCCAGAGCTTGCACACTGACCAGCACTGCCATCTCTGAGAGCAGCTCCTGCCTGTTTGTGCTGGTTGCTCGGTTGTGTAAGGTGAAACCAGTCTGTTTTTCAAAATAGGAAAATATAAGTGTCCACATCAGCCTTAGCTTTGGGTCCTCAATCTACTAATTTCACCCGTATGTCCATCAGATTTGCAGAGATAAAACAGCAACTCTAAACCATCATTCCTTAATGCAAGGAAATTCTTTCTTCTTGATTTTTTTTTTCCTCTGTGCATGTGTTCCTCCCAGAGTCATGTTACTAAGTAGATTGATACTCTGGAATTACTGAGCTATTGTGAAAGAGCTTTGAGCAAGTTTTTAGCTGAAAATGCAGTATTAGAGCTTCACTGACTGCTGTAATTGATCTTCTGCTTTTATGAGAATTGGATCCTGTGCATTAAATAGAATAGCCTTTGATACAGAAATATCAGTATGTAAATTGAAGCTTGCATGCTTTTTATGCCTTTTGTGTGTCAGTAAAAAATTCACAACATTAGTTATATTAAAAAAAAAAAAAGCAGAGACCTTGTTCAAAAGCACACAACGCTGGGCATGTCTGTGAAATTCAGCAATGCAGAAAATCGGGTGCAGGCTGTTGTGCTTTATTGCAAATGCTGACAGTTGTCTCTGTACTATGGAACATGGGAAAGGGCAGCTTGACTTTTTCCAGAATCATGTTAACCGCTGATGATTACCATGTCTTGCAAACATCTGCGCGTGTTGGCTGTGATGTATTTCTCAGAATGAGCACCAGCTTTCTGTTAGATATTTTCTGGCCTTTGGTACACGTTGAAGTTTCTGTTTCTCTTCTTTCATGTCTTACTGGAGCAGCATTCTGCACTGCTCGCCCCACCTCTGTGGAAAAACAGTCCATTGTTTCAGTCCTCCTGGGAAGGATTTGCTTTTTCCTAACCACTCTTTTCTCTCAGCTCCCATCCTTTCCTCTTTCCACCCCCCACTGCTATTGAGAAGGGAGCACAGCCTTTCACTGGAGGGTTTATAGTGTAAGAATTGCTGCCCCTTTCGTGTTTGCAGGGTGACATGTTGCTGTTTTTGTCACCACACATCTGTGATATTCATCGGAAATATTTCAGGTTTTACATTCTCGAGCCTATCAAGATCCACCTACTGCAGTAATTCCCTTGCAGTCTCTCACGTGTGAGTCATGGTTTGTGACAAGCAGATACACCATGCAGTGGATCATTTTCCATATACCTCCTCACAGGTTATTAATAGTTGCAGTGGTAACCATACTAAAAAGTTATTATTTGCCAGCAGTTACCCCACAGTGGTATTAGAGGTTTCCACTGTTTTCCCTTGACTCAGAATACACAGTATCTGTGGTAACGATGTGGTAATGTTTGGCGAGTGTGGACTTTTTTAATTGCCTCAACTGGAGGCCTGGAACGATGTTAGCTCATCAGATTGCATATGTAAAAATGAAGCTTGGCCGCAGATGATTTCAGGAAAAATAATTTTTCAGGAAAAGCTAGAATTATTTTCTTCAGAATTATGAAAATGTTCCTGCCCTTCGATTTTAATCTAATGTTTATCTCCTCTTGAAGTTTTTTTTAAGAAAGGTTTTTCTGGTAGTTGATGTGCTTTGACTAGGTGGTGGACCACAGGTGTGAGTAACAAGGTGGATCTGCTGGTCCAGGCTGGGCCAGTGTCTCTCTGGGTGTGTGTTTTGAAAGGTCATTCATCTGATTTGAGTGTTTTGAGCACTGAGCTTTGTGGTTGTTTTTAAAGACTTAGGATAGACAATAGGTGAGCCTCAGGCAAAGTACAAGTTCATTAATTACTGCTCATTCTCGTCAGCCAATGATCCAAGAATTTGCAGGTGATGTTGGTTGGATTGGTAGCATATTTAATTATTGCTGAAGTTGAAATTAATTCCTATAAACAGAGGAATAGTATTGGTATCTATTTGTTTCACATGCTGTTACCAGATGCTTTACACAGCTTACCCATTTCTCAGCTCTGTTTATTAGTGAGGCAGATAATTGCTTCAAGCAGTCTTGAGTAGAGAGGAATCTAAACATACTTTTTCCATACTTTCTTTTTCTTTTCTTTTTTTTAAACTGCTTTAGTTTCCGTTAGGAGATGATGTTTCCTGATGTGTTTTATTAGAAAAATAGCAGCATCTACAGGCTGAATAGGCTAATCCCAAATCAAGAGTCTTATTGTACAGGAGATTCTCAGTCATATTTTTTGGATTCTCCACTCTTCCACTTTTTGCAGATGCTAGCTGTTTTTATTTCCAGCTGCATTAAGGTTGCTGCAAATGTGGTTTGTGTATTCCTGATACCACTTTTCTGTATGAGTAATTACTGGCAGGGGAGAGGGTCCAAGGAGTATCATTTCAGTTACTGGAAATGTTGGAATCCTCAAACTGTTCAGATACAGCCTCCAAATCTGTCAGGTGGTAATAAAACTTTCAATCTCATCTACTTGCAAAATATGCTGCTTATGTATCATTAAACCTTAAGTAGTTTGTTTCTTTCATTCCTTTCTGCTGTTGCAGCTTCAGCTCTCCTTCCCTTTGCCCTCCTCCCAGTCCCCTGTCACTATTTTCAGAATATAACAAAAATGAGCCCAGCATCAGACTTTTCCGAGCTGACTCAGATCCCTGAGTTTAGCAATCGTTTGCAAGGCTCTGCTCCAGAGATGTTGTGAGCAGTGCCACAGCCATGAATCCTGGATGTTGCTATGGGACTGATACTGAAAAACGAAAAACATCAGAGGGCAGAGGAGCTTGGGAAAAATTGTAGTAGAGCAAAAATGCTTTTTAAAATAGATTTTTATCAAAACATAAACTTCAGCATAAATTCAACTCTACACCTCATTCATCACTTTATATGTAATCTGAAATATTCCTGTCTTTGGGACTTATTTTGTCAACCTTTTTCTGAACTGCCGGATTTTGGAGGGCAGGAAATAAGGTCTTGGCTCTCTATGTTCTCACTGAACACTGGTGGGATATAGGAAGGGTTTCCCTTTACTGCCTGTGTGCCATGCCAGTTATTTGAAGTGCAACATGCGTTAAGTGTTGTAATGAAGTATATTACAGCTCTAGGGTTGGAATATATTTTCCCCTAAATTCATTTATTTGTAGAATGGCTACCAGTTAAGAGTTGGAAAACTGTTTTAATATACATTTGAGTCAGTATTGTCTCTCCCTAACTCCATTTCATACCATTAAAAACAAGTAATGTCTTAAAATAAGCATCTCTGAAATGCCTATCATCTATATTTAGGCTTATGCAAAACTGTCATTTTGTTTGCATAGATAGTCATTGTTGCCCTTGCAGTCTAACAATAAAAATAAATGCTCTTGATGATTATAAGATAATTCCAGAAGCAGGGGCCTGAGCAGGGCTTCTCCCGACCACCGGTCCTCCACTGCGCTGCTCTGAAAGGAGCCAGCCTGACCTGATGGATTCTGGCATTGCACAGACAGTAAGGACATCTATTAGGAGAAAAGAAGAGCATGCATAATAAATAAAAAGAAGAGAGGCATTTTCAAAATGCTTCAGAGACTTTGGAATTTGTGAGCAATGGCACGTTTGCGTTGCCTGAAAGTTGCTATGGGTACTGGCGTTTAAAAGCCAAACACAGAGGGCAGACCTTAGGGACATAAGTCCCATTTAAAATCCTATAAGAATTAGTGTTCTTTTAAATCTGCTTGGATGCTTTTGAAAAAATCATCCCTCAAAAGGATTCTTTGTCTAAGTGCTCTGCAGGTTCATCCTGTCAGCAGCACCATTGTGATTTAACCAGTTGGCTTCTGCCTTCACTTATCCAAAAAGCATTCCTTCCAACAGACCTGAAAGCTCCCTGCCTTCCTCTGTCAGCCCTTTACTTGGCTGCTCTTGTAGCAGGTATCAGAGAATTAAATGAAACATGTGCTCAGCAGCTTTGTGGCTCCTTCTTCCCTCCCCGTTGTTCACACCCTGTCTGTGAGGCCTGTGTCTTTCTGAGGCAGGTATTTTGTTTTGGTACCTCTGAAACACCCGTCTCACTGGTGTGTAAGCTTTGTTGGAGCAGGTAGCAGTTAAGCCACAGCTGTCTCAAACACTGCACTCTGCATGCCCACAGCATTGCAAATATTTAATAAACCTGTTAATAATACATTCCAAACCATGGAGGCTGTGGAGATTCATCAGGGTTTATGCTACCTGTGGTGCTGACAAATTCAGTTGACATTACACACTGAGACACACACGTAAGCATGCACTCAATGTTCAAATATATACATGATTTGTGATTTATAATAGTGTTGTACTTTAGGGTAGAACATTTTCAAAGGATTATTGTCCTCCTTGAAGGGATAAATTCTCTTGACTTTCAGTCTTGTGCCTTTCTGTATCCTGGCACATGTAATCAACCAGCAGCATATTCTTTTTCATGTCTTCTTGTTTGGATAGCAGTGGACAGCACAGAATTCATTAAAACTGAACAGCCAAAATGCTGATAGAATATAATGTGCCTGTGACTCAAATGGTGGGGTTTTTTCCTGTAAGGTCTGGTATATTGTGTACATACAGAATTGTATGTATGTGTGTATGTATATATAGAGGAGTTTTGGTGGTTGATTTCCATCTTGCTTGGCAAACTGTCTAGGATGAGGATTATATTCTAAAAACCCCATTAATACAGTTATAGAAAACAAATCTTGCTTAGACTTTGTGAATTTATGCATAAGGATATATGCCCCATGATTTTTTACAAGCAAAATAGTTTTACTTTGCCACTCCCTTTAAGCTGACTGAAAGCACCATGGGCAGACCAGGCCTGCTTTGCACCCAGACTGAAGAGATTGTTGTATCAGAATGAGTTTCATGGGCCTCTTGCTGAAGGCCCATTGCTGCCTCGTCGCTGGGTGAGAGGAGGAACTCAGTTGAGAAGGTCCCCATTGCTTGGAAACTGTTCAAGCATCTGCTATCAGGATGCCCTGTCTTGATCTACAAGTGCAACAGCCTCATAGGGCACTGCCTCTTTTCAAAGTAACACAGGAGGAAAGTGTCAAGCATTCAGATTGCATAACTAAATACTGAGAAGTGGGAATTTCAAAAAGGGAGATTGAATGCAGCCCTCTTGTGGTGTTCGCTTTGGAGCAGGAGAACAAATGTGTTTTGCCAGTTTGGTATTTTCTTTGCTTAGAATGACAAGCTTCTAACTATGTATTTCATGCTTTTTCATTTCAAACAACAGTAAAAAAATGTCAGAATGGAGAGCTTTTGCTGGCAGGGCTTTGAAGTTGATCTGCTGTGTGAGAAGCTGTGAAAGAATAAAGTAAATTCCATAATCTGTAACGGTCTCTGGAAGAGCCCAAGAGGTGTGAATCTGAAGAAATGAACAGTTTCTTCCTAGGAGAAAGGTGGAATTCGGGAGTATCTGGTTATAACTCCAGAAATGTTGCCTTCATTTTCAAATATTTTATAGTAACTCCTTTCCAGCTGTTATTTCAGCATTGTTTTCTCAAAATATTTTGCTATCCAGAGACACATTCCTAAGATATTTTCATTATTTTAGTAGAAGAGTTGTGGCAAATACAACATGATGGAAGTAGTGGAGATAGATGAAAGAAATTAGAGGCTTGAAGATTTATACTTTGACAGCAGTGCGTACATCCGCATTGTGTAAATACAATAATGGGGTTTATGTCCATGAGTAGTCCAGACTACACTTTAGGGAACAATAGTCTGTCAAAGGGATACTTGCACATGGTTACATAATAGGCATCTAGCTCTCAGATTTTGTTCTCTTAAAAAAAAATACCGACAAAAACCCCCCAAACAAGTGAAGAAATGAAAGACCACACCAAAGTTTTTCTAGTTTTCAAGTGATGTTTCTTTGTTTGCTTTCATTACTAAATTTTGCTTCTGCTTTATGGAGCAGAAATGTCACGTTGTTTTTTCCTCCCTGGAATTTGCTATGTATACCTGATGTGGAAAAAAATCAAGAGCTATCTTGACAAGGAGCACCAGCATTGTTTTAATCCCAGAAGTATGACACTTCACAAAAATCATTCTCTGAAAAATATTAAACACACTAAGAAACCAATTATAAACAAATAGGAACATGAGCAGTATGCTGGTCAGGCTTTTGTCACAAAATAAACAAAGGCTGTTGAGACCTGCATGTAAAATATATTTTGTCTGCTACTTAGCACACACTGTAGCTAAAATGGAAAATTCTGTAGAGCCGAATGATAGCACTAAGTGAATTGGCATTTGCAATTAGTTTTCCAGTGGTTTGGCAGTATTAATAATGCAGCAGAAGGACAGGATATCCTTCAACTAAGTCAGTATGAAAAAAGGTTTTCATTAGCATTACAATGAACTCTGAGAACCAGGTATTCTTACTCACAGGAAATAAGGTTTGGGGAAATAAATTTTGTGTTTGAAAATGTTGGCTGAATTTTGGAGCATATCTAAATATGACTGTTATCAGAAACTGATTTTAGAATAGTGTAAGGATAAAATGTCTTTCTCAGGCTGTTATTGTAATTCATAAGATATTATTTTCAGCAGTGTTTATTGTACAAAAGAATGTTCAGCACCAGATAAATACACGAGGGAGCCTGGTTAAATAGAAATAAACCAAAGGAGTTACTTAAAGTTACAAGAGAAGCAAAATGCTGACATAGAAGAGATAAATTATTCTTTCTGTTATTTTACCATAATAGTTTACTTTGGTCAAAACCAAAGAGCAGTAACTAATATATTTGCATATTTGTGGTTCAAATTTACATGAAGATCACAAACGTTCTGATTTATCAACCAAGGTAAAATGAGGTTGAAGCAATCCAGTCCAGAGGAGCGGATTCTTATCAGCAGTACCCTGGCCCTGAAATAGATTATTGGAAGCCATCAGATGCAAGTTGCTGACAAGGAAGGGGTAGATGAGGAAGCAGAGTGCCTTTTTGTAACTATTGTCATCACAGGGCACTTGTGTTTGTCACAATGGTCAGATTAGTCCAGCCTTAATACCACAGTGTGCAATTCTGCTAAAATGGAGCTGACCTTCTGGCAGCCTGTAGCAGCTTTGGAATTCGGTGCCTTTGCCAGTGTAGCCCATCCTGCACGGCGTGCTTAGGTTTGAGCCTGATGGCCAGCTACCTCTTTATCAGCCAGTAAGATCTTCTAGGTGAATTACAATGCCTGCTATTACACAATAGCTCAGGGTCATCCAAATTCTCAGTCTTTTCCACATACTTGGTTAGAACACTAGCAGGATTTTTATGAAGGCTCTCTTCCTACACCTCCCTGCTCTAAACACTCCAAATACACTTTTATGTAATACTTTTAAGTCATTGTGGGTCTGTCTTCTGTGTGTCCTGATGTCCCTGCCTCAGATAGGCCTGGAAGAGTGTCCTATGTGGCATCACAGTTCTGCAGAAGACAGTTCATTCTTCAGCGTTCCTTCTCTCTTACACCACCTGGTTTTTTTTCTGTCTTCATCTGAGAGCAGAGGGAGGAAACTCTCAAGTTCAAGAGAATTAAGAAATCTGAAGCCTTCCTGGTTTTGTCTCTTGAACATTTCTTCTTTCTTCTCTGCGCACTCACCACCACATTCTTGCTCTGGAACCGACTACAGTGCAATTAATTGCTGATAATTTCTGTGTGTTATGCTCAGCTTGTTCTCTTGAAAGAAGCCATAATTTGGATAGGCCCCTCTCTGAAGCATGAAAAACATGATGCTTTGCTAATTTTCTTCAACAAAGTCACTCCAGATCAGGTGTCTGCCAGAAGGACCCTTCTGTAGCCTCTGTGAGACTTCTGCTCTGTGTACTTCCATCCAAGGCGGCCCTGGTTGTGATGATGCCTAGAAGTTGCCCGGTACAATAATGTTTTAATCTAGCATACAATGGATTGAATTTTTTGCCACACAGCAGACACTTGTGATAGTAAAATTTCCAACTCAACGCTGCTGAGATATATTTGGTTCCTTTTTTTTTGTTCAATATAAACGATGCACCCCATAGATGACATTTTGAGTGAAATTCAATTAGCTCTCTTTTATAAACAGTAGTGAACAATCGAGTCCCCCAAACTTGTGTTTTAGATGACAGCCAGCCAGCCGGTCACTCTCAAAGGAATTTGCTTGGAGCGGATGATGTGCTTGAATGATCTTATCTATCAGATTGGAAGGCAGATCCATGTTGAGAAAAGCTCCCAGAGGATGTGTGAGTAAAGCTCCCAGAGGATGTGTCTCTCCGTGAGGGACAGGAAGGTCTGTACCAGAACCTCAGTGGTGCCCTGGGCAGAAGGCAGAGACTTGGGGGCAGGATTCCAGCTGTAGCTTTGCCATGAATTTTTGACTGGGCTTGAAAATAAATGCCTGAAACACCAAGTCTGGAAAGGAAAAGAGATTAGGCCTCTGCTAGCAAACAAACTGCAGCTACTCACCTTGGTAAGTGTAGGTGAAATTTGGTCCAAAGTGTCTAGCCCAGGAATAGCAGATGTGAGTGGAACCTAATCCCAGAACTGCAAACTGCTTTAAGTATCTTAAGAGGGAGGGAAATGGCGAAGTTGTTTTTGTCAAACCTGTGCCCCAGCTATTGCAGTACCTCAGTATTGATCAGTCTTAGTGTACTGTGAAAATACAAACATTTTTAATGTTTTGGGACTTTTTTTTTTTTTAATATAGCAATTCTGTCTTATCTAGTCATAAGGTAGAAATTCCTTTCCAGAAATTTCAGTGGCTTTTAGTACAAGATTGCAGTAAGATAATTTTAGGTGTCTGTTTTGGCCACCAGATCTTTGCAGAATCCCTCACTTGGTGAAGTTAGTAGAAAATTTCATGTTGACTGTACTAGAAAGGTGGTCTCATGTGTTCTTGCATGTGACAAAAAAAATGTATAATGTCGATATACAGCATTTTTTAAAATCCTAGTGTGTCAAACAGGTATTGATGTGTTTATTCTAAATTTCAGTGAGGCTTTCTCTGCGTATCTTGTACGTCAGTATGTTGGGATAGGTGGAATGACTTTGAGAAAAGGCAGTAGGAAGGGGGGAGAGCTTAGATATGTGTTTGAACTCAGTTGAGTGAAACTGAAATGCGCATCCCCTTTAAGTGTAAAACATCAGAAGAAAAGAATCAAAACACAGAAGAGGTGAAGATGAGTGGGAAATTGCTACTCATCTGTTGAATGGAAACTTGATGTTAAATAAGATCTTCTTATGTTTCACCGTTTGAAACACAGTAAGAGTTCCAGGAACTAATTACCTAGCAATGGATGATGACATGGAAATATATTAAATATACATAGATAGCTAACCATGAATACTTGATGCATGCAAAAGAAGAGTCTACTTAATTTTTATGTAAATTAAGCAACATTGAAAGTGGCAATACAATAAGCAACAACACTGTTTTGCATTTGAATAGAACAAAGCAGCAAATTCACACTTGAAATAGAGCCTTTCTTCTTAAACTGTCTTTTAAGAGAAAAATATTTTAATGTCTGCTTTATTCCCAGTAAAAATGTGGTCTTCATAGGTAACATCTTGTCCAGAAACAATCAATTTAGGCTTTTAAAAGCTAATTTAATTCTTTGGTGGGTTTCATGTCTGTGTTCTCTCTTTTAATGATTAAAGGGGCTCATGTTGAATCAGTGTGATAAGAAGGCGTAGTTAATGCCAAGATTGTGTAAGGATTGCTTATTTCCAAAACTTTGTGGAAGTAATGAAAAGGGGTGCTCCCTCCAAAGGGGGTGTGTTGTGTGTAGACTGGTCTGGCAGAGGTGGAGATGCTCTAAGGTGGGCTCAGCTGCACCACATTGCTTTCTTGGGGAACAGCTCCAGCACAAATTCAGCTCAAGCCTGTCATCTGACAGATAGAAAACTCACTTGTGGTGACTGAGTGGAGAATAAAAACTGAGGAGCATTGAGGAGGAGGAAAAAGTTCAAAAAGAAGGTGCATTTGTCTTTAGCCTTCTACTGCAGATTGCTTGATAGATGGCAATGTTTATCATGACTTTATGCAGAGTTTATTTATGCTGCTCATTTTGCTTCATTTCAGAATTGTCCATGGATACACAAAAAGTTCAGATGTAGATGTATATACCTTTTAAAACTCTCTTGGAGCTGTTAGTCTTTGAGGGTTGGGGAGGAGAGTATTAAAACCATTATGAAAATATTGTAATTAATATGTACTGGTAAACAAACTTCAAGCCCTGTGAAAGAACAGCTGCCTTTGGCACATTTCAGTGGTAAGCATATGGCTATTCAAGTTTGCAGTACAAATCCCAAGGCATTTAGATCAGTGCCTGTCAAATAGTTTGTCATGACAGAGAGTTCAGCTTGAAGCTGCAAATTCAGTGCTGTTCCTTCTTTCTAATCTACTGTTGAATTTGATTAGTTGAGCCACCACTCAGCTTCCTGTAAGACAGGAGTCCTTCATCAGCAGTAAATAAACGGCCAGAGGCATTCAGGGCACAGTGTTTTACCTCTGTGTTATACAGTGCACTGTGTTACAAAGGTTTGAATAACTTTGGAAGGGCTGAGGATGAGTGTTTGTATTAGGGATGATTAACAAAAATTAAAAGCATCATCTGAGTTCATATTATAATGGCCAAAATAAAAATAGGCTCTTATTGCAGACAGTTTACTTATGTAAAGTTTGTAGATGAGGCTTTAACAATTGAGCTGAAAATCAAAATGACAAGATTCTAATTTTTTTCCTTAGCTTGCTTCCAAATCTACAACTTTCACATGGAGTTGAAGTCTAAAATAAATGAATAATTTTATTTATAAATGTTTGAGAAACAGAATAAGAAAAATCATCGTGAATTAGTTTTATAGTTGCTAATGAGCACTGGTTTTATACATGGAAAGTACATATTGGTCATTGACATTATAAAATTTGAGTCTTCCTTCACAGATCAGGTTTGGGCTTTGAATTTAAAAGCTGGTGCAAAACTGAATATTTGAAGGTCTAATGTATTTTTTATTACTGAGGCCAGATTTCTTTAACACATTTCTGCATCTGTTATCATTAAATCTTACAGAATTATTTTATTCCATTAGTTTTAGAACTGGTAATTTTAATTGGATGAAGCTAACAATGAAAGCAAAATAAAAAGAGAAAGAGAAAAAAATGTGACACTCAGAAGTTGACAAACATCATAAGGCTATTTGTGGAATCTTAATTTGGCTTTCTTACATGTATATGTGAGATGATTTGGTCTTTAGCTAAATGATTGCATGCCATTCTCTCCACATACACATCCTCTGCCTCATTGAGCACTCACTGAAGGAGCAACTTTTAAATATTTTGTTTTCCTCTCATCTTCACTGTGTGGCCCTGGGGCTTATGTGCTGCATTATTCAAACTGTTCTCTGAAAACAGATTTTCTATATAAGCATCTCTGCTTCTTGCTGCTTTAGTACTAGAGTGCTTCCTGATTTTGAAAGAATTTGTTTTCACAATGCCCGTGTTTCTCATGTGTGTGGGAAATGGAAGTGTGCAGCAAGGCTGAGGTCAGGTCTGCAGCGTGGTTTCAGCCACCTGTGGGCTTGTTTTCCAGTCGTGGTGCTTTCCATGCCCCTTGCAGCTCACCCTGCTCAGCAGTGCTGCAAAACTGACCCCAGAGAGGTCCACTCAGGCCAGCCAGAAGATGAGAAATTCAAGGCAGTTTATGAAAAAGGCAGAAATAGCATTCAGTTCTCTTGGGTTTTATTTAGCATGAAGATTGGTTTGAGACTCAGCTGCCTGAAGTTGAACTTGTCCTGTTTGCTTCCCCCTTTCTCAGTTTTGTTTGCTGCAGACCTTTATGCAGCAGATGAAGCAAAGCTCCTGCATTCAGTTGTTAGACAGCCCTGATTCACTGCAGGTTCAGGTCCTGAGGCAAAGTAGTATATCATCACAGAACTAAAGATAATCTCCATTATATAGGCAGAGGCAACCTTAGATCTGGCATTTCCCTACATCTGAGAAATGAACTTTACAACCTAATGTTCTTCACTACTGATGTTTTCAAACACTAAATCAGCTGCGGATCGCAAAACAGATACTGCCACCATCCCTCCACAGGCTGGGTCTCTGTTTTGGTTGCCAAATTCCCTTCCAGAGTTGTTAAATAGTTGTCCCCTTTGCGTTTGAATCAGATGGCTTCCTTGCCCGTGCTGCATGGGTGGTCACATGTGGCCAGGTCACACGTGGCAGGAGCCACACGGGTATGGGGATGTAGTGTGGTCCTTTACTCAGAGGGAATGGTGCATGAATGAGGACTAGAAGTTGAGAATACTCAGTAAGGACATATTCTTTTTAAATTTCAGCTGTAAACTCTACAAAATGTTTGCTGAGCATGTGCAAAATTGGGATTCTTCAAAGGCTCGTAGTTGTTGGCCAAATTTGGGATGTTTTCTTGAAAGTTGGCAAAAGGCATATTACTGACACAAATACCATCTCCTGCCAAACTTCAAATCCCAGTTCCAAGGCTTGGGGATGTTACTCCTTTCCAAAGAACAAACCATCTGAAATTCTTCATGACTTTTTAAGTAACAAAAACATTTTTTCCATAGCCTCAGTCTTTGATATAGCTGAATTGCTTTAACTGAGATTGTGGTGCTCCTTCCTCCCTTCAAAAAAAATAAAAGAAAGAATCTGAGTCTGAAAGAGCTTGGAAATTTAAACCACTTCAGTCCAAGAGGCTTAAACTTGTTGTTGCACATAGCAATTACAGTAGGTTCTTGTAATGAAAGAGTTGGGAAATTGTAATGCGGCAGTACTAAGCCTGCTTTATAGTAAAAGAAATCGGCTGTTGTCATCTGAGTTATTTCATACTAGCATAAAATTGGTGTTCAGGAACTTTGATTTTTAGATGAAATAGCCCTATCCGGACTGGACAATCTGTCCTGCTTCGATTTTTGCTTGGTCGGGAGAACGTGTGCAATGTTGGCATTGCCACTGTGCAGACTCAGTCCAGCCATCTAAGGCTGGTTTGTTAGGGTATCGTCTTGCAATAGGAAACGTCTTTTTGTGACAAGAATGCAAAGAATTTTGTTACTAATAGCATCTTGCCCTTTATGGGTAAAGTTATTTTGCTGCCTTCCATGTTGAATCCAGCTCTCGCCGACTTCAGTGCAGATCCGCTGCTTTTCTACCCGTCTTACTCTTGCAAGTCTGGGTCTTTAGCTGGGGTGAATTAGTTCAGCTCTTTTGAAATACCTACAGATTTGTCACTGTACATCCAGTGAAGTATTTGCACTTCTTTCAGCTAGAATGTATGGATTTGCTCTTGGAAGCTCAGGTTTTTATTTCCCAGCTAAACTTTAGTAAAGACGAACCAGGAAGCCGTTTGTAAGTTGCTTTGGTTCTCAAAAAGTTGCACAACTAGGGGGAAGGGGATGGGGGGATTATTAGTCCACCCAAAAGCTTTGTAACCAACTGTATATAGTTTTATGTGCGTGTAAACCAGCAACTGCCACTGGGGAAAAATACAGGAAAAGGATTGTTTTACAACAGGAGAATTTTTCTTATATGATTCACCATCTGGCCTGCAAATCCTGATGTCATAGCAGTGGTTGTAGGGGGAACAAACCTGCAGAGCCACAGCCAGAAAGCAAGGGAGGTGGATGAAGCTGTTTTATTTTGATGACAGTGGAGAATGCCACCTCAAGTGCTGCAGCTTCATCTAAAGCAGCAGGGCAATCAGACCAGTTGGCAAAAGAAAATCATTGATTTTTACGTGTATGAATAGGCACGTGACTCAGTTTGATACATCTGAAAAGACCACGGGGTATTGAACTGTTTTACTTTCATGGAGGTGGGCACATGAAGAGTCCAGATCTCCTCTTCACACTCATGTGTTCGCTGTACTGCAGAATAAATTGGTAAATCTGGCACATTGGCCATTTTCTGGGAGACTGTTCTTTTTTTTCTCCAGTTGACTGTCATCCTCTGAAATTTAGTATTTGCTGTCTGCTCTTGTATATGAGCAGAGGTTGCTGAGAATTCAATGCTTTATTTCTATTGATCGAGGAAAAAACATGAATTCTTTAGAAGTCAGCTTGATATTAGGTGTCAGCATTGCTGTTTTTAAATTGCTCGTGTCTTGTAGATACAGATGAATCAAAAACATAACCCACAGCTATTAACAAGTGTAAATGCCTTCTAATACTCTCTGGTCAATCTGTTATTATCTCAAGCTCTTCAAGCCCCATGTTGGGTTCCAAAAAGTAGGGAATCACAAACACATAGAAAGGTTTGGGCTGGAAGGAACCTTAAAGATCATCTTTTTCCATCCCCTGCCATGGGTGGGGCCACTTCTCACCAGACCAGTTTGCTCAAAGCCCCATCCAACCTGGCAAAGCAATTCATTACAAATATTTAACAAGGAACAGTTAAACATATGTCTTTTCTAGAAAATCTTTTAGGTTGTGGGATTCTTTTGATTTTTTTTTTTAACTTAATAAAAACACTGTGCTTGGTATAAAATAATTCAGTAAAATGCTGTTAGTCTCCATTTTCAGATTAGTCTCTCTTTGAAAAAGAATATGTTAGAAATACCAAAAGACAAAAGATATTTACCAGAATTTATAGAGCTTCATCGCTTGGTTTTTTTTAATATATGCTCTTTCTTATACAAATACTACAGATGTTGTTTGATTTAATTCCTGTTTTGCTTTTTAAACAACAGGAGTCATAACAAAAGAAACTAAATGTTCCACTAAATGTGGCTATTATCCTGTATTTAAAGCTACTTAACTTGAAATTAGTAAGACAGCAGTGGCTTGTGTGTTGTAATGACCATAATAAAGAAATGGTTTTGATAAAATCATGACATGGCCTGCTGTACTTCATATGAGACAGGATCATTCTAAAATGAGCAAATATCCTCCTCGTTCCAGACAAACAAACAAAAACCCTTAGACAGAAACAAAATAACTTTTTGTACTTTATGAGAATGTTTGGTAGCCTTACCAGCAGTTGCAATTTTAGTGGTTTTGCAAGAGATGGCATCATTTAAATTTAACACGTGAGTACTTCAAAAGGAGCTGTAGAAGCTGAACCTCTGGGTGCAGCCGACTTTAGGGTAACAATGAGAACAAACCTGCAGGCACGGCTTTAGCAGCAAGCGCCTTTTTTCTTGACCATCCTAAGAGTTTAAACTAAGCAGGACTATTTTCAGAAGATTGTTTTGGAGATTTGAAGAGTAATTATGTGTATCTGTAATACAAAATCTGTCACCTGTGGTGACTGTAGTTCTGGCAATTTAAGAAATAGTTCATTTTGTGCTGACCGCTGTAGTTTCTCTGAGAACATCTGATGAATTGAAACTCCTAAGGAAATATGCCGTCAGTTGTAATAAGTGAATATAAAAACAAATGTGTTTTTTGAAAGATGCCAAAATACAGGCTAAGTCATGCTTGTAAAACAGTGATAACCTATTTTCTCCTCTGAATTTCCAAGAATAAGAGACACTTTCTTGTTTTTCTTTCTTGGCTGGACCTTGAAATTCGAAGTCTCAGCCATGGAAGGGTTTCCTTAAAACAGTGTCTTTAAAGGTCCATTAATCTATCAGTGGTTTTGATATAGTTTCTTACATGAAGACCTGACTTTTTGCCAGTTTCAGTTCTATTTAGCCTCCTGTCCTCTTTTCTCTCTCTTGTTTTCCTGAAAAGGGAACATGTGAGTGTTGGTTGAGTTAAAGCTTCCATTTGGTGGTTTCTTGAATTAGGCCTTGCTTCCCCTGCCCTCCCACTCCACCCAGTGTTTTCTTCATGACTCACGCTAATTTGTAGGTAGTAAAAGTATTGGGATTTACAGATTGTCCCTTTGCCACTGCTGACTTTCTTCCAGGAATTATTTAAAACTGTAATGGAGCATATCTTTGAGGCCCTCTGCAAATTGTGCCTGTGTCTCCACCTCTTAGTAACTCACGTAAAGTCTGGCTTGTTCAGGGCACATTGCTCTGAGATTTTTTTTTTTAATGTAGCAATAGTTCTTCCTTCATTCCACTGTAATTTTAAATGCTGAACCAAGGAACTCAGTCAAAATAAAAAGGCAGAATATCAGGGAGAGCGCTGCAAAGGGATGGGCTAGCAGCAAGTCTCCCATGTTCCTTTTGAAGACTTCAGGAAACAGAGCCCTGTCCCCTGAAATTGTGGTTGAGAGGGTGAGGTTTGAGAAGGCATTGCAGAGCAGTGGCAAAGGTCTTTTAAAGGAAAGGAAAATAAAATAATGAGTAATCCAGACTCCTTCGGCAGCTGCTTCAGGAAGAGATACAAGGAACAAAGAAATTGTGTAATAAGCGGCCTGTCTAGGAATCACCTAAAGATGTAAATGCTCTGAGTCTGCCACCTAGATCATTGCTGGTTTACTACAGAGAGGAACATGGGTTTGTACATGCTATAAATCTGTGTCTAGCAAAATTTACTTTTCTGTGCTGTGGCAGCGAGGTCATGGGCAGACAGACTGGAGGGACACATTCTGCGGCTCTGTAGTGTCATGTACCTGGTGTGTGAGGAAATGGCTTAGCTTAAAAATTGAGGTTTGCAGTAAAATAGCTGCAAAACGTCTATCAGAGACTAACAAAACTATTCATGAGATTCTGATCCTTCAACTATGGGAGCCTTGTGAAATGTTGGTTCTGCCATCACTAATTACAACCCTGTAGCAAAAACAACATATCTGGTCTTCTTGTGTGTGTGTCTGTAGTTTTTACCCTATTGTTTTGTAACCTTAAATGGGACTTAAGTTTTTCATGTATTGTCTGGTTTTATTCAGTCTTAATTCCTTTGAGTTTAGTTTTTTTGGAGGGCTTGAGTTATTGATGCATTGAAGAATATCATGGACAGAGGTTACCAAAAAAGGGTGTGACTTGGGAGTGGAGTAAATTTAGCACATCCACATTTTATTAAATTTATGACTCATAAAATGCTCAGTATTTCACAGAATAGCCAACTGACCCTCATTTTGCTTGTGCTGATGGATATCCTGAAGTTTTGCCAAATAGTTTTGGAATTATATCCTCCAGAAAATGTTATTGCCTATTAAAAGCTTGAATGTGACCTTTTCTCCTTTCTCTTCTCTCTGACTTCTTTCTCTGGACAGATCCCATACTGAAATTCTTTTTTTTCCTCTGTCCATTTGGCAAAAGGATTCCACCTCCTGCACACCCTCTGTTGTGTTTTAGTACATGTAAAAATGGACATTTTTGCATGCAGCACCATCTTCAGAGTGACATCTGTCTTTGTATATTATCTTTGTTTCTGCATCTGGACAATCTGAAACTTTTAGACAGGATATTTGTAATAAGCTTCAGCTCTTGAATGAAAAACTGCTTAATTGTTAAGAGGGGGTTTTTTGTTTAATCTTGTTATGAAATGTTCCTTCTTGTTTTCTGTGTGGTTTTTTCCATACAGCTGTTGATATTGTAAACTGCACATTTGCAGGGACACATGTGTCTGCAGCAGATGATGCTGTCGGCTTCTTAGTAGTTTTTCTTGTTTATGGACTGGAGAACATTTCAGATGGAGAAGAGCAGCTGGAGGGAGAGCAATGTCAGCATACCCTACTGGGATTTTGATCACACTAAATTCTGTTAATAAAATTCAGGGTCTATATATCAACATAGAATAACTTGGAAATGTTATATAAACATTTTCCGGTGAGGACTAAGGGTCTGTGAGATGCAACTTAAAAGGTATTATCTTTCTTTAAATCTTTTCAATTCAGAACTGTACAAAAGCCAAGGTTTTTCTAGCCTCACTGGCAGATTTTAAAAAACAAAGATTTAGGAGTCTTTTTTGGTAAATGTTAGAGGTAATACTTTTAATCATGAGCTAAGTCAAATCTATGAAAATAACCTTTAGTGCTGCTTTTAAAAATTATAGCAGTAAAGATAGGTGGGCTTACAGCAAACTCTGTAGGTCGAGGTATGCAGATGTACTTTCCAGAATGACTTTGTGTTCACTCACCTGACCTGTGTCCTGGTACAGCAACTGCATGTGCAAACAGAGAGTGACATGGGGTCTGTGTTCCTCATCTTGAAATCGTGTGTCCGAGAAAATCAAATAACGTACGTGAGGAGAGAACAACACGTTATATAATGCTCTGCTTCTCTTACTCACCCACTGCCTCAGCGAGCGCATTTGGCCACTTCACGGCTTCCTCTGCCTGCACGGAATGTGGTTTGTGGATTGCAGGAAATAAGGAGAAATGAAAGAGCTGGCACAGGGAAAATTAATAAGCGTACGCAGAGGGGTTGTAAGCTGTTCAAGGCGCTGGTGGCCGTGCATATGAATAAACAGGTACGAGAGGTGAAAGGGGCTTCTTTAAATTTTAGATCCTAATGTAGCAATTTCGTTTGTGGTCAAGGGACTGCACAAATACACAGGGCAAGTTAGGCACATCTGATTTCAGAACTGTTAGTACATTAGGTTTCTGAAAATAAAAATAAAACAGTTTATATGAAACCCAAACAGCATTCCTTATGTAATTCATCTTCTGCAGGCATCTTCTTTCTTTCAAACATGTTGAAACACAATATATTTTTATTAGTTACCCTGTAAACTAAAAAAAACAGGCCTAATTTCTGTTTTACTGTTTTTTCTCCACATGTATTTTGCACATTTTATTAAATGCTGTCAGTAGTCACTTTTTGTCCAATTCGAATAATTTTTTACTCTAAAACCAGAGGAATAAAAACCTTCAACTTGTTTTTTAAGACATGTAGATAAACAGATACAGCTGCATATATATATATATATATGTAGTTTTCCAGATGAGCAGTTGATATTTTTAGTAGTAAATTTTAAAAACTCTAGTTGCATTCCTTTTTAAGATAATTTAGTAGGGTTTGAGATATGAAAATACATTTACAGAACGCTGAAGTATTTTTGCATTTCTCTCAAAACCAAAATTGGCCATCTTTTTGTGTAGTACCTGGGTTGGGGTCTTTTTCACACACAGGATATCCAGTGCTATAATGTGGTTAAGAGATGCAGATTTTGACCTCATCAAATGCAATGCAATCATCCTCAATTCAGAATGGCCACATTATTTTTCCAAATAGCCCCTTTCCTTTCTGTTTTGGAGTGGAATATAAAAATATCTTTTCTGTAACGTTGGTTGATTTCTTCTCTGAATGTATGAGGTTAACATTTAATTGCAATTCTGTGCATGAAACAAGAAGAGAGCACAGCATTTAGTTGTGTGATCTTGTTTCCACTTGAGAAATGGAAAAGTACAAGCTCAAGTTCTGTTTGAGTGAGGCATCCTTAAACTGTCGAATACTTCAGTTAAGCAACAGAAGAAAGTGGATCTACTACACTTAGAAGCTAATTTTGAGAAACAGGCAGTGAAACATCATAGAAACCATTTAAAAACCTGAACCAAGCTTTCCAGCAACCAGTCTGGGTAATTTTAAAGATAAATTATGTGTTCTGTCCTAGTAAGAGCCTCCCTGGAACCCACAGGATTGTTTTGAAATTCATCCATAAAGCTGAAAGTTGTTGTAATGAATTGCATTTTAATAATGTTGTGCAGGTTCCAACCAGGACCCAAAGATTTGATTCATATCTGCCGAGCACAGAGAATACATGATAAACTGACAAAAAGATACGGATCCTCCCTGGAAGAAAATTGTTTCCGTGCAGAAATTTGGTCATTTTGCAGGTGGTGGGAGCATTCCCAAAGAGCAGCATGAAGCATCTTTGAACTTTAACACTTTGGAGATCTCTTTTTGGTGGGTGGGAGAGCAGGGACTGAGGTAATTCATGTGCAGGGGTGCCAGTAATGTGCCTGCCATGCAGTTCTTGGCAGATTACCTATACAGGGGTGAGTCACGTCATTTGCAATAAAGAATCTGAGGTGTAATTGAGGATGGAAATTCTAGATGCGTTTCATAAAGGCAGAAAATATAATTAGACGGGTTTAAGCATGCATGTTTCTTGTACACATTGTGTGTGGAAAAAATACTCCTGTCTCCTAAAGCATCGTAAATTCCAAGTATTAGGTGCAGTATTATACAACCTGGTTTTGAGAAAATGCATTAACCATCATTTTATAACTGGTTTTTCATAGCTGTAACAAAAGTCATGGTGGAGAATGCCTGTGTCTAGTTCAGGCTTGTCTTTTCCATGCCCCTTCGATGGCAAATCTCTTTTTGTCTGAACCAGGTTTTTTGCAGACGTTTACTCAGAGTTTTATTACTGAAAGGTGCGTTCAGGCCTCACATGGTTTCTTATAAACAACCCAAGGTGGGTTTTGGTTACTGTTTCTATCTCTGAAGTTAATTCTTTGGTCAAGCACTTTGCCGTTTGGAAAGCAGCATAAAGTCAGGGAAGCAAGACTGAAGGACTAGGCAAAGCAGGGGTTGTTGTCTTTTTTTTTTTTAAACATGGTTACTCATTTTCAACAGGGCTTTCTGTAGCAGAAGTAATTATGTTGCATCAAGCATTAGCACTGTTTGATCTGTCAGTTTACAAGTGTATGCATTAAGCCTTCAGTAGGAATTCTTACGTTGAAACTGAAAAGCACTGAAAGGCAGAAATGCACTGTTTACTAAGACAATATCAGCTCAGTATGTCATAGAGGGAGCTTTAAGCATCTTGCACTGTAATAAGGAATGTATGTGTCTTGTCACTTCCCCATCAGTTAAGATCAAGAGCTGGGTGACTGATGGGAGGCAGGAAACATCTTGTAAAAATTGCTGTATTGAAACACAGACCCTCAGTTTGGAAAAGAAAAGAAACAACCCTCAAACCTAAAATTATTAATTGAAGTCAGTTCTGGCTTTTTTTCTGCTGGTGGAGGAGAAAAAAAAAAAACAAACAACCTAAGGAATTATTCCACTTGTTTTTCTGTTTGGGCTTTTGTTTTGCTCTTTAGATGGAATCTGCAAAATTCCAATATCCAGGAGTTCAGGGCTATGCATCTGGAGGCAGTGGCATAGCCCAGTCTTCATTCTGCTCTTCTCTTGAGGCACTGCTGTTTTGAGTATCTCCTATTGACAACAGGAACCTTTTTGTTAGTGTGAAGGTGTCGGAGTTGAGCACTGACTGATGGCACAGGGCGATATTTAATGTGAATTTCTTCTTCCCTGAAAGTTTTTAACTTCAGGAATATGCAGCAACTTTTGCTGTTCTAGATAAATGAACGCATAAGGATACTGGGGGAGGAATTAAAAAGTACTAAACCCCACAGTTTTATGACAACTTGAGTCCATCATTGCTGTTTTCTTCTCACCTAGTTTGGGGATGTTTGTGATAACGCACATGAGGCAGGTACCTGTTCTGTAATCCAGTCTCTTTTGTGTTTTGTCAGTGGTGAAGAGATTTGGTTCTGAGCAGCAGTGACGTGCGTAGCTGGTGGGCAGAGTGTGTTTGTCTGCAGGGATGGAGTGAGTGCCTGCACCTCTGGAGGGAGGAGGCAGGGTGTGCCCCTCACTTCTGCTGGAGTTTGTAGCTCGGAGGTCCTCTTGGGCCCTTCACCATTTCAGAAAAGGAACAGCTGTTCCATGCCTTTGTTTTTTCCATCTGTTGCTAGCCAGGAATTTGTGAACATCCTTCTCGGATGTGGATCTTGCTGAGGTTATTCATGTCTTTGTCACCTCCCAGGCTGAAATACTGCAATCCATACTTGGAGCAAATGTTCCTAAGTCTCCCGAGCATTTAGCTGGTGTGTACAAAGCAGTGGCATACTTCCCAAGAGGGTTTAATCAGCATGGGCTTGATTTTTTCAGATAGCTTTGAGCCCTTTAGCTCTGTGATGAATTTGCTGAAAGCTGCAGGTGTGTTGTATCTCTGAAAATCAGGTCTTGGGAACACGCTGAGCTCATGTCTGTTACCCTCCTCTGGCTACCTAACTTGTTCCAGATGCTGTTCTAGGCAATAGCAACTAATAGAGGAAAATGCTACTCTAGGCAGTGGGAGAATAATGAAGAAAAAATGTTCCAACCCTTGGCCCAGAATTCTTATGAATTGCAGGAGGACGCTGTGTTCTGTGTAATCTTGTTTTTGCATCTTACCAACACAACAGATGTCAGCTGCAGGTTGGGTCTTCTGCCGTGAGAAGACAAGCCTGGACCCACATCATGGATGGGTGGGGGAAACAAGCACTTACCCTCTTTGGTGGATGAAGGAAGGGGTTTCTAATAGGAAAACATACTGTGCCTGTAGCATCCAGCCTGATGAACTTCCCTGGCTCCACAGGCTAGCAGTGGGAATACCTGTGTCCCGCTTCCATCCATAGTCAGGGGTTCAGATTCCTCAGCAGCCCCAGTACAGCTCTTTGGCAGGCCTGGCTTCTTCTGATTCCACATGCTGAAGGGACTCAGTGCAGGGTCTGGTGGAGCAAAGGGAGCATCCAGTGTGGGGCAGGAGACAGGAAGATAGTTCCTTTCAGAGATGGGATATTACTGGATTGGTTTTGCTGTATCACCTGCATCCCAAGAATGGAAGTGGCTTAAAACCTCCTTTTGGAGGGAAAAGGGTTTGATGTCAGACTGAACAGGCTACACTTCTGGTTTGGTGGCATACTGAACATTCACATTCTTATCTAGCCCTCTGTCCAGGACAGTTGTCTCCACAATTAAAGGAGTGCAAGCAGCGGATCAGAAGATCCATATTCAAGGTATTCCCAGGGGGCAGAGAGCAGTCCTGAGCTCAGATGTGTTTATTTGCCTGTGAGAACATGGATCATTGTGCTGATGATGCACAAGCATCCCCAATACATGTCTGCCAGCTTCACCTCCTGCTCCCAGCAGTCCCTTTCCCTGCGTACAAGTTCCTGTTGCAGGGCATGGAGCACGTTCCATGAAGTCCTTCCGAGCAATCTCTCTGTGCCTCATACCTGTTAAAATCACAGAATCATAGAATGGTTTGGGTTGGAAGGGACCTTAAAGATCATCTAGTTCCATCCCCCTGCCAGGGACAGGGACACCTTCCACTAGACCAGGTTACTCAGAGCTCCATCCAACCTGGCCTTGAACACTTCCAGAGATGGAGCATCCACAGCTTCTTTGGGCACCCTGTGCCAGTGCCTCACCAGCCTCATAGTGAAGAATTTCTTCCTAGTACCTAACTTAAACCTACCCTCTTTCCATGTAAAACATTCTTCCTTGTTCTGTCACTACGTGACCTTATAAAAAGGCCCTCACCAGCTTTCTTGGAGATCTCAAGATCTCAAACAGGAAGAAATTTCTGGAAATCTCCACCTTCACAGGCAGGAAGATTATTTCGCCATGCTATGTAGGGGTTAGGGGCAGCTTAGGCATTGTATGACTGTTACATTACCAGTGGGGCCATTTTTTAAACCTAGTTACAGAGTCCTTAAATGTAATCCATCTGCGCAACAGTCCTTGTTCCCATGGGGAAGAGAAAAAAAGGAAGAAAAAAAGAAGGGGAAGAAAAAAGGAAGGGAAAGAAAAAAGGAATGTAAATATACATATTGTATCCAGAGATGCATCTTGCCTGGAAAGCTGATGTCTATAAAAGGCTTACAGGCGGTCTACTAAAAGTAGTAAATATTAGCGGTCCCATCTTGCAGAGAAAGAAGGGGCTTTCCTGTGAGTTTTTAGGTTTCAAAAAGAGCAAGGAGCTGTTGATGGGCTACCTTTATTCTTGCTATGAACCTAAAACTATGTATGTTATAATGGACAAAATAGAGAATATCTAAAATAAATCCCCTCGTAGCTCTTCTTTTGCCCTTAATTAGAGAAGAGCTGAGTTGGAAGGTCAGTCAATTTATTTTCTGTGTTTTTTAGCCCTGCTTCAGTCTCCACTGCTGATCAGTTATAACAGCAGTAGCAGATTGCATGTCAGAACATCTTTGGAAGTGAGAAATTAGAACTGTTGAAGACTACTTCACAGATGTGTCAACCCAGGAATTAAGTGAGAATTAAACCTAAATAATATGTGTAGTCTTAAGAACTGAGCCTGGCTTTGGGTTAGGTTTTTTATTTATTTCTTGATATGATGTCAAGGGGTTAAAAGCGAAACAGTACTAAACTATTCACAGGATTTCACAGAAATTGTGAGGGTATGTCCCCAGCACGATGATTGTCTTGTTCTCTAGGTAGAAATATGGTATTTAAAGCAAAACCAGTATCAATTCATTCCTCTAATAAAAAATAATGAAAAATATTTACACACATCTATTCACTATGGATAGTGAAGACAGAAAATGAAACGCAGCACTCTCAGTGGCATTCAGGAGCATGGAATTTATGATGTGCTGCAGTTCCTTGTTTATTGTGTTTATTGTGTTTCATAATATATGGTGGTCTCACATTTCCATCAGTGTGCCTTAGTGCCTGACATGCCTCTGGTGCCAAAACATCTCATTGTGGGTTATCCACAGGCTACGCTGGATTTACAATTTCCTATTTCACCTTCGTAAACAGAATGTTTTCTGTGCCTGGATAGATAAACGAGCACATCTTGCAGTAAAAATTTTATATGGGAATTCCTGGAGCGACCAGCACAAAAGCTGAGGCATGCTATACAATTAATGATAAGACTTGGGCTTTGCATTTGTGTTGAATTGTGAAGGGAAGACTGAAATCCCTTTTCTTAACATAAAATATTTAAAATCAAGCATTTATTATGCCTAGATTTGATAAGGCTACTTACCAGCCTAGACATGTTTGCACACAGCAGTATCTTCTCATTTAAATTCAATCACAGTCACAAAACAAGCCTGGCTTAGACTAGCTGAAGATATAAACTTCATTTTCATCTCATTAGGCCACCTGGAAGCAACAATCAGTGAGTAGTCCTGACGTCAATGGTCTCTCTACTTCATTAAAATGTTAATTTCATGGCTTTAATTCCCTTTGTAAAACGTGCTGCTGCAGGACACTATATGCAGATTTATTCTGAAGCAGACAAATCTGCATGCCGTATTCCTTTTTAGTGCCTTAGGTTCCTTTGGATTTTTATTTTTAGCCATCCCTATTTTTATAAACTGCTGTGAAAAGATGATCACCATAACAACCAAAAAGTAAATATTTTCTTAAAACAGCCCTTTGAGAATGTATACTTAAGAGTCAGGAATTCAGGGCATCATGCATTTACTGGTATTTTGCGATGCTGTTCCCTTTTCCAGTTTTTAAAAATGAGACAGGTATTGTTAGTGGCTAATATTTCCAGACAGTGGATCATGAAGGGAAAGCAGTGTGTGGTAAATCAGAAGCAGCTACGTAGATCAGCTATAGCATCAACACCTTTACTTGAGGTCCTGCTTATGCCAGGACAAAATGATGGTCTTCTCACTTTTGGAATCCTTCCTTGATAATATGTACTTCCTCAGCATTTAGTCATCCTCATCTTGCTTTAGGGGATGCATTTCTGGTTGTGTGCTTCAAAATTGTACGTCATAGTTTGAGTTCAACTGTTGGCAGTAGAAGTACGTCTTCAGTGCAGGAAAACAAGGGAAGGTAATTGTTCCTCTGGTCTTTTCCCCTTTTATTGCATGCAGTTCTTTCTTAAGAGTACAAGCACTCTTGGGTATTTTTCCAAGTGCTGTGTAAATGATTATTATGTGTTAGTGTGCCTGTGGCATCTATAGATGGATGAGCTGTTCACTCCTGTTGCAGATGGTAAATCCAAAGCTCAGGGTCTGGGCTTCTCAGGACCCATTGTTGGTGGAGCTGCCTGGCTCAAGAGCACTGTGCTCAGCCAGAGGGCTCTGATGGCACACTTGGGTCTGGGCTAGTGACAACATTCAGCAACACGGTCCTCCTGCTCTCCCCTGGCAGATCCTGTCACTTTAGGCACTGTACAAATCCCACAGAGGCTCTGCTGGCGCATGGTGCCAAGGCCTTTCTGTGCAGGACCTTGGACAATACATGGGGTCTGCCTGGTGTTAACCTGGCTGGAGAGGACAAAGATCACCAAATCACAATACAGCAAATGAAGGAGGGTTTCCTTGCTAAGCACTGGACACATCCGAAGTTTTCCCTCTGGGAGTCTCAGTGAGATTTCCCTGCAGCTGGCCCCAGGAGAGTGCTCCTGGTAAGTAACTAGGAACAGGTAGTTAATTTGGCCTCCTGCCTGCCCTGAGACTGCCAGGAGAGCAGTGGAGGTGTAGCTTTATCAGTCTACCACTGTGTACATCTCTGCTACTTCTCAGCTCTCACAGGGAGCAATATAGAAATGTGCCCTGTAATTGTAACTGAGAAGTAGCCAAAATAACTTAAAAGGTGTGAATGAAGTTAGCGTTCCAGACTTCCATAAGTTTCCTATTTCAGATTAAGTAAGATAATTTACCAATGAGTCTAAAAAGGTTGGTACTTAATTTTTCACTCTTAATGTCAAGGGAGAAGTTTTTTGAAAGTCAGTGAAGACAGATGGACAGTAGCCAATTCATTTCCATCTTGGGTCTCTTGCCTACAATGTTATTTCATCACCGGCAGTGCCATAACTCAGTGTACCAGTCAATTTAAAATGCCAAAGTGTGCCAGGGTTTTACTCTATGGATAGAATTATTCATTCATGTCTGCAGTTGGTGAGTGGAGTGATACTATGACGACTTCTCAGATCACAGACTGATCTAGAAAAATATTCCATTTGTAACCTGAGACGTTAGCTGTTATTGCAGCAGCATACTCACTCCTCTAACACTGTGTTTTGATTTGTCTTACAAAATGTCTTATAAGCTAATCAAAGAATTTATCACTTTGGTGTGCAGGCCACTTAAACATGAGTTACTGCAGGTGTTTGGACAGTTGTCATCAGATGGTCAAATGTGTTTTGTTGTAGCCTGGACATTTGAAAGGCCGTTTCTATGATAGAGCAATGCAGTTAAAGTTGCTGTCATCACTTAATGAACTCGTGACTGTGGGCTGACATGGCTTTGGGAGAATAAAAATAAGAGGTCTTACTGTTTGGTTTGCATTTCTTTTGTCTCAGTCACTAAGTGTCTAGTTCCAGAGATATTCATGCTATAATTGCTTATTGTTTGGTGTGTTTATTTGTTTTAGTGCTCTTGGAAGCAGGGCAGATGGAAGAGTTGGTGGGAGGTAGTTTGTGTCACCATTGCTTAGGCATCAAATAGACTGAGTGGTGGACTGTAGGTTTCAGCATTCCATGCATTCCATGTTTCAAGAAGTATATCAAAGCTACTGAAGTTCTCCTTGGCTTATGTTTGCCCACAGAGAGAAAGGTTTCGACCAGAATTACCTCGTAGAGCTAAACTATCTTTGCCCAGCCAACCTACACTGGATTTTTCATCACCCACCCCACTGTTTATTTTTGGAAGACTAACTGGCAGTTCATCATTCAGTAGCTCTTGAAAAGCCTGACTGTTCCTCAGAAAAGAGATTATGCTCTTCAGATAAACTTCAACTCTCTCACCACCTTTGTTGACCTGCCATGTGACCCAATGGCAACTTCTTTGTTCCCATTTGTAAGGATGGCCTTCTCCCTTCCCACTGGGATGGAACATGGGAGACATCCATTTGCACCTGGCTGGTGAAGACATCGTGCTGTACCACAGCAGAGCCTTACTGCAGGCAGTTGAGAGTTTTACATTAGCCCTCTCCTTGGCTCTCTTCCTTGGCTCTCATTCCCCCAGAGCAGAGGTGTTGGTGTGTTTAGTGGTGTTCAGGAGGGCTCTTGTCCTTTCCCTCCTGCCTGAAGCCCTCCACAGCTGTTTGTGTCCTTGGGCCAAATATGAGTGGGAATAGCAGTCTTCCCCTGAAGGCTGTGCAGATGGTGTGTAGCTTGTCCGTGGGCACTGAGGCAGAATTTAGCAAGGCTAAATGTTGTTTGCAGTGAACAGGGTTACGTTCAGGAGCACTTGAGGGAAAATAGCAACATTCTACTGAGGAACATGGAGTTTTCTGGGATGTCCTCGCAATGTGTTTCTCATCTGTTTGCTGTTTCTGTACACCTTGGGATGTCCCAGTGGAGGAAGCTGTGGACTGAGGATTTTCATGATGCTTTTTTGTGCTTTCTGTGGTAAGCCTTAGGGGATCAACATGCAGATAGATTGATTGTTCAGGTAGTTTTGAGGGAAAGTGTTTCTGAACTCAGATGTGTTAGGGATAGCAAAGTGTATTTGTGGAAAACATAGCTCAGAAGGATTTTCTGTTGTGACACATAGTTTTTCCCCTTAATTAAGCATTGTCCTCTCCATGCACTGTGTGAAATTTAGGGGGCTACATTTTTCCTTGAGTTAAAATATTTAAGGAAAACAATTGTGTACTGACAACAATGGGCTTTTTAAATTGCAGGCCATTTGTTTCTGTAATTCCTATGAAATAAATTCAGCTGCCTAAGTTGATTCTATTCATTGTGGTTTAGTTATGTACATACTCATATTTGTGTTAAAAAGCAATGTTAAAAACATTAGTGATGAGTGCTTTCAGAGCTTTCTAGCATGCAGTGCCAATGGAGTTAAATGTTCCACTGGAGTTCAGAAATGGAAGTTTTTAGCAGATGTTTTCAGGAAACCAATTTTAGACTTCTGTTCAAAGATGCCTGTACAAGAAGGATTTACAACATTTCTCATCTGTGACTTCAGCTGCCGGCATGGGTTTGCCTTCTGATCAGTATAAAAACCAGCAGACCACTGCTGTACACATCTTTAATATGAAGGTACAAAGCATAGAGGTGGACCCTAAGCCTTGAGCAACACACTGGCTCAGTATTGGGCCATTGCATACTGGGATAAATGGTCTCTCTCAGCCTTGTTCTCGCAACACCGAGACCAGATCTGAAGATGAACCACTGGCCTGTATCTGACTCTTTGCTGTCTTTGCAAAAGGAATTCACCTTCAAATTTACTTCTCTAGCTGGCAGAAAGATAGCATCACACATGTGGAAGTACGAGATGGGTGCCCAAAATTCAGCTTCAGTCTGGGCACAGGAATGACTGTCCAGGCACTCCCAGCAGTCTTTGTTCATTTTCATTCAAGGGATTGACTTTAGTGTAATTTTTTGAAGCATCTCTGTGAATAGCAGTAGTTGGGAAAAAACATTAGCAAATCATTTTATCACTGGAGACAGATCTTTCTGTTGCTGTGCACTTAAAATTTCTGCAATCCCTCATACATCTGTAAGGCCATGGTACTGTGTTTTCACACATCTCTTGGTATGGAGCATCCCTTTCTCTTCTATGGCATTGCCATGACAGCTTCTCTTGGTTCAGCCATTCTCACATCACCAGTTAAACATTACTGAGCTGGAGCTGAGGGAATTGCTCAGTGGCTCCAGCAGTCACTGTTGGAGGAAGCTCATCTGCTCCTGGACCTCCCCATGTCTATTTTCTGCAGGGCACTGCAGGATAGAGGAGCACCTCCTTCAGTTTTCCTACCATTCTGCCAGTGAAGGGAAGAAACACTGTTTGCTCTGACACTCTAGAAATGTGATGCAGGATGAACAGTGCGTGTCCTTACCTTGGCTTGAGTGAAGGGAGGGGTAGCAGCTATCCCAGTATCCTGTGGGGACCACCATGCCAGTGCCACCAGGATGCTGTCAGGAGGATGTTTGGTTTTGCAATAAGAATGGATTGGGCAACTTTTTATTTTTTATTTAGGAAAAAAAAAAAATAGGAGGCATTCAATTATGTGCCATGGGTACCTGTAGGGCCATCCCTTCTTAAAGAAGTGCATCCTGATCAGGAGCAGTCAGTCCTGCAGTCAGTTCCTGCAGGTGGGAAGGACTGGAGGGGTCTGCACTGGTTAGCCTCTTTCCATCCATAGCAGCTGGGAGGGTGCATGTGTGCATGTGAGGTTTCTATGCATGAGGAGGATCCAGAGGCCATCAGACCCTTCAACTTTGTGGCTCATTTCCATCAGAGGAGCTCCACCAAGGAGCTGCAGTAGGGTTTGGGTCTGATCCTGTGTCATTAGGGAGAAAAGAAACTATATAATCATTATCCTTTTTAGAAAGTTTAATCACAGCCTGCAGAGGGATGGCAGTGTTTTATCTGACAAATATGTCACTGTCTTTCATCAGTTGATTATAATCATCTTGGAAGTTCCAGTGTGTCTGTTTTTCCCTCTTCTTTTTTACTATTGTGTTTTGTTTAACTTTCCCTAATGAGCCCAGTGAAAAGCAATTGTTCTAAATAAATCATGTGCGCTACAAAGCAGTATATCACAATTAGGTTTCCATTATGCTTTAATTAGGCATTCCATTATTAAATTGATGTCTTTGGCTTCTTCCAGGTCTCAGACTAATCCTGAAACAAATTCCTCTTTGTGGATAAATATTAGTCAGTCGTAATTAAAGAGTATTCATTGGCGTTGCGGCTTTTCATTAAATCCCTTTCTGATTAAGATGGCTCCCCCAAGTACTGGGCTGATTAAATTTAATAAGATTTGTTCACTTGTGTGTATCATGGTCTGGTGGAAACTGTTTTAGCACCAGGGGATTGGGAACTATAAGTTCATGTCCTGGTGCAGGCAGCCATGGGTCTAAATGCCTGTTTTGCGCAGTGCTGTACACTCTTGTTTCAGGGGGCTCTATGGTTTGTGTGGTCAGTCAGCAGCAAAAAAAAACCATGGAAATTGAATTAGCAGTGTTAGAGTTGAATTTCAGAGGGCTAAGTTACATCTAGAGGGTTACAAAAAAGAAGGGAAGATTAAAGTATGTTGGAGGCTCTGTTTCCTTAACTCCTTCATGACTAGGGCTTTGCTGCTGAATTCAAACTTGAGTGCTTTTCTACCCCAAAGCATTTTCTCTTCCGGAGATGTAGAGATGAGCTCATTTCTATGTAAATATGCCTCAGCTGAAAATTCAGATAATAAAAAAGATGCTCCTGACAGAAGTTCTTGTAACATCAGAGAATGAAATGTTTTCAGAGCAAAATCCTTGTCCTGGGTTTAAAAATCAAGGTGAAACTAAAGCATGATATGGCTTTAGTGTATATATCCATTGGAGAGAGGTTATAAGCATCACTATTTTCTATGTGCTGAAATTATGCCTTCTTGTGCGGCTGCTGGTGCTGTTCTGCATTCCTCCTGCTTTGTACACAGAAATGAAAACAAACCACTGTGACCAAGAATGGCAATAGTACAAATCAGTGAGGCGTGCAAGAGATCGGCTCAGGACATCTGCAGAAGCACTCCATCCAAATATTTGAGGTGGCAGCTAGCAGGTGTTTTTTTCAATATCCAGTTCATACTCTATTTTTGGTGCAGGCTACATTTTCATCTAGTGTTTTGGTTTGGGATGGGCCATATTTGTAATATCAAATATCTCAAAATGCATTTTCAGTGTCGTGTATCCCAAATGTAATGGTACTGGGAATATCATCTAGCCAGTCTGTCGGATCACATGGAATCAGAGTTGCCCCCTGATTCCAGATTGCTGTTCCAAGGGCTGCTGAAGGCCCGTGAGTGATGCCTGGGACAGCGTGAAGGGGCAGGGCTGGAGGCGGTGTCAGGTCAGTGCGCAGCTGAAGAGTTCTCTCTAGCGGTTGGTTGTGGGTAGTGAGGGCAGATAGCAAAGCGCACTGAATTAAGGGAAGGGTACTCATCTGTAGCTACTGAAAAAAGGGAGAAACATAGAGTAAAGTGAGGAAAGGAAGCTGACCTTTATATCTGAATTATAAAAAAGAATAGTTATAATGTACTAGAAGCCAAGAATAAAATGTCTTTTCTCTAATAGCGGTCGTTTATTTATTTACTGCTACTGTTGCAATACAGCAGTGGATGGTGTTATGCTCTTCATAGCACCACCCTTCCACTGGCCTGAAGTGAGGGCTAATGGACAGTGAGGATCCATGGCATTTCCGAGGAGATGGAGTGCACTTTGAGCTGTTGATTACCAAGCGAGAACTGCCACAAGTGCTTCCTTCTGAGTATCTGTGGTGAATTAGTTTTCTCTACTCACAGTGACTCTCACTAGTTTTGTAGTGACTTTACCAAAGACAAGGCTCAAAGTAAGTTGCATGCTCAGTCTGCAGGTTTGGCAAATGTTTATTTAAGGCAATGTGAAAGTGCTTAAAAATTATGAGAAAATGAGGAGAAAATTCCTGCCTTACATCCTGACAAATCCTATAGGTCTGTATCCAAATGAATGTCTTTGCATACACTTCTAGGATTTTCTAGAGAAAAGAGGTAGAAGCATTTGAAAAGAGTGTGAGCAAGGGTTTTGGAAGAATTGAGGGAAATAAATAGCACCTAATAAGAAGACCAGGGAGATTGGGGAGTATAACCTCTTTAATGTTTGTGTTCTAGTTGGGATCTCGAAAGCCTGCACATGCTGTTGTACTACAACATGGCAGTTCATACCTACTGCTACTGCTTGCATCTTTAAAAATGTACCACTTTTCTTCTCCAAAAATTCCAAGGTTTAAGCCAGCTCCATTGTTTACCTAGCAGTTACATCCTGCAATGTTGAGCATCATTGGTATGACAGTTGTGTATGTAAACTGTTCCAGAGTGTTTTGCTTTACTGTTAGCTCAGTGAGGCCAGTCAGAAATGGCAGTGGGAATTGCAGATAAAACAGCTGGATTCTGGTAGAATTGCATTACCTCAAATAGGAATGTGTTTTCTGTTGTAGAGATTGATGCTTAATTTCATCTACATTGGAGAGAGATTGTTCATTCAAGCAGACAGCAAAGAAATAAATGTACAGGGGTGGATTACTTCTTTCTCAGATTCCCAGGGATCTGAAATGCCCAACAAGTAACAGAAGAATTAGGTGGATAGTCTGTTATGTTAAAGATAAGAATAAGCTCTGTATGTTTGTGTATGGTTTATTTTAAGGGTATTTGGTGTCTTATTTTTGCTTAATTGTAATGATACTTAGCTTTCCAGAAATACCTGGATGACTAGTTTAGCATTTTTTTAAAATGAAAATAACTCAGGCATTTCCTAATTTAGGTACATTTGCCTGCCTAGCAAGGCATCTTATCGTGACATGGTAGAGTACACATGATGTTTTTTGAAAAGATCTCACTGAAGTGTGGTGAATTATCTTCATTTCAAGCATAATTGTGATTCTTGTCTGCGCTTGTTGGCAGTTTGCCAGGAAATGCATGTTCAAGCTCAGAGGAGTTGGAAAGTTGCATACCAGAGTGTCAGTGTCTCTCTGTTACACGAAACATCATTTTTCTGTTTGAAAAACTAATGGTGTCCTATAAGCCTAGAAACAGCATGTCTTCTTCTACCTAACTTGTAACACACCTATGAAAACCAAATCCCACGTGCGTGTAGAGAAGACTTGTAGCAGGGGAGGCTGGGAGAGAGCAGGTATGCAGGCAAGGGAATAAACATGGCATTTTTGTTATCTGGATCTGATAAATATAGTTTGGGAATGATAGAGTAAAGAGTGGTGAGTCAGTTTTGCCTGGTCATCTCTAGTGCCTGAAAATAACTTGTTATTCCAACCCTTTTATCCCTTCATTCCCTTCTCTCTGCATATTTTTGTGTTTTATTTATAGCTCGACCAGCTTTTGCTTTGCAATTTGTAAAATAACCCTTCAGAGTCAGGGAGGGAAGACTGAGGAGCAGCAGCTCGTGGTCAGTATTGTGGATGAAGCCACTGGATCATTCCCTATTGCCATGGCTGGATCCCCCCTTTCCCGTGCACATCCTTCCCTCATCTGCACAGAGATTCCTCTTTTAAACAAGGAGCCTCGGCTCCTGAAGTCATTAATGGGTTTATGTTGACAGGAGCCACGTGAGATGTTTCAGACCAGCTGGCTGTGACTTTGACAGCAGCAGGGTCAGAGGCCCCGTGTCTGGAGAGGTGGCAAGGCTGAGTTTTATCTGTGAAACCATAGTGGAGGTTGTAAGCTGTCCTGGAACACATGAAATCCACCACCATGACCCATACTTGTATTTATCCTGTGAAGCACAGCTGTGTAAACAATGCTTGCAGTAATTCTGAGCTAAATCTTCTGTGTTTGGCTTCAACTCCCATGCTCAGTATTTTTATCCAGATTAATTCACAAACTAAGGATCAGTTTAGCACTTGATACATCTTAACTTGCAGATCAGGGTAAGATACTTCTTGATCTGCTCTTAGGTTTCCCACAGTACTGACTTCTCGTAATGTAACTGGACTACTCCATATTAAACCATCTGATTCGGTTTGGAGAGGTGGAAGGGAGCTGGCCGGCTTAACTGCAGTCCTTCTTATTAATGGACTGATGGAGAGGGCAAGGGGAGAGACGTGTTCAAGCAATAAATGTGAATCATAAAATCATAGAATGTTTTGGGTTGGAAGGGACCTTAAAAATCATTTGGTTCCAAGCCCTCTGCCATGGGCAGGAGCACCTTCCACTAGATCAGGTTCCTCCAAGCCCCATCCAACCTGGCCTTGAGCACTTAAAGTGATGGGGCATCCGCAACTTCTTTGGGTAACCTGTGCCAGTGCCTCAACACCCTCACAGTAAGGAATTTCTTCTCAGTATCTGATCTAACCCCACACTCCTTCACTTTAAAGCCATTCCTGTTTGTCCTGTCACTACATGCCTTGTAAAAATGTCCCTCTCCATCTCTCTTGTAGCCCCCTTCAGGTACTGGAAAGTGCTCTAAGGTCTCCACGGGGCTCTTCTCCAGGCTGAACAACTCCAGCTCTTTCAGCCTATCTGTAGAAGAGATGCTCTAGCACTCTGAGCATTGGCATGGCCTCCTCTGGCCTTACTCCAACAGGTCCGTGTCTTTCTTATGCTGGGGACTCCAAAGCTGGATGCAGCATTCCAGGTGGGGTCTCACTAGCACAGAGCAAAGGGAGAGAATCCCCTCCCTAGACCTGCTGGCCACGCTGCTTTGGATGCAGCCCAGGATGCAGTTGGTGGAGCCAGTTAGCAGACACCAGCCTGGGGTGAGAGAATCTCAGGCTCTGTCATAGGTAAGACTGGAAAAACAAGAAGCAAGTAGAAATGTTAATACTAGATGCCTGTGTATGGACTTAATGAGGCCATTTTTTGAAAATTCTACTGGTTCCAGCACCCAGGCTTCGAAAAGTATATTGAAATATTAGAAGAGATTCAAAAAGCTATTAAAGGGATTTGAGCTTTAAAAGCCACGTTTCATATTGAGATTTCAGAAATTGAGTAGGTTTAGTTTGTTCAGGAGCCACTTAGAAGGTTGGCAGATCATACCACCACTTGCCTCTGTGAGCAGACAGCTCTCTAATTTAGCCAAGTTACGTGGTCAGGAAGTAGAAGTACAAAAATACTGTACACAGACGCATACCCGCCCCCCTGATCAGTTAGGGGAGTTGCTTATCTCATGGTAAAAGCTTTAGGGCAGTTCGGGATGTCTGTCTCACCACATCCCATGGCAAAACCGAAAGCGGTTCTGCATAAGCTCCTGTGTCATTCGGGAGATCAGATTAGATAATGATAACATTTTGTCTGGTCTTAAAATAATTATGAGGTATTTTGAGAGATTTCAAAGTCAAAGCTGATCTCCCTCTCCACCACCACCCTCTCAGCAACTTCAGTTAGTGGAGTTGTTTACACATTAATGAGATGTAGCATCAGGCTGCAAAACGATGTGATTTAAATGTATTTAGCAAAAGAATTAAGCCCATGTAATGGTTGCTGATATCTCTGAACATATCCTTATATCTCTTGATCTTTGTACTGTCTGGGCTGGAGGTACCTGGTGTTGGATCCCAGTAGTCCTCTACTCCTGTGTGCAGCACCCAGAGCACATTTCCTTCCTGCTGGGGAGCAGAAAGCAGACAGGGCTGTCCTTTCCCCTGGCTCCCACCCTCAGGGACTAGAAGTGCAGTGTCCTTAACTCCTTTGTGTCAGCAGGTGGAAGGGTCTCCCTCTCTCCTTGTATCACAATGCCAGTGGAAAATCAAATAGGTACAGAAAGAATTGGTATGCAGGATCTCTCTCCTCTGTTAATCAAAGCCAGCATTATCATTCTGTCTTTTTTTGTTTGCTTATTTGATTGCTACACTTACCTAAAAAAGATTTCCAATAACTACTGAGTTGAAAGTGATTTAGATTAACCCCAGCTGACACCGCTGCTTTAAGGAGGGCTGCCTGAAGTTTTAAATCCTCACAAGCATGATACTTCCCAGGAGGGGCTGTAAATCCTTGAAGCTGCCCCCTCCTGATACTGTGTTCTCAAAGAAAAATCACTCAAATCTCGTGAGCCAAGACAGTACTATTTCCCAGTAAGCAGTTTTAGATGGCTTTTGTTTTAATGTCCAAAAGTGTATCTGTGTTTAAGGCTAACGTACAATACTCAGATATTGTATAACCTGACAAGTTTTCTTCCACTTGTTTCCATCTTTTCTTTGATTATCTTGCTGATCAGTTTATTTACAGAAGTTCCAAGCCTCCTTCTGTCAAGTTTCCTAAGGAAATATGTATAGGGTGGAGGATATTAAGACATAGGTGGGCAAGTGACAGACAGTGTTTTATGGAAGCCTGGAAATGTATGAAATATCTGGAGCTGTGCAGTGAAGGGACAGGTATGTGACTTTGCAGCAGAAAGCAGTTCCATTGAGCTGGGAGGTGGAATGGACGAGGGCCTCACATATAGGTCCCACTTTCAGCAGAGCAGCTTAATTGAAAAATGACTCTTCTGTTGTGAGAGCATCTCCGTGTGCCTCTCCCTGTGGTGGCTCAGCAGCTCATCAGCTGCTGTTCTGTGGTGTACCCTGGTTAAGAATAGCATCCTCTCTGCTGGATCAGAGCAGGGGGAAGAGACGGTATAATCCTTGTAAGGTTTAAAGGAATGTCAATGATAGCTAAAGTAGGACAAATTAGGACTGCTGAGATCCTTGCTAGGGATGGAAATGGGTAATAGCCACCCCTGTTAATGCCAAGGAGACTCAAATTCACCTTTGAGGCTGCTGAGAGTCTGCGCAGTTCATTGCATGGATTTGCCTTGGGGCCATCCTCTTTTTAGCTCACTGGTGGTCATTTTGGCTTTCAGAGCTCCTGTTCTGAGTCATTATTTTGGCCCTCGAGTCCTTGTTTGTACAGATCCCTTTGTCTCGTAGTGAGCTTGCTCAGCATTGCTGGGTAGGAGCAAGCAAGTGTCCTTGTGGTTGGTGTGAGTCAGAACTAAGAAACAGGCTGTGCTTGAGCTCTCAAGCAAGGATTTAGCACAGGGGATGGGCCCATCCATCCAGGACCAGGGGCTGGATCCATCCCACTTATTTGGGATTGTGCTGTAGGGCTGAGCTTCACCTCTGGCAGTTGTCTCCAGTTGTAGCTGCACTGCAATACTCTCTTTGTGGATGTGTTTGAAGGAAGCTGAAAATAATTTATGCTGCTTTTTATATTCAGGCTGGGTTTTTCCCCCTGGAATTAAAATACTGTGTTGGCATGGTATTATTGAATACACAATTAAAACTAATTTTCAGTTTATCTGTAACATCTTTATTTTGAACCCAGTAAGAGGCTCTTGGTTGTAAAGTTTTATAATAGGTGATGAGATAAAAGGTTTGTCTGGACCCATGCAAGGGAGAGCAGAGGCAGAAGGGCAAGCAGGGAAAACCCCAAAGCTCAGATGGAGGAACAGAACCCTTAGCCCAGCTCCTCCAGGGGCTGTCACAGGGGGGCCATCAGCCCATGGGCCAGGAGTGACACCTGTCACAGTGAGAGGGCCTTGTCCATCACCTTACAGACTGAAGCAGGGCTCTGGGAGTCATTACAGGATGCCAAAGAGGAGCATTTGGGGTTTGGACAAGGCTGTTGGTGGGATGTTTAGGGGAGGAACAGGCAGCTAGAAAAGAGAGGATCTAAAGACCAGCTACTGGGTGGCCCTCAGTGTGTAAAGCCAGTTACTGGAGAGGTCAGCAGTGCATGCAAGGAGTCTGTACCACCACTGGAGAAGGACTGTGGCCCCGGGGGCTGGTGTGTCCAGGTACCAGCACCTGGGAGAACCAAGGATCCGGGCCAACTGCAGCATAGACTGGCTACAGGCAGTAATGGAGGCATCCACAGCCTGTGTCTAATTCCCTCTGACAAGCCTTTATCCTAATCAGCCAGAGGGGGGAACACCATGGGGCCATTTTGTTTGCTTGAGAGCTGTTTTCTGTCCATGTTGGCCCATGGCTGGCTGGCTGTGCCCGTGTGTAGTGCACATGTCTTGTGGGTGAGTGCATTGGGATTGTGCACTCAGGTTTGCTGGGGCAGGGAGTTGCAGAAACTGAGCTGTACTGGGCTACCAGATGCTGCAGGGGAAAGCTTCTGATGGAACAACTGGTGTAGTGAAAGAAAACGTCCTCATTTTTCCTTGGAGGTGTTTTTTTAAAAAATCTGTCTTTCTCTGATGCTGATATTTTGGTCCTGAGCGTGGTCAAGTTCTCCCTGTGCCACCTCTGAGAACAGTGCCCAAAGCAACCAGATGTGCATTGTAATCACCTGAAGTAACGTCGTGTATCAAGGGAGCTGAAATATAAATAACTTTGATTGGGGCACAGAAAGTTCAGTAAGTTAAAGAATAGTGCTTTTGAGGCATTTTGTCATCCCAAAATGGAGACTGCCACATGGATTAATCATCGTCTGCATGTTGTGCAGTTTACAGCCACTTAACAATAATTTGAAATAGACTTTATGTTCACTCCTGAGCACTGAACTAAGCTTTCCTTTTCTGAGGTGTTTTTATAAAACAGAGGACAAAATATTATTCATGGGTATGAAGGATACATAGTTCTGCTGCAGGAAGAGAGTCGTGAGACTGTAAAGCTACTGAAATTGGTGTTTCTATTTGTCCTGAGGAGCTGGGCTACCTGCCTGACATTTTAGCCTAAATGGCAGTTTCTTAGCTTAATTAGATTTCAGATGCAAATCTCTGACCATTATTTGATTTCCTTTGTCCTTCGTTCCTTCCTCAAGGGGTCATGGATACACACAGGACAAAGATGCTCCTCAGATGTCACTAAAAATATTGCAAGAAGTGTTTTGTCCTCCGACAGCTTCTCTGACCTATGAACAGATACATTTGCTTATTTCTTTTTTGACCCACTAGAGAAGTAGAATGATGTGGTTTCCCTTAGGGAAATTTTTTCTTAAAATGAGCAGAAACAGGTTTTTGAAGCAGGTCTTTAAATTCAGGTGGAAAAAACATCTTTAAGTCAGTGACTGCCCTGTGTCTTCACTTGATTTTCTGGTTGAGTGGCACTTTGCTATTGACCTGAAACACATGCTGTTAGCTATCTCCAGATTGCAGAGACAGCAGCCTAGCTTCACAGGGAAACAGACAGTAAAGACGCTCAGAGGATGCTGGTTTAGAGCTGCCTGGTTAAACCTAGCCTAAGGGAATTTTGTCCCTTCTCATGAATGGTCTACCTTCATCTGCTGCGGTGACTTTTCTTCATTTTAGCAGATTGTCTTGTAGCTTGCCTTGCCAGGGAATTAAAGCTTCAGGCTGCCATTTGTGTGGAGTTCCTAAATATGTATGACCCAAGCAAGGGGCCTGTTGAATATGAAACCCAGTATTCTGGTCTTCTCTCTTTCTGATGTTTCTGTTCTTTCAGATATGCTAAATATGCCTTTGAAGTTTCTTTTCTTCTTATGTAAAATACACTTTCATAGGTGAACCTTGCAGCTGGAATTAGGAGATACTGGTTCCAGCTGGACACACAGAGCAGGCCATGTAATCCTCCTTTGCCTCAATTTCCCCACATGTAATGTGGAAAGAGTAACATTCACCCTCCTCTGTGCAGCTCTTTGAGCTTTGTTCTGGGTGACTAACTAAGAAGCCATAATGTAGTCTAGACCTTTTAGAGTCTGGTGGGAAGCCCTGCTGGAAGGTATCTTGTCTGGGGATCCTATGGGCTTTCCTATTTCTGATCAGGAATTCACGGGGAGAAATATACCTGCATGCCAAAGAGATCAGACCAGCTATGTGAGCGTAGGGAGTCCTGCCAGTGCTGCTTGCACAGAGTCAGAAAATCTGTGCCTTAAGCAGATCTGATCATTTATTACCTGTGGTCTGTATGCCAGTGGCCCTTAAGTGTAAAGCCTTGATTTTTCAAGTAGTTCATGTAGTTGGCAGACTGGTAGTTTAGCTGCCCAGACATGAATGACTGCAAGATGTGCAAGAAACTCATCTAGCCAAAAACTCTTCTCATAGAAGGCTTTTTTGATGCAAGGATATCAGGAAGACTGGACCTTTCTGGCCTCCCTCTTGGGGTAAAGTGTGTAAGTTTTATGTTCTGCTAGACCTGGGGAGCTATGGAGGATCAGGAGGAAGGAGATTGTAAGAGATGGAATTCTCTTGGAGGTTTATGTAGCAGCCCTTCCCCTGGCTGGGCTAGGAACTAAGGGGTGGATGTCTGTCCTGTAGGATGGCTGTAATTCTGATGGTAGAAATATTTGGAATAGGGGAGGAAAAATGCAAGCTGTTCTCAAAACTAAAATGGTTTGTGCTAAGGTGCAACAGGCTGGCCATTATTTCCCTTTGTAAGGGCTGGGTGTCTAAGAAATGTTCAATTTTGGCATCTCTTGGAAGGAGATCTGAAAGGTTTTAACTGTGCAGAACATAGGGATTCTCTGCTCAGTTCAGAGGTGATCCCGGAGCTAGACAAAAGATGGAATATTGAGTTTTGCTCTGACAGACCTCCAAGGAGCCATATAAATCTCTTTAAAACCCTGAGTAACCTGCCACAAAACTGTCCGAGAGAGATCGTTTCAAGACAGCACAACTATAATATACTCTGAAAGGCTGAATAGGGTTTTTCCCCCTCTTGTGATATTTGGAGTTGAACTTTAGATACATCATTTTGAACGTGGCCTTTTAAAGTAACTTTCTATTCTGGCCCTGTCATTTTTAGGGCTGTAAAGGAAAAGCAAAATGCCAGGGAAGGGGAGGAAATGAAAACGAAGAGTGGGGCTAAAGAGTAGGTTTTGATCATCTTTGCAAGAAGTGGCATCATCTGTGAGAACAAAAGTCTTCAATCGCTGCAACTGGAGACAGCTTTTAGTCTCCAATTCTATTTTGCCCTGAGCCAGCCAGCCAAATAAAAACAGCAACATAAATCACTGCTGGCAGAACTTAACAGTTATGCAACGTCCAGTGCACCACATGCCTATTTTTAGATCAGTTTTACACTAGCAGAATTTACTTTATGAAATCTAAAAAGAATGTCTGTTCAGAGGCCGGGGGATAAAGATGGTGTTTAGAAAGTGCGAAATGTAAAAACACTTAGTACAAGGGATGCACTAGCAAGCCCTGCTTTGGCAATACTGATTTCCTTTCAAGAATGTTGGCTCGATCAGGCATGCTAATGAAGAGTAGGGGGTTTTCCATCAATATCCCCTTGAATTTCTAATCTGCAATTGCTGTTTGAATGGTTAGCTACGCTGCCTTTACCCAAACAGCTGAACATCAGACTCACATAGAGCACTCGTTATCCAAGACCAGATGTGCATCTTCTCTTCTTTACATTTGACTTAATTCTCTTACTATTGTAATTCTGCATTAGTTTGTGCTGTGTATAATCGTGTTCCCAAAGCTTTTTGTTCGGATTCAGAACATGCAGTGATTGGGAAAAGTTTGACCTTTCAGCCTTTAGATACTCTAGCAGATGAAACGCAGTCTGCATAGTTAATGTATCCCTGGGATTTCTGCCATGATTTGGGCAGTTTTCAGTCACGTCTTGAAGCAGATTGGTGTTCTGACTGTTGCATGATCTGTATTGATCTTTTTTCCCCCAAACCTTTCTTCTAGGTGACAATCTTGATGCCATCCATGACATAACCGTGGCATACCCCCAAAACATTCCTCAGACAGAGAAGCACCTTTTGAAAGGAAACTTCCCAAAGGAGATTCACTTCCACGTCCAGAGATACCCCATAGAGACAGTACCCACTTCTAAGGAGGAGCTGCAGCTTTGGTGCCAGAAGCGCTGGGAAGAGAAAGAGGAGAGACTGCGACGCTTCTACGAAGGCGGAAAATGCTTCGGTGCAACGGGACAAGGCATTGTCCCGCCCTGTAAATCTGAGCTCAGGGTCCTGGCGGTGAAGTGCGCCTCGCTCCTGTACTGGACCGTATTCCCGCTGGGAATGCTGGCGCTGCTGTACCTGTACAGCTTTGCCCAGTGGTACTTTGCAGCCATGATCGTCTTTTTTGTTGTGCAGCAAAAGGTATTTGGTGGGCTGGAACTCATTGAACTCGCCTGCCATCGGTATTTTAAAAAGCAACAGAAATTTCACGACACGAAAGTAAAAATCAATTAGTTCTGGGGTAGAGGAAGGGTGGTTTTGAGATGCCCTGCAAATTTCATGCACAGGGAACAATTTTTGCATGAGAATTGTCTTTTACTATTGCCATCGTTAGACATTTGCACATGATTCTGTGAAGAGAAAGAAAAATGTGAGTTATTGCTACACGTGAAAATGGTAGTTTTTAATCTCTGAATGTAATTTCGACATTGCTCTCACAAGCAGCTAGTAACTGCATTCTGCTATCATTAAGAAACAAATTGCTGGATTACTGAACAATCATAAGGACATTAAGAAATTTGAACATGCACTGAGGTTTCCTGTAGAAACCCAAACAGTTCAGCTAAGAGAGACAGATGTGTGATTTCTTTAAAATCACATTGGCATGAAGTAAGTACCGGATTTGGAAAACTGGTAAGTTTTGGTGGTAGGTGAAAGTTGAAGGAGAAGTTGTTCTGTTTCTTTTTTCTATTTCAAATACTCAAACTTATTTTGAAGTAATATTTTTGCATAAGCTTTTCCAAACACTACTGAACCTGCCAACTATTCAACTATTCTGGCTTGGTCACTCAGGAGGGTTTTTAAGCCTTGCAGTCTTGTGTTATAGTACAGAAAACAGTACAGTGCTCACTCTGCCTCCATTTAAGTGTTTGCTGATTATTTAATAGACCTGTGCAGCTAAGTTTTTCTCTCTCACTATTTCATACTGTTTTAGTCTCCCTGTTAGCTGTGGGAGACTTGTTCCTACTGTAGTATGCAGAGCTGCAGGAACTGTTCTTTTATTGGTTTATTGGTATTTTTTTCTCACAGAGGCAAAAATAGCTGTTAGTCTCTGAGTAACTGGAAAATGTTTTTCAAAAACGTTTCTTTGTATCCTTGTAGACGTTATTTGGTTGAAAACATTTTATTTAGTTTTCAGAGTAGGTAAGATCTCTTTTTTTTTTTTTTTTGTATTAATTTTGGTTTTCACATTGCTTCCTTTGACATTTCACATGTCCATGTGGATAAGCAGGAACACTGCTTGTTCCATGCATGTCAGACAGACTTGTTGAAATGCAATGGTTGTCTCCTTGGTGGCACAAGAGATGGGTTTGGGTTATAGACTTAGCACAGGGAAGAGCTGCATCTTCCCTTTGCGTACTGGCTTCGTTTGCCTGATGACATCATTACTTTTTCAGCCTCCTTCACAATTTTTGGGGGGTTCTTTTGGGGCTCCCACTGTGGTACTCTCCCTTATTTTCATGACATTCAGAAAACCTGAAGGCTTAGACAAGGCACTTTCAAGTGTATCCCTTGTCACATATAATAAAAGTAATGTTCATGCTCACATAGAAAAAGACGAAAACATTGCCAGCACTTTGGAGACACTTCAGGTCTTCAGGTTAGATTGTTTTGCAACCTCAAAAATTTTAGACAACTTAATCAATTGTATTGCTGCAAAACCTTCCTCACTTACTAAATACTTGTTCTTTATTGCATGAGGGCTTGTTTGAGCTGGACCCAGATGGCCTGGCTCCATTTGTTGAGTGGCACTGCTGTGAAATGTGAAAGTCCAGAGTGCAAAATGTATCTCGTACTGTGCTGCGTATCTCAAGTGTTGGGTCGGCATGGTGGACACACCTGTTTGCTTCTAAATTACAACACTAAGCATGTTGTCTAATGTGGTTGTTTCAAAGACCATTTCTTGAACGAATCACCAGCCTCTATTCAACTGTCCCTTGCAAGGTGACAAATCTTTTTTAATCTATGCTTATAATAACTAATTGTTTATTATGCGGAAAGTACTTGAAGCCATCTGGTTTACTCCAATTTTTTTAATCCCTTTTTTCTTAAAAATAAATAAAACTAGGTTTATATTTAGGGTTATGTTTCTTAATGATTTTTTCGTGTTTGTATTTGTGTACCTGACAACTGGTGTTGCATTGTCATGAGTGGAAGGAGGTCATTTCTGCACCTTGAGGTCTTTTTTTAAAGCAATTCTGTGATATCACAGGCACGGTTGCAGCTTAAACCTCCATAGCCTGGTTTTTCTTCAGCTAATACCCTACACATTCAGGTAACCCACTGCAAGGGAAAACCTTAAAAACCTCATTTGTGGTTAATGCAGAGGAGACCTGAAAGGTTTCTTCCAGTCTGTCCTGAGCCACAGCTGTGCTTTCATACCAGAAGTAACCATAGCCAGCCTTTTCCAATAGCCTTAACATCGTCTTCAGGAATGACTTCAGAGGACAGGTTCCATGTGTTGGTGACGTGAAAAACCAGCTACGCTTCTCTCAGTCGTTCAGAGAACTTTGTGGTGTCATCAAATGTATCAGGAACATCAGTGTGAGTCTTGGTCGTGGCGTAGTACAGGATTTATGTCTCTGTGTAGTTAAAGTTGGGCTCTGAAAATGAAGTCAGTGCAATCCATCGTTGACCCTTACAAGGGGTTTTCTCCCAGCTGGAGCCAAACATGTAACCTGCTGTAATGTGGTAAAAACATCCTGCAAAATCTGTAACTTGTCTTCCTCTCTCATGTGTTTGGATCAAAGAGAAAGAATAATGTGCTTGTCAGCTGGTAGTGTCACGTTTGCGATGCCCAACTCCATGTTGCGGAGTGAGTGGTGGGTGAAGAATCCTCTCACAGGGAAGGGTGTTGGCTTTGTGTCTGATGTAAGTGTTTAGATTATGTGCATCATTTTCCAGGTCAATTAGAAATGCAAGATGGGAAAAATGTTGAATAAAAACTAAAAGCTTTGTGGATAGAAAAGCTTCTTTGTTTAAAAAGTGATTAAGGAACTGGGGGAAGATTTTTCTGTGAATGATTTTTTCCCTCTGGTGAAAATGTAGCTTTTTACTCAAAAGGTTCTAATATACAGATTTCTTGGAGAGTACTTTGTTCCTACCCTGTCTCCCTTTTCAAAGATCACCAAGATGGCATTTAGGGACACAGTTTAGTGGTGTACTTGGCAGTGCTGGGTTTACAGTTGGACTCAGTGATCTTTCCTCACCTCAATCATTCTGTGATTCTGTGCTGAGTAAATCACTTTGAAATTTTTTCAACGCTATTGGGTTAAAGGTGCTAGTACTCCAGGAGTCACATAGCCCTCTTCCATGGGACATGGATTGGCCCTGGGACTCGTCTCACTCAGTAGCTGGTTTCTCCCAGTTCACCTTCTCTCATAGTCCCAGCAGCTGCGCCTCTGAGCTCTGTCTGCAGGACCTACAGGTCTTGCTGGGTCTCATATACATTGTTTGGGATCAAGGCTGTGCTTTAAGGATGCTGCTCCCCTTTGCTCAATCAAATGTTTCCTCAACAGCATCAGGGGGTTTCTTTGCTTGAAACAGAAGGTTGAAACCCTGCCATCTGTGTGTGTCATCAGGCTCATCTGGGTAGCAGGATGTCAGACCAAGACATTTTTCTCTTGACTTCAAAGCTACAAGGCCCAAAGCTGGTCTGTAAGGTGTTGTCTTGATCATAGGAGATGTAGTTCCTAGTTTTGTGCATTGCATCAATCGGTGTTGTTTAAAAAAGATCTGTGTTTTTATAACTTGATTTTATATGTGCACTGTGTGAAAGGAAACACCGGGATACTACAAACCTACAGAAAGCCTTAGTTTTCAGATTTCACTGATACTATTATTAGAATGTTTTAACCATGTACCAGTTACTCTACAGCAACAATAAAGACCTGAAGCATTGCATGTGTTTAATTTTGCTCTTTTCTTTTTACTGCACCTGTAAGGAACAAACCTTTTCTTCAACCATATGGCTGGCTGGCTCGGGCAGACTGGTGCCCATTTCGTTGCTTGACTCATGGTTTGTGGCTGTTGAGGGAGGAGAACCTCCCATCTCTCCATGGGAGGCTGGGAAGGGGCATCTGGCTCTACCCTCCCCTCCAGCTTCTTCCTGTAAAGGGGCACAGAAACCTTTGGGTGTGCAAGAACCACAGCTCAGCTTTAGCCTTGCTGTGCTGCTTAACCAGGATTGCTGAAGAATAATCTGTCTTAGGTAGTGATAGGTGGGTAAGTCATCCATTTTAGCCATATTCTGTTACCTCACATGTAGTTACTGACACAAGAAATGATCTATGGCAAGGTTCACGTTCTTAGAGGACCTTTCTTTAATGTAACTTCAGGTCACAGGCCCCTTGATTTCTGTTTCCATTGCTTGAGTGCTAATCTGGTGTGGAGGCACAAGGGCTGTGTTTCTCAGCTCCCCATTACCCAGCTGGGAATAGCCTTGCCATAATGGCCCTAGGGAAACACCCACATCTCCAGCACGTATCCTGTGTCAGAAAGAAGAAACAGAGACCCTGGTAGCAGATAGTGCAGCTGGAGATGATATTGGCCATGTCTGTGTATTCTCAGAACATTCAAATCAGTCCCCCAAAGTCAAAATGAATGGCTTGTCACTCTGGAAAGGTGGTTGTCCCTTCCTCTTGGTTTCCTCACAAATATGCAATTAAAAAACGTATTTCTGTTTTACCTGTCTTTACAGAAAACATTAGTAATGGAGGCCAAAGCTTTCACCCTGCAGCTGCCCCAAACCCCTCCTTTGTAGTTCAGTACTATGGAGAAAAGGTGGTCTTATTTCCTGAGGACTTTGAATCACTCAGAATCTCAACCAGAAGTTGTTCCTGGGAGCAGAGAGCATGGCCTGTGCTTACAACATGGTTGGGTGACTCTCACCCTAGAGGGTTTGGGCTGAGACATGTGAGGGGCAGAGAGTTTGCCTGTGTCCTTGCTCTGCCTCTGGGCAAGCAGTTTTATCAGGAGTGGATATCAGACCCCAAGTTTTTAAGTAGATGTCTTTGTTCTATTACAGTAGGACCTCCAGATAGTTTGTCATCCCCTTTTCTGGAGGTCTTCATTTGGGAGGACTGTTTCTCTTGTGGTGGGACATGCAGGAGATTGACAGGAAGAGTTTGAACAAAACTCCGTGCCTTTTCTCAGGTGGACATTGCTGCTCTCAGTAGAAGATGGGAGAGTGTTTGCTGCATCTGAGATGCTTCATGCTGGGCTGCATGAGAGACGCAGATGTGCAGGGGCAGGTAAGTGTGATGGTTTTGGTGGTCAGCAGCCTCTTCCCTAGATTTCTCTCTTCTGAGGGAGCAGAGAAGCACCTTCAGCCTTACCAGAGAGAAGAGCTGAAGGGGCTCAGGCCTCAGCACTGCTTGTGCATCCCCAGGACACGTAGCAGAGGAGGATGAGCTGCTGCAGGGTATGAGAGCACGAGGAGGTGCTGTGGGAGGAGCAGGAAGCACTGCTGAGCTGGCACTGACATCACTGCTGGGTCTTGCACTCTGCCCCCCTGCTCTATTTCTTTCCCTGCCTTCAAGGCTTGCTCTGCTCTTTGCACTGCTGGGTGGCCAGTGAGCCAGAGGAATGGATGTAGATTAACACTGAACCCAAGGGGGAGGGAAATGTTAGGGATAACAGGACAGAGGTACTGGAGAAAGTGTTGGCTCCTCCCGGTGCTGGGTACAGCTGTTGGGAGCGTGTTATCCTGTCTTAGAGGCTGGAGGAAAAGGTCTGTTCTAAAACACTTCTTTACTTAGGCAGCTTTTGAGAAAGTGAGGAGAGAAAGAACATCCTCCACAGGGTGGCTCCCAGCAGGACCACTGGACTGCCCCAGGAGAAGCCTCTCCCTGTTCTTACCTGGCAGGCTGCCCACCAATGCTGGCATTGCCTGGGTATCCCTGTAGCTGCTCAGGGTGCTGTCTCCTCCCTGTGCTCACGTTTCTCACTTGATGTCCTGTGTTTAAAGACATGCAAATGGCCCCTCCTGCTTCTTTTCCTGGCAGTTGTGTAAGACCCTGGGTTCTTTAAGGACAGAATAATCCCTCACAGTCAGTAAGATTCCCACTGGCAGTCTAGGAAGCTACCCACCTTTCCAGGGAAGCTTGCAACATCACTTGTAAGAGTGCTGCCTTATGCAATCCGTGTTTTGCCTGGCAGCCAGGTGTTCCCTCACCTTCCTGGCAAGGAGCTGCCTCATCATCCCCCTCCCCACTAGCACAGTTAGTTTCCCTTCCCAATTATCCACTGAAATTATTCAAGTGGAGATATTCTGCCTGCTGGTAGGTCCCCACATTTGCCTCCTACAGCTTTGCACTCCCTGCCAGTGCTGTTCAAAGAGCTCTTTGAAACTCAGCTCTGAACTCACTTCACTCAAGTACCCTTTTAATAGCTACCTAGGCAAAGGTCCCCACTTTCCCAGGGCTTTCCTTGGTGCTTTGTGATGGGCACAAATCATCAGAGTCAGTGGGTCGGACTCAAGGCCACAGCAGGGAAACCTTCCAGCACCTGTGGATCAGACAACCGTGCACAGTCCTGGACATGGGCTGAACTTGTGCTGCTTCTCACACTCCTTAACACCACTTCCTGCAGGAGCAGAACCAGCCATTTAAAGGGAATGTTCTAAACAACCTCTTCTGGCAGGAAACAAAACTTTTCTGATTCCTTTACTGCTCTATGCCTTCCTTCTCCTCTCTCCCTCCCAGGAGCAAGAGAGGATGAGGTTTTGGGACACCCTCAGTTGCTTAAAGCAGGAGAACAATGATCCTGGAGCCGCTGTCCTGCATGGATCAGGCTGTGCTGGTCAGGTTCACAAGGCAGGAGTTGAGGACTGCTTGACACTGCAGGCTCCTTGCATTAGTCTGTCCCTGGAGAGACACACTGGGAGAGGGACTGGATCCAGTTCCTCACCCACACTGGGCTCCTGTGTTGGCTCCTGCCAGCTGGTTCATCTGCACGAACAATGTGAGATCCTCACGGCCAATGCAAGGACAAAGGGACATGGAGCATCATCCCACAGGATCCCAGAGCTTCAGCCAGCAGCTGGGAAGCCAGAGAGGAGCACTTGGCAAGGGTACAGCTGCTTGGGAAAGGACCTGCTGACCGACAGCCCTCAGGTGGCCTTGGTGGCCTTACCAGAGATGCTGTGAGTGATACGGGCCGAGGGTGGGGACAGAGCACAGGCACCACTTACTGCAAGCCAGGGCTGTGTCTGGCATCAGGCTCTAACACTCGCCCGTGGCTTTGATGCTGCATGTCCATCTGGGACAGGGATTATTCCTGGCCCCCGAGGCCTCGGCAAGGAGTAAGTCCCCCCCATCGTGGGCAGGACAGCGCAGGATGCAGCAGGGTAATGGCAGCAAACGTCGCACTGCCAGCAGCAGTGAGGGCTGGCACAGATATTCCAGCTGCAGTAACCCAGCTGCCTGCCTGGGCCTGTCCCTACCGTGTGCCCAGCACACCCTTCCCCCCAGAGACTTCATCCTACTGATTTGGTGGGGTTTTGTAGCACAGCTGGGAGCGGGGCCGATGTTCAGCTGCAATCTCTGCTCTCTCACAGCTCCTGCTCCTGCACCATGCAAGGGATGTTGCATGGTCTCAGAACATGGGGTGCCTCAGCCTTCATGCCCAGCCTGTCTTTAAATTAAGATGAAGCTCTTGGAATAGTCTGGTATTCCTTTTGTATTCCTATCCTTTTGTATTCCTGCACTGGGATGAGCGACCAGGGGCAGGGCAGCTGGCTCAGGCCTCTGTGGTCCATCACAGGGCTCTTGCAGCAGGACAAGGGCAAGCCTCATCCTGTGGTCACTCAGTGGTCAAGTGTCACACCCAGTGGACATCTCCAGCCTCTCGCTACAGAAGCTGTGCTCCTCTAGAGGTTTTCCTTTCTGCCTGCACTGGGGAAAGGGAGATTCTTTTCCAGGAGTCGCTGGAGCACAAGGAGATGTTTTATGCAAGATCACAGCAAGGTGTTCAGGTCTGCCTCTTCACCACATGTGAAGGTTAAAGGCAGGCTCTCAGCTTTCCACTGCTAATGACAGAAAGTGCTTTGTGAGTGAGAGAGAGCATAATTAGTGACTAATGAGAAAGGAGCCTGTGGTTTTATTGCCCATTGGACATCAGTCCCGTGGATGAACAAGAGAGGTTGCATTAGCTGCTTCCTGCTGAGTCCTTCCAGCAGGAAAGTCCTTAGCAGACTTTCTGCATCATTTAAGGACAGGAGGTAGAGGAGGGCACTGCAGGCAAGGAGTGATGGGGCTTGGTGTCCTCTGCTACAGGCTGGGACCGGCCCCAGACCTGTGGCCCCACAGGGGGACTGTGGACCTTGGGGCAAAGACCTTGGGCTCTACTGTTGGCTCTGCCACTGTCCAGTGGCCCGTGTCACACACCTCCTGCATCCCAGGTGGTTCAGCAGGACTGGAGACATCTCCTCAGGTGGTGCCCAGTGGCAGCCACAGCATGTCAGGAGAGGCGCAGTCCAGGAGCAAAAGCACAGCTATTTGCTTAAGTGAAGGTCAGAGCAGATCCCACCACTTTGGGACGAGCCTTCTGCCCTTCTCCAGCCTGAATCCAACAGTGAGTGAGGGAGGCTGGAAGAGCTTAGATAAAGACAGGAATAAAACCAGGGAGGTTAAATACCTTATCTTGAATTAGCTTCATCATTCCTAGCCGTTGCATAAAAGCTATTAAAGTTATTACAGGACATGCTGGATGCTGGCACAGCAGGAACAACAAATATAGGTAGAGTGGTCCTTGTCATAAATATCACTCCAGCTCTGACAGCCCTCTGCCACCCTGACGCTGCTCGCAGCCAGCCTGGCTGAGCGATGCCAAACCATGGCAGCACTGGGTACAGCTGGTGGGAACAGCTCCTTCTCTCTCTGAGTAGTACAAGGCTTGCATTGTCAAGGAAAGGAACCTCCTGCTGTGGGGCAGACCTGCTTTCCCTGGGTCCTCTCCGTGGGGATCTTGCTGCAAGTGCCGCAAGGAACCAGAGGCCAGGGGTTAAAAAACCACGGCACAAAAAGAAATCATCCCACTTGTGCATGCATTTGTCAAGTCTATTAATAATGTGCTTCACACTGTACTTTGAATGCTCTTTTTAATGATTACTCTGCGTTTTGCCACTCAGCCATTGCAGTCACATCAAAGTCCTAGAGTTATCAGACATTCATCTTGTAAGATCACAGCCCGACTCCACTGATGTCTCACTACTTGATACCGAGATGTCTTTATTGCCAAGCACATGGACTTGTGAAGCCTTCTGTACTGACACGGCACACAGGGAGGTGCTTTTGCTGCTCTGTTAGCTAAGCCAGGTGCCTTTGCCAGGGACAGACCATTGCACCCTCGGTATAAAGTCCTTTGGTCACCCCTCATCTGCCAAATGCTCTGACACATCTAGGTAGGAAATGAACCCAGCTTTTAGCTCAGTGGCTCCAAATCCTAATGCTCCCACTCTACCACGTCTCCCCGAGCAGAGGGGAGGATTAGAAAGGGGGGCCTTGCCCCGCACGCCGGCAGTGGTGGGCAGAGCAGAGAGGTCGCCCTGAACCTGGAGTACTTCCAGGGCCATCGACCCTCACTGAGTCACTCGTCAAGATGATGCAGCAGGAAGTCATTGAAAACAGAAGACAAAGGAAAGAAAATGAAGATCGAGGCATCCATTCACAGCCTTGGCAGAGGCATTTCAGTTCCCGGTCCCCGCCTGCCCGCAGGGAGGACGGGTGCTGCTTATTAGACAGGTTATATAATTGAAGTGGTCTATATTTATCAGGAGTGCATGGCGTACACACCTCGAGGGTCAGAAGCCCAGCAGTTTGGAGAACATTAGCTCCACTAATGAATCAGCAGGGAGAAGGACCTAAAAATATGACTCGGCTGCAGAAGGACATCGTCGGGTGGCTCAGGGAGCCAAGGTCAGGAGGCCCCCATGTGCCTTTCCAGCTCTGGCTGGGGAGGTGATGCTGTGCTCAGATGCTCATTGCCTCAGAAAAGGCAAAATTCACTCTGTGCTAAACTCCTTTCAAGCTTTGGCTGTGGTGTTGGATGTTGAGCTGTGCCTAAAGGAGGAGGAAGACCCCCAATCCATGCCATAACCACTGTGTTGTAAAGTCAGCCTCCTTTTTGCATCATTTTCCCTCTGAGACTGAAACCTCAACACTTGTGGGATCTATCCTTCTTTATAGGGCATAGAACCACTAAAAATGCTTGATTCATTCAGGGTCAGGGTATTGGCTGGTCCCAGATGTGGAGGCTGGTTTGTGCTCCCTGTGCTGAGCCCTGCTATCGTTGCTGGTGCACATGAGCTTTGAGCCTGCTCCTCAGCACTGGGGAAACTCAGGGCAGGCTCCTCTCCATCGTGCTCTGTGCCCAGCCTTCAGGAGCAGCTGTGCCACCCCCCGGTCCCCCAGCTGCCATCACAGTGGGGAGCCTGCAGCACGTCACCAGTGGCCCGCAGTCAGCCCGGTCCGACTGGAGACACGGAGGTGAGCCGGCAGCTGGAGGAGTGTTTCTGCCACTTTGCATGGATAGAGATGGTTAATGAGAGTTATTTTTAGGGAACTGGAGCGGGTGGGAGGAAATACCCGATAATCTTTGTTTTCTTGGTTTCTGCTGTTATAGGTGAATTTGTTTGCCTGCGGTGCCCGGGAGCTCAGCTCAGCGCCCTGGTTTACTCAGGGCAGCATAGGCAAACAGACCCCACGCTGTGTTTGTGCAGTGTCCACACTGCCATTTACCTGTGCCCTGAACCAGATTCTGCCTTTCTGTAGTTGGGTTGGTGGACCTGCCTGCCTGGGGCAGAGAGCAGAGCCTGGACACCTCAGCCTGTCCCCTCCGACTGGCCATGGCCTCAGTGGCTGTGCATTCCTGCCCCATCCCCAGGAATGTTTTGTTCCTTGGCTTCACATGATTCACACGAGCTCTGAGCACTGCCTACCACTTGGCAGGCACTAAAACTATAGAGGGGTAAATTGCCCAGGGCTGCTAAGTTAGTGACACATCATAGCCAGGGCTGATGTCCCTCTCGGCTGGGTTTGCAGAGCAATGGTACAGATTCAAATGCTGCACTCCCAGGGGCTCCCTCTGATCCACCTGGAGCTTCCATGCTTTGTTATGGTTTGGAAAAGCTTGGTCAGAAAGGGCTTTCTCGTTGGTATTTTTGTGTGTTTCTGTAGAACAGCTCTCTCCCATGGAAGTCAGGGTGGAGGTTACCGACAGGAGCAGTGGAGCTTCCCGGCTGCTCCAGCGAGTACCAACCAAGCCTTGAGAGGAGGATCCTGCTGAGCTCTGAGGAGCAGCAGTGTCGTGGGGGCAGCACAGGAAGAGGTCAGAGAGAAAAGTTCAGGGACAGGACAGAGGAATGCAGGCAGGTGCAGGCACCATGGTGGTGCTCCATGTGGAGCTCTGCAGTCAGGCACAAGCTGGGATCCTGTTCCCTGTGCCTGGAGATGGACAGACCCCCGGAGAAGGAGCAGGAGGTGAACACCAGAGGTCCCATCTGCACTGTGGGCCCAGGGCACTGGTAAGGCATTCATCTGTGTTGTGCAGAGTCTCAGTCCTACCTTCAGTGTAAACCTTGGTGGTTTAACACAAACCACAGGAGGATGTTCTCCCATCACACTCTTACTTCTTCTTGTCTGTGGGGTCTCTGTGGTCACTGCAAAGCCCACCCATGGCACTGGTGGCACTGGATCAGTCCTTCTGGGCTCTCACTGGCCAAGCACCTGAGTGCCACCTGCCCTCCCTTCCCAGCAATGTCACTGGCTGAGGCTCAGAGGCCCAACTCACCACCACGTGGAGGGATGCACTGGCCAGCATCCCCAGCCTCTCTGGGATCAGGCTCTGTCCCACAGCAAACAAGGAAAAGGACTGATTCAAACACAGCTTTGGAGCTGGTCTGCCCGCTGCACATTTCCTGCGCAAGGTAATTTATCGGGAAGAGTTGGTCCTGGCAGAGATGTTTGAGAACATTTTTCTGCTCCTGTCAGTCCTCTCTGCTGATAACTCAGCTGCCACAGCAGCTCCTCCTCCCCTGGCCCCACATCTCCTGGATAGGCTCACAAGGCACATCCTTCTCCTGCAGTGGCTGCTGAAATTGCATTTTATTTTTAAACCCTGGGACACAAAAGCCCTACCTTTATCATTTGCCTGCAGTCCCAGCAGCTCCACATATCCTCATTAAATAACCACTGATCATCGAGTGAATCTGACAGGCGCCAAAGGCGGGGCAGATCCGGATGGCTGGTGTGCCCACAGCTGGTCCCAGCTCCCTGTGGCTGCAAAGTACAGGGGGTCTCCTCCCTGTGGGGTGGGGAGAAGGGCTCTCAGGAGCCCAAAGGAATGGTGAGCTTGTGCCTTTCCACTGCAATGTGGGGGCGGGTGGCTGCAAGGACTGAGTTTATCCCAGCCCTGCCAGAATTTATTTTGTAAACAATAATAATGGTTCCTTACAGGGGGTTGTGGAGATGGAAAAGTGGCAAAGTGGATTACGGCCTGTGCAATTTCATATTCCTCTTTGGAGACACAATTTCAATAATCCTTCTTCTTAATTTATTTTTAATCTCTGTAGCACAGAGCCTGAGGGAGGATGTCTCCAGAGCAGGAGGACTACCTGCCATTGGTCAGCTGAGTGGGAGGAGCTGTCCAGGGGGCAATTTGGGTGCCAACCTGACCCCCAGACAGGGCTGCTTCTAGAGAAGATTTGGAGGGAGGGATGGATCATGCAGGGATATTGATGCAGCTCTCTGTCCAGGGCAAACCTCAGTCTGATTTGTCCTTTAACGCCCAAACTTCCAGAAGTGTTTGCACTCGATGTGTGAAGCTTGTGTTTTGGTTGGGATTAGCTCCCAGCTGGTTTCTCCAGCCACCAACCTTGCTACAGAGTCTCCCATGGGAAAGGCCACCCTGCATTTTGGAAGAGAGCATGCAAAGATTGGTACATGCAAGGAGGCAGTCCCGAAATGAAACATTCCGATGAACCCAGCGATGGGAACTCAGGAATCACACCTGAGAGGGGTGACAGGAGAAAACGTGGTCGCTGGTGGTTGTTTAGGGCCAGGAGTCTGCTTTCTGGAACAGGCTAGAGCTGGGCCTGCAGCAAATTTACAGCTTGACAAGGATGCTCAGGAGTCCCTGCTGGGGTTCACCTCACCCTGAGACAGGCACCAGCTGACACATAAATGAACTGGGTTTCCCCCCCAGCTTTCACAAAGGCTGATGCTGGGCTCTGTAATTGCACAGAGTTTTAGTACAGCTCCTGTCTCGACTAAGTATCTTCAGGCATCACTAATTAAATTGAATTTACTGGGATGACAAGTGTCTCTCTCCTCTCAGCCATGGATGTTGTAACTGCGTCTCAGGCTCCAGCACAGCCTGTTTGGACCTGCTGCAGGACCCTCAGGCTTCCCTGGCTCAGGGGTACTGCCTGGGTGCCTCTCCCAGTGTGAAAACCAAGGGGCAGACCAGAGATCAGCCCAGAATGGTTCTTATTTCTGCAAATAACTCAAATGGCCACAGATCTGCCTGGAGATGCTTTGTCCTCCTCTCCATGCCCGGTGGGGAGAGTTAATAATAGATGTTGGATGCTGCAGGAAGATGCAGAATTTAAATGAATTCCCCTTCCTTCTCAGTAATAAAAATGTTTCTCCCCTAAGAGTCCCTTGATTAATTGATCCGGCAATTGACAAATCAAGGATGGGAACGCATAAAATCCAATAGAAAGGGATGAAAATAGCATTATGTACCATCTGATGCAGTCAGCGATGTCACGCAACCAAATGACGGCAGAAAAATGGGGCCTTGGGCTGGAGGAGCCTTCATTAAGATGTGGCAAGGGTATTATTAAGTAAAAGAACATTGATTTTGTTTGAAAGATTTGGCCATCCATATTAAATATAATCTCCGTAATGTAATCTCGGGAGTTGCTTTAAATGTCAGCGTCACTTGGCTGCATCTGCTCGCTGGGGCTGCTGCTCCGAAATGGAGATGAAAACTTCATCTTCCATCACCCACGGTGCCCCGGTAGCAGCTTGATAGGCTGTGCCCAAACAGGGGAACAGCAGCATATGGGTTTCCCACAGGGAATCCGGGTGTGCCAGGAAGGCCCGTGCATCTAAAGCACATGTGACTGTAACAAAACAAGTCATTTACTGAGGCAGGAGCAGCCAACACACAGGATATTTCAAAGCCAAAAATGGCTTTAAACTCCGGGCTTTCATGTGAGACTTGAACACCTGGCCAAATTCTTGGCAGCAATTAACCCATGTAGCTCTAATCAAAGTCCTTGGAAGCTGAACCCGCTATCCCAAGTCCAATCTGACAAATTCTGATAAAGATTTGTTTTTCTGTCTCACAGGTGTCCAGATCCAGTGACAGCAATGCCCACGCAGGGCTGCCATGGTGTGTGGGCTCAGGGGAGAGAGGTGGCACTTGCTGATGTCCCCATAGCTCATCAGAGAAGCGGATGCTTCAAGACTGGGGAAAAGCACCATGGAACTCACAGCCCTACAGCACAGCTGATGCCACGGTCCTCATCCAGGTGGGTGTTTCCACAGAAAAATGGTGCACTGGTCCCAGCTGGGAGCATGGGCACGGTCCCAAAGAGCCATGAGTCTCGCATCTCCCAAACCTCAGAGGAGTTGGGGATAGCATTCCCTGGGCCACAGTGTGGGAAGGAGTGAGGAGGAGGATCTCTGATGGGGACATGAAGCCAAAACCCAGCAATGGTTGGTATGAGTGCTCTTTGCTGGCTGCCAGGGGCATCTGCAGTCAGAAACCCAGCCCAGCAGATGCAACAGACTCTCGCTGTCAGAGACAGAGATGATTCTACGACAGGAGGGACCATGGGCTCACACCTGGGAAAGCATTAGCAGGACCAAGGGAAGACTGGAGACTTTGGATGCAGTTACTCCTGCCTCCCAGGGGTCCAGTGGGCACAGAGAAGGCAGTGGTGTGAAGAGCAGGTGCCTGAGCACAGGGGTTGCATGGCTCTGCTAAAGGAGCACAACAAAAGGCATCAAAACAGTTTCCTTGAGAATCAGATGTGTCCAGACACAGCTGAAGGCACCAAGCCACTTGACTGTAATGGAGTCAATTTTCTCCTTCAAAGTGCAGCATATAAACCTTTTTATAGCCATGCACCAGCAGAGCTATTTTTATTCCCTGCCAGCTGTTGAAAGCCATTTCTGTGGCTCCCTCCCCATGCCCTTGCCCACCATCCCACAGTCACCATTTCATTGCCCGCTTGAGCACTTGGGACATGAATTACAAAGAAACAGGAAGTTACCACTGCACTCTGGCACTGCTTTGGGGCCAGGAAGGAGTCCTGTATGGATGGGGGCTGGCAGGAGATGGGGAGGGGGGCAGTGGCAGCAGTCACGTGTGTCAGGGCTCGCCCCATGTCCCTCCAACAGGAGGGCTGCTCCGTGCATGGCTTGTGGTTGTGGGGCCACAGCAACACGGAGCTGGGCCTTTGTGTGGTGAGAAAAAAAAGCAGAGTCCAAGGGAAGAGCAGGCACACCGACAGAAGACCCTTTGGAGGCCCAGAAAACATCTCTGGTGCCAAGCTCCTCAACAACTTGGAGATGTGTAGGGTTTGTGAGTAAGAACCCTCATGGTTTTGCCCTAATTTCGTTCTTCTCCCAAGAGCCCCTTTTCAGGTAATGGGCTGTGCAAACCTTTGCTCTGATCAGTTTCTACCTGGCCTGATGTGGAAACCAAGCAATCCTTCCCACAGTTCCATTGTCTATTTTTCCATCTCTGTAGTGACTGTGAAACAAGAAATGAGATAAAAACCTCTCTCAAGATCACCCTGCGTAGAGCCCATGTTGTCCTAAGGTAACTCTGAACTAAAGTGTAAGATTTGAAACAAGAGGGGCTTTTCCCAACATCTTTCCTCACAGTAACTGCAAAGAAGGAACAGCACTACCTTTCCCTGTGGAAAAGGGAAGGGTCACCTGCCTGTGACCTGGTCACCACAACTGTGACCCTATGGATCAAATGTAGAGCTTGACATTTGGGGCACAGATGAGACACAAATTCTTGCCTCCCCTCGCAATCAGTCCCAGGGGGTTTCCAATGGAAATACAAACACCATCTCCCTTTGGAAAAAAAGAGGAGAAGAAGAAGGAGAAAATGGAAAGAAAATAGATTTGTATTGGTTGGGCAAGTCCGGTCATTTTAAAAAGCTACAGAGCACAAAGGTGAAAACATACATAGAAAGCAAAACACAGGTGCTTTTGTGTGATGCCAGCAATTTTCCTTCCCTTCACTGAGAAAGGAGCTGCCTGGCTGTGTGGTGGTACAATCTGCTCTTTCAAATGGCTGAGTCAAATACCAGCTAAATCACGAAGAGTTGTACAGAGACGTGAAGGACACGTAATGACAATATTTTGTCATTCCTCCCTCAGATGGATGTGGAAAATGGGAAGGAGAAAAAACAATTACATTAGGGTTCAGATAGGATTTTGATAGCAGTTATTAAATGAAATGTAAAGGTTATTTTCAAACCCAAGCCTTGCATGCTGCTCCAAGCATGAACAGACTGGCAAATGATCTGAATTTTTCCATTTTCTTAATATTGTTCCTATGGATGTGTTTACCACATAGTCTGGCATTGCAAATTTAAATTTTTTAAAAGGGAAAGGAAAAGAACAAGCATTTTGCTGGGTACCCAGGCAAAACACATACTGACAGGGCAAGGGCTGGATTTGATCTTCCACTGCCAGGACACCTTGCTCTGGGATAAGAGTAGCAATGAGCAGGACTGGGATTCAGACTATATGAAACAGAGTATTCTGTTTCCGCTCTCAGCGCTTCAGCTCTTCAACCCTGAGTTCAACCTGCAGCAGGTACTTGGTATTCAGAGAAGGAAATGTGCCTGGTATTGTCCAAACCTGGCTGAAAAGCCTCTGTAATGATGCCTGTTGACTTTGATGAGTTGATCCTGGGCACAGGCAGCCAGAGCAGGCAGGCAGGAGGCTGGCAGGGCTTCTGGAGACATCCAGGCAGCCTTCACACCTGAATTCATAGGAAGCTCCTGCATGTCAAGTTTCTGGTTTTTAATCTGGCCAAGTTTACATTCGATTCAGCTGTGCCTAGATCTTGTCTGAGAAGAGGAGAGAAAAGGGCTTCTTGTTGCTCAAACCAGAAAAGTCAGTCTTGAAATCAGTCCACCAGCCCTGGTGCATGATCAACACTGCAAAGGGGAACCATCAGCCCAGCCACCTCAGGGCTGACCTTCCCCCTGCATCCCAGTGTGCAGGGAGCACTTCCCACAGTGTTCAACACCAGCTGCCCCTCCTTCCATCACACTGGGCTGCAATCTTGTTTTTGAACAGCTCCTCAGAGTGACTTGTTTCAGATCCTCCTCTCCAGCTGTGTCTTCATCTAGGACTTCTCTCTCTCTGCCGTTATGTTTTATCTGGCAGGGCTGGTCCCTTGTCACCTGTGAATAACTCACTTGACAGCTTCAGACCATCTGTCATTTTATCTGCCTGGTGGTCACAAACCAGTTGTGATCCCTCCAGTGTCTTTGGGGCCAGAACTGACTCTTGCACCTGCCTGGCAAGATTCTCCTCTCTAAAATCTTTCCGTAATCTGTAGTTCTTGGGGCACTGGCAGCTGATGCTGGCTTTTGCAAATGAGCAGTGGTTCCCGTGGCAGAAGGTGAGTGTGGAGCAGGGCAGTAAAGGTGATTGATGGCCACAGTGGTTATTTTCCATAGTGGGGCAGACTGTGTTCACTACCATCCCTTTCTGCTTGCTGCAGTGTGGTTGTTGGTGTTGGCTTTTGCTGATCTGTGGGCTCAATATTGAGGTTGGGTTAACAATGTGCCTGTTTTCCAGTCAAAACCTTTATTCCCTTCCCATTTCTGAGGAGCTCAACGCTGCAGGATCATGGAATCACGGAATGGTTTGAGTTGGAAGAGACCTTAAAGATCCCAAGCCAAATCTAGACAGTGACACCAAGCTGAGGTTACCTACACAAGGTCCAGCTTGCTCATCCTTTCCGGGTAAGTGAGGCATCCTGTGGCATTCCAGCTGTCATTAGCATTGTCACCATATTATTTTTGGTGCTATTCACCACGAGCATCGTGCACAGGAGTAGTCATAGTGTTGCTGTGAGAGCCTGGGAAGCAGCATGTGCTGTCAGTGACACACCAGCAGCTCCTTCTCTTCCCAGACGGAGTATTTACCCTCCCTTACGAGCTTCCCCGGGCGGTGGTGAGGGTAGGAGGGTGCTGCCACCTCCCTCAGAGCGGGTTGCCCGTCTGCGTGCTGTGCGTGGCTGTCACAGATCACCAGACATGGCATCATCTGAGAAACGCCAGAGCAAAATGCTGAACCACAAAGCATTGGGAGGAAAAGGTTAAAGACCTCTCCCAGCAGCCCTGCGTGCCTTGCCCGAGCGAGAGGCTCTGACTGCAGCATCCCCCGCCCACCGCGCTGCCGAGCTCCTGCTAGATCCCACGTTTTTCTGTCCCGGAATGTGCGCAGGGAGGACTGGCTGCACTCCTCGGAACTGTGCACTGAATGATGATGAAGTGACATCGTCATGGCAACACGTGCAGATTTCCCGGTCGCCCAGCAACCTGATGCAGGCTGATGTAAGCTGTGTGCTGGCTTCCTCTGCTGGCTGCCCTCCTCCGATGTGTCTGCGAGATTTGCGGCGGCTTTAGCTGGGGTTTTTCATCGGTTGGACGTGCCATGACATCAGAATGATGAGGATGTTGTTCTGTGTGTGCACAGAGGGGAAGAGATCGAGATTATCTCCTCTGAGAGCCCTCATCCTGGGCGCTGCCTGGCTCAGGGGCACTAATGTGCACAGCTTGTTTATAGAGGTTTGATAGTACTTAATCTTGTGCTTACTGCAACTGCTTTGTGTAATACAGACTTGAGGAGACACAAAGATGCCTTTAAGTGATTTTGTCTCAAGCTATCCCTCTCGATTTTTGCGTTAGTCTTGTCAAAAGTACAATATTTTGGGGCATGAAGCAGCTGTAAACAGGTCTGAGGTTTTCACAGCATGACAGCACATCAGTGCTGTAAGGGAAAGCTGCAGGCCTGATTTTTGTGCAGACCAGGTACCTGCAGAGCTGACTGACCCATTAGCTGTTTCATGGGTTATCTGCAGTAGGGCCAGACTAAATCCTTGTTCACAGTCGCACTAAATCTCTGTATGCAACATGAAATGGCAAAAGCCTGCAACATCCTTCCTACTTAAGGGTGTGTTTCTTTATGTGGAGCAGAAAAATGTCTTTACAGTGATGGGTGTGTCTTCAGTCTCTGCTGATGGCCAAATCAAGATCTACAGATGCCAGAGGTGTCTGGTAAATGAGTCTCAGTTCAGTGACAGAGAGGACCCAGGTAAGATGTGAGAGGTAGCTCCTAAGAAGCTCATGTTGCATCAGTCTTCTCCTTGCTTTGGAAGATCTGATCCTCAGCCTTGGGAAGCAAATTAGCACTTTGATAGCCAGCAGCCTTAATGGAAGACGTTAATTCAATTAGCACAAAGTGCTTGGCCTTTCAGACACCTCTGCTCTGCTCCAGGTCGTGGGGAGGCACAGGCATGAAGCAACCAGGGCAACGTGCTTGGAGAGGGGTGTCCAAGGGCCCTACTCCAGTCAGCGCACGTGCAAATTAGGCAGAACACGTCTTGTAGGAAAAGCAAAGTTCCTCAGACTCCTCCACTGTCCTGGTAAGGGTGAGAAGGAATCCCAGGCTGACATGGGGAGCTTTGTTTCTGCAACCTCTTCTAAGGTCATGATGGGCTCTCAATCATCTGGACCCCTGTGTTGAACATCAGCTGGAATCTCATTTGGGAATAAAGAGCAACAGTTCAAAACAGGGGAAGCTGGATTAGAGCTGGGGAATTAACAACATTCAGCAAGTCCTTCCAGATCTACTGGGCTATCCATTTCTGCCTGCTTAGCCCTTTGTTTGTGCTATGTGGATCAACGGAAATGATGAAATACTTCTGGTGATGCTACAAATGGCCCGAGGAGAGAAGCAACAAGAGACAGCCTGGAAGAGGGCAGGGACAGCAAGCCTTTAACGGGCCAGAATCTGCATTACCAGGGTAACAGAGAGGGAGAGAGCAGTCCTGGGGGAGGCCAGGATCACCTCAGTCAGCCACTTTCCCTTGCTGAGAGAAGGATGGAGATAAGGGATTCCTGCTTATAGACTTGTGCCTGTATCTTCTTGTGCTCTATGGGATGAGAAGAGTGGACACTCTTCCTGGAGTGAAGCCAGGAAGCAAATTATGCCATCCATGCCATCATCCATGAGCAGACAATGCCCTGAGTGGTTTGGGAGAGATGGAACATAAAGGAAAAAAAGTCTCCTGGCTCAGCCAGGAAATCCATGCATGTCCCAATAATTCCAAAATCTAAGAAGGGCCAATCATGATAAATAAATAAGTAAATAATGTAATAAATTAGAAATAAAAAATATTGCTGTCAGGTTTCATCAATATGGCACTGCCAATTCTGCAATAAAGTGTTTCAAAGGGCCAGAAGAGATTTGTTTCCCGGGTTTCTCATCATCAGGTCCAGGAGATGCAGATGAAGAAATCTGTAAGGAGATTGAGCTGAAGGCTTTTATCATCCCAAAGACAGATGGAATGGCTGTATACATCACTTCTCAAACATGCAGGGTGTTTTTTAGAGACAGCAGTCTCCAAACAGCTCTTCCACATGATCGATGGCAGTAAAAAGGAATCCGTCACTGCTTGGCTTCAGGCTTTTCACTCAAAACCATGTTTTATACTCTGTTTGCTCACAGAAGGAAAAAAAAATTACTTCAACAAAGACTTTATTTATTTGCCAGTAAATTGTAGAGAACCTGAAAAATGAGCATACCACATTGGTGGTGCTTTTCCCCAGGTCACTCAGATGTGAGTGCCCAAGGTCTGATGCCAGACAGGCAGTCAGCCCCAGTGGTCAAACAGTTAACTCTTGCCCTGAAGCAGCCCTTTCTGGAATCTGGTTTTTTGATATTTTTCAGGGATTATCATGACACAGAAATTTCCTCCTGTGAAGCCTGTGTTTCTGGAGTGAAAATCAAAAGAGCCTTTCTAGATGCCTCCTTGTCAGGTGCTGTGGAAGTGCCAAACTCAACAAAATTACTGTTGTCTTTTAAGACACGTGCCTTGGAGAGGCTGTGGCAGGCTTTTAAAAAGCCTCTTCTGTGTCACAGACCTTGATAGCAGAGCTCTTCCTCGTCTCAACCCTTACCCATCACCTCTCTTTCCAATAACTCATAACTGGAGTCTTCCTTCCTCTCTCTCTCTTTTTTTTTTTTATCTAATTTGTTCTCTCTTCCTTTTGGATATTAAAAACACTGCAGTTATTATTTCTTTCCCATCCTGTCCTGTCCCATTTGGTCGAGTAAATTCTTTGAAGGGATACACCTGGACCGGTATCTCCAGCTTCACTCACAGGGCTGCCCCAGGCCCAAGGTTCAGGTATGGCTCAGGTAGGGATGCTTGGATTGCTCACATGGGAGCATTTTCTCCCCAGTGCAACATTTTTGGCTGAAAACGGACTTCTTTGTTGCCAAAGAGGTGTCATTTCTGTGAGAAAAGCAGCTTTTCCATCAAAACCCTCAAACGCCTGGAAACAATGTGGTAGAGGGCATGAGAGATTTGTTATCCCTTGGGAAATTGTACGGGTGCTTATGAAGCCCTTGGAGGTGTCTGGAAGGCACCTCTCTGGCCAAACCTGCGTCCATCTGGCAGTGAGAGGTCTCTCCCTGCAGCCTTCCTTCTTCCATGCAGCCTTGGCCACCAGCAGGTCTCCAACATGAGGCTACCAGGAAGGGTTTGGGTCCAGCCAGGATCCCCCTTGACTTCTCCTCTGCCTCCCACCATGGGCTTGCTGCAACCATAGAGTTTGGGGAACATTTGTGGTAAGAACTGGGATGAAGGTCGGTTTTACCAGAGCCACCATGACAAAAAACTTTTCCTCTGTCTTACCAGTGCCAAGGTAGTGCAGGCATTGCACCAGGAAGGGCTGGAAATATAAATTGGTTTGCAAACCGGCTTGACACCAGCCACCAGCATTGGGCCAATCCTTGCAGGCTACAAGCACAAAAACTCTGTATGAAGCTTGGGGAATTTTATTATTTTTAATATTCTGCAAACACAAATGACCCCTTAGGTGGGCAAATGCCACCTCATCCTCAGGCTTCTCACCAGGCACAAACCCTGCCCTAGGGGATGTATCACAAAACCGCTGGAAACCTCAAGGAGGTGAAAAAGCTTGACTTGTTTAAAGCCCCTCTTCTGCTGGCTGTTGTGTTTGGGTGAATGGTTTATTATCTTCTGCCTAATTGCTTTGTTTCCCAGCCCATTCACAGAAAATCTGGGAGCAGCACCAGTCCGCCTCCCTCCCGGGAGTGGAAATAACAGTGCTGGCAGATGACAATTGCAGGGGGTTTTTTGAGGGAAGGGAATTGTTGTTTATGAAAGACTGAGAAAAGTCTCTCTGATTGCAGATTGATCTGTTTGCTTTAGTTGTGTCCCACTTCATTGATTTCCTGGAAATCAGACACAACTAGCTTTGTGGAGGAGACCTCTTCCATGCTCTCGGCATCAAGTTTGTTCAAGAAAAGAGGGAATGCAAACCTGGGATAATGGCAGGCAGAGGCTGCTCTTACCTCTGCACTGCCAGACCGCCAGCCCTCCCCGTCTGTGCTGGACTTGGCATTGCCCAGGGGGGTGACTACAGCTCCTTGGTTCTGCTTCTTCCCACTTCCCCTTTGGGAACGGCAACACATCCTAGAGACAGCTCTGCAGACTCCTTCACACAGTGGCTGAGCTGAGGGGTAGGATTAAGGATATCTGTGCCTCTTTCCAGCTATCTCACAGTTTGAGGTTGAAGAAGACATTTGAATTCTTCATTTTGATTTCTTTTTTTTCCTCATAAACACAACATGGGCATTATTCTGGCATATTTGGAAGGGTGGCACTGCCATTGCTATTGCTGTTATTATTGAAATTGGTATTGCTGCTTGAACACCTCCGGGGATGGGGCATCCACAGCTTCTCTGGGCATCCTGTTCCAGTGCCTCACCTCCCTCACAGCGAAGAATTTCTTCCTAATATCTAATCTAAACCTACCCCCTTCCAGTTTAAAGACATTCCTCCTTGTCCTGTCACTACCCTTGTGAAAAATCCCTCTCCAGCTTTCTTGTAGGGCCCTTTGGCAACTTATTTCTGGATCTTCCTAGCCCTGCCTCCCTGTCCTGGGAGACCCTGGGCTGCAAAACCCTTCTCTGTCCTGGGCCTGTCGGGGCAGGGGAAGGTAGCAAGAGTGTTGTCCTGATTTGCTTCACCCAAAGTCTGGCTGCAGAGCTGGCTTCGAGGCTCGGGAGCTGTTTCTGTCTGTCCTAGAGGAGAAGGATGGGGCAGGTTTTGGTTACCGCTGACAAAGCAAGCCAGGATTTCTGCTTTGTACCCAAGCCTGGCTTTTCCTTCTCCTTGCCCCTGGAGCAGCCATGGGTGTGCAGCCACTCACCTCTGCATTTGGATTTTTTCCTCAGCAATCCCATGTTTCACCAGGAGGCTGAGATTTTAAGCCCTGCAAGTGAAACGAAAGCAGAGGGGACCACAGGCTGGGAGCTTTGCTCAGAGGTGGCCCTCGGGTGTTTCCTGTGCTGCTCTCCCCATGGAATGTTGGTGTGAGCTGGGGCTGGCACAGGCTGTGGGGCAGAGGGGGTCACAGGGCCCCTCCAGCCCCTCGGAGCTGGCTCCTGTCAAGGAGCAAACTGAGGACAAGCAGCGGTGAAGCCACGGAAGCAGAGCAGGTCCACAGGAGCTGCAGCCTCCAGGTAAAACACAGCTGGGGCTGGGAAAACAGGAAATAGCTAAAGGCACTTGGCAGCCTTTTGACTTCCAGCAGAAATGTTCTGTAATGTTCCTAGTGGAAGGGGAAGAAATTTTGCAGAAATAGGGAAGTAAGAAAATGGTCTGGGCTGCTGCTGAGCAGTGAGTCTGTCAGGGGGGATGACTGCCTGTGCCCATGCCTTTCTGGACAGGTATTGCTGAACTGGTTCCTAAGGATGCCCTGGGATGGGTGTTGGCAAGATCTCCAGGCACTCCCTGCTGCTGGAAAGACCTGATTGCCGTGCATCACTTTGTTACTGTTGTAAAGACCTTTCCGATATCCAGCCCAACCATTTCTCCCTTCTTTAACCCACACAGCCCTGGTTCAATCAATTTTTCCTCTCAGGTCGTTTTGTGACCACCGGTGGTGGTTGTCACCGTGGCTGCTGGCAGCTGCCCCCCGGGCACCCCTCTGTCCTCTCGAGTCAGGGGCTCGCTCTGAGGTGGCTTTGTGGCAGCTGGACCACGCTGGAGAGGAGAAGACAAAGCGAGAAGAAGAAGTAAAAGCCAAAAAACAAGGGTGAGGACAAGTGGTAGCAATTTGCCTCCCAAGTTGCTCATTCCAAGCATGCTTGAACACTGCCTTTGCATAACGTGTAGGGCTATATTTGTCCGTGAGACAGAAAGGGAGAGAGAGAGAAAATATTTTTCCATTGATGTCATTCTTGCTCACTTTTTCCTCTAAGAAAATCAATGTCCTCTCCAGTCCTTTCCATTCCCTTGCCCTCCACCCTGCAGACTCACAGCCCTGCCCCTCCTGAGCAGTGGTGTGCTGGATTCCTCTTGCTAATGGTGGCTGGTGCCTTTGGCCCTCCAAATCTCACACCTCCTCGGAATTTCTTCTGGCTCTTCCCCTGGCAAGCATCTTCTCCCCCTCCCCTGTTTCAAGTCTCTCTGTTCCAAATCTCCCTGTTCCTCTACCCTCCCTCCCCTTCAAACTGGAATGGGGAATGGAAAGCCCTTTCCTGGGGCTGGTTCCCAAGGGTTCCAGATCAGCTGCAAAGGTGAAGCCGTGGTGGGAATGAGGGGTGATGGTGCCTCTGGAGGGGTTCTAGCACCCCAAGGCAGGTGCTGCTCTAGGCTGGGTGACTGCCTGTGGGAGCTGGGGTGGCTTGGAGGTGATTTCAGAAGGTGCATTTCCCTAGGGTCACAATTAGCTTGTCTGAAGGCCACCAGGAAGCCAAGAGCAGTTTCTTGATCTAAAATAGAAACTTGAAATGCATGTATTTCAAGCAGATCCTGGTTCCTGATCCTGGGATGTGCCCTCCTCCCTTGCTCAGGGAGATGTTCAGCTCGAGGAATGCAAGTTTTTCTCTAACAAATCAATGTCCTTGAAACATCTAACATCTTTTTAGCATAGCCAGGGGAACTTCTCCTCTGAGAGGCAAAAATGATCACAAAATTGTGATTAAACTTGTTTTCCTTTTTGGCTTTAAATTAACCTGACAGCTGGAGGATTTTATATCACCCAAGGAAAACTATATGGTAATATTGACATTTCTTGTTCCCTAGGTACTAAACCTTCAAAAATGCAAAGCTGCAGCTGTGCAATTCAAAAAGAGGTGCAGCACATTTCCGTGCCACCGTTAGCTCAGTGTTAACTTCTTCTGGAGCAAAGAGATGCCACTGCTCCCCTCAGCAAAGCCTTGGGGTGCCAGGGGCAGAGGACAAGCAGCAGCAGGGAAGCGTTCAGGCTGGGGTCTCTCCTTGCCTGCTTCCCCTGGGCAGTGGAGACACCTCTGACCTGGGACTAGCACAGTTTGGTATCTCAGCAGAGCACAACAGGCATTTAAAGTTTGGATTTGGAAACAGATGCCAAACAGGAAAGTAGTCCCAGTCTAGCATAGACCAGAGTTACTGTGAAGGTGTGGTGCTAACTGCTCTGCCTTGCCAAAGCACCCAAACTCCCAAGAGGTGCCCAGAGCTGCAGTCCAGCCCTGACTGTCCTGTCTGGCACTCACATGCAGCTCCTCCCTCCCACTTTACCTGCTGCCTGGCCTGCCCCTTCCTGCAGAGACAAGGAGCTGGATGTCGACCTCGTGCCAGTGCCAGAAAAGTGGGTTCAGTGTTTGGTTACTAATGCCTGTTGGCTAAAACCCTGGGGAGTTGGCCACTGTGCTTCCATTGAGATGTCTTCCCTAAAACTGTCATCCCAGCTTTCATGTGTTCAAAGTCTCTCCTGTTTATTATCTGTTTCCCTTAACCTCTCTGCTGTAGTGCTGCATTTCCAGGGAAGATCAATAAAAGAGTTAAGCTAACTGGGTCTCAGGGCGTCTGTAACAGCAATTCTTCCATTGCCTTGCTCTTTGGAGGGTTTTCATTATGCTGTTCAAAAACACTCCAGCATGTTTCAGGGCAAAGGTTGTTAGACCCTCTTCACCGACTGATTTGTTTCTGTGCTTCTTTTTTCCCCCTAAACAAAATTTATGATCCAGCTCAAGTGCTGGAGGGCTGCTTACTGTAATGCTTCTAACAAAATTTATGCTGAGATCCCCTTCTCCTCTGTCATCTTGTCCCTCTGGTTTTCCTGGAAAAACAAACCAAAACAAAACAAAACCCCACAAAAAACATTTGTGGAGCCAAACATTGTATAGCAGCAGCCAAAGCCCCATCCCTGCAGGTTATTGCTCTTGCGAGCAAGTTCACATCGAGCTTTCTGGTGTGTTTGCCCTTGGACTGATGGGGCTGCAGATAGAGAGGGAGAGCAGGAGCAGATCTCTTCAGGGTGGAAGAAACAGTCCCTGTGGGAGGCACAGAGCAGGGGGGACCAGCAGAGCACTGCACTGATCTTCACTCAACATCATCACAGTCCAAGGAAAACTGCACGGTCAAGGGCCGTGTGCTCTTGTGCAAAATGTCTTTGGGGTTACTCCAGGAATAGATGAGAGACCTCCCAGGAAAAGAACCCCTGAGGAGCTTTCCTGGGTCGACTTCCTTGCCTGAAGCCCTGCTAATCTGGGAGTGGGATGCCCACCAGCCTGGAGCACCCACTCAGCTCACACAGCTGAGCGTCCCTGGGCCCTGCACGTGGGGCAGAGGCAGGAGGCTGTCGCACATGAGGGCAAGAAAAGGGACAGAGATTCCCAAGCCACAACTGGAGCTCACAGCTGCAAAACCTTCCTGGTGAGAGCGATGAAGCCAAATGGATGTATCCTTTCCTGGAGCAGCAAGCTCCTGGAGGTGGGTCCTCTCAGTGTGACAGTGGCTCTGCTGTGATGGAGCAGGACGGAACAGCCCAGGTCACAACCAGCACCAGGCCTTGCCTTACCTCTGCTCCTGTTGGTTTCCCTCGCCCTGTGAGGTAGGTCTGAACAAATAGTGGAGAAAGCCCTTTTCTGAAGCAGAACAGTGACTCTGGCACACAGCAGCTCCACAAAATTACTTGGGATGGGAGCCGCTGACACGTGGAGGCAAAGCTTAGCCCAGCGAGGGCTGGAGGCAGCCACTGCCCAGGACATGCCATGCCAAGAGCTGTGCTTTCACCCCTGGACACGTGTGCATGGACACACACACATGGGCCCAGCTGCCTCCTCAGAGCTCCTCCCTGCACGTGCAGCCATAAATGGATTCCAGCATGGTTGCATGAGATTTGGGAAAAGGCAGATTAGAGGGCTAACCACAGGCAAAGGCAATTAGGGAAAAGTAGTCCAATAAATAGAATTATGCTCTGCCACCCCAGAAAAGGATTCCAGCCAGGCCTTGAGCAAATTTAGGGTGAGGGGAAATTCGGCACTGGACATAGAGATTACCAAGGATCTGGAAACAGGACAGTTCATGCTGCTGAAGGAAAAGTGCCAACATCCTTACCTGCATTGGTCAGTGTTTGCTTGGATGCTGCTTTGGGCCAGGCTGGCCCTTTTCCAGTGTGGACAGCCAAGGCCAGCATTTGGGTAGGTGCCATCTCCCTGTCCCCTGCCACAGCAGCAAGCCAGGGCACTGCCTAAGCAAAGATCAGACTCATTCTGCTCCCTGGCCTGTCAGTAACCAAGTGACTTTCCTTCATTTAGCTACACAAGGTGAGGAAGAGCTTATTCTGCCAGCATAACCCCACCAAGCACAGGTGATCAGAAACATGTAGGACTATTCATTTCCTATTGTTATTAACTAACCAGCAGCAGATTTTTCCACCTTGATAGTCCTGTTCATCGGCCAGTCAAAAAAAAAATGAAGGTTCCTGACAATCTTGCAAATGATCTCACATCAGCACATGCTCCATTTCCCTTGTAATGTCACTCTCACCACTGCACGTCTTTTAAATACTTGTCTTTTAAATACTTGCAGGGATGGTGAACCCACCACTTCCCTGGGCAGTCAGTTCCAATGCTTGGCAAACCTGTCCATGAAACTTTTTTCCTAATATCCAACCTAAACCTCCTTTGGTGCAACTTGAGGTCATTTTCCCTTGCTCTATCAGATTTCATAACCTTATAACAGCAGAAATTTGACTACAGACAGGAATGCTGAGCCCTCTTGTCCAACCAGATCAGCCAGCAAGCTAAAGAGCCTGAATACCAAGTCAGGAAGAACATAAAAGGTTGCTTGGCTGATGCCAGGAAGCCGATCAATGAACCTCAGCAGTTGTTGATCATAATTTCCTATTATCTAGTTGCTAACACTGGGGCATCAGCACTTGCAGGGTTTAGTACTGAGATCCTGCTACTCTCCTCTATCGGCTTTAAAGGTGCTGCTGCCACCATCCCCACCATGCTGCACCAAATCTAACCCTGCCAGGAAATGGCTATGAATTAGGGCTGTTCCCATATTGCCAATTAAGCCTAATTAAAATGGGAAAAGAATTGTTTTTCCTTAGAGAGAAAATGGGTTTTGAGAAAGGCACTAACTCAGACATTGTTGATCTGATTCCTCTTTTTCTTGTGCTCCACCTCCTCACCACACAGATCCCAATCCATTAACTGGACCTTTTGGTAGGAAAGCCAGGCTGAACCCAGGGTCTGCTTGCTCCAGCCTTGCTCTGCACTTGGACAGCCCAGGGCAAGCCAGGCTCCCCAGCTGCTGGGGCTGCACTCTGGGATACAGACCATGGAAGAGATGCAGCACCCAAATAGCAAGGTCCTGGCTGATGCACCAGCTGGAGGTGAGAAACAGGCCCAGGCTCTGCCTACCAAATGCTGACAAGGAGAAAGGGAGGCTCAGAGTGGACCTTACTGTGCTCTGTAACGACCTGGAAGGAGTTTGTAGTGAGCTGGGGGTTGGTCTCTTCTCCCAAGTTACAGGCAACAGGACAAGGATATTAGGAATAATTTCTTCACCAAAAGGGTTTCCAGGCACTGGAACAGGCTGCCCAGGGAGGTGGTTGAGTCACCATCCCTGGAGGTATTTAAAGATACGTAGATGTGGCACTTAGGGATGTGGCTTGGCAGTGCTGGGTTAATGCTTGGACTCAAAGACCCTTAAGGTCTTTTTCAACCTAAATGATTCTATAATTCAGTGGTGCTCTACAGCTCAACAATCCTAACACCAGGAACCCACCCTGCCTTCCCCTACTGGCTCCAGTTCTGTGCAATGCTGCCATCCCATGCCTTTGGAAACCCCAACCCGGGAATCCCACCTTCTCCCCTCCAAAACTCCCTTAAAGGTCAAGAGAGACTTGGGGTTTTTTTATAAGTACATTTTCTGATCCTCTTGCCTCAGAGCTCATTGAATGTAGCTGCGTTGCAGGCTCGAGTTTTGTCCTGGAAAAGGACTTCTGAAATTGAAAGGTGAGCAGCTCACAGCATCCCCTAAACGGGATCCCCAGGCCAAGCCCACCAAAGTGCCGGATCAGGCCAGCTGAAAGTACTGAAAGTACAGTCTCCTGACTCCAACAGCAGACCCTGGGAAGGGTTTAATGCCTCGAACTGGTTTCCTCGTGAGCAGGAGGGGATGCCCTTGTGCATGGTACCCCCTGATTGATTGCTCTCTATGAAGCTGCCCAATCACTTTTCAAAGCTCTGCAAGGTTTTGGCAGCCCCAGCACCTCACAGAGATGAGCTCTAGCATTTCCAGGCCATGGAAAGCAGTTCCTCATCTGGCCTCTGTGAACACACCAGCAGGTGATTTATCTGCTGCTCCTGGGTCTTGTATTACAGGACAATGAATGGTCTTTTTTTAGGCACCTGCTCCCATCATTGTAAGCAGCTCTTCTCCAGACCAAGATATCCTTATATATTTAATGATTCCTCAACCAGAAGCTGCTCAGAAGACTTTGATTACCTTTGGTGCCTTTCTCCATACATTTTTCTCCTCTTCTGTGTGCAGAAGGAGGTGGGTGCGGCACCTTCAGGGCAACCCCTGCGGTACCAGCATTGGCTGTGAGGCTCTGTCTGTGGAGGAAAAGCATCTCTTTTTCAAGAGGGGTTTAACACCTCCAAAGCAAGCTGTGAGCGCGGTACTCCCAGTCTCACCTACACTCAGTCCTTTGGCTGAAGGCATTTGCTGGTTCGGAGAGCCAAGAGCGCTGGTCCGAGCGGAGTCTGCAGTTCAATCCTGCCATCTGCAGCTCCCGGCTGGAACTGCCGCAGCATCTCCTGCCCCCCAGGCCAGCTCCCCCCGGGACACGGGCAAACAACCCCTTATTTCAGTCACCTTCTCTGGTGAAGTTTCTGGGTTTAAAATTCCCGGAGGTGAGAACAGGAGAAACAGGGCTCGAAGAGGAGTGAATATACTTTAAATGAGATAAAGTCTTTTATCGAACGATTAAGTAGTTAAAACACACACCCCTGACAAATTAAGATGAGATTAGCCTCGGGGGAGTGTCTGCTTATCAGCAGCACAGGGGGCCTATAGCTGGGTTGCTTCCCAGAAGTTCTTGCACCATCTATCCATTTCAAGGGGGAAAAAAATGTTTGTTCAAATATTTTGCCCAGGAAATTCCATCTTGCCAAGGCTTTGCTTGCCTTCAATGCTTTTCTCATAAAATCACAGAATGGTTTGGGTTGGAAGGGACCTTAAAGATCAACCCCCTGCCACAAAACCAATTCTCCTGCTGGAGAATTGTCCCTCTGAGCCACTCCCGGCTGGATCCCACCCTAACTCCAGGAGCTGTCCTAATCTCCATCCAGATCTCACTGCTTGAGATCCTTGTGCTGGAGGAGAACATTGTGCTCCATCCATCTGAACTCCTGTATTATACATGACATGGCACATCCCAGGATTAATGAAGTCATCATTAAATCAGAGCATATCTTGTCAAAAAAAAGAGAAACAATCTGTTCCTGACCTAAAAATTTCTACCTCTGACTTTCTATCACTGGGTACACTTGAGTCTCAGGCCTCTCTAAAGGCTCTTCTGTTGTTCAGTCAAAAGTAGAAGGGAGTTTTGGAAATTCTGTCCTCCTTTTTATTGACTCACTGTGGAGCTAGAGAAGGAAATAATTCTTCTGTGCCTTGGTTGATTGAACAGAATCAATTCATCCATAAAGTGTCTCGAAAGCCATGAATATCCGCATAAAGGCCTGCTGCCAGTTATTTTTTTGTTAATGCTATGTTAGAAGTACATCATTATATTCAAACAATCAAAGGCTCTTGCTTAGTATCTCATGCAAAACTCCCATCTCAGTAACAGCAGCCTGTTCATTAGAGAAATGATCTTTTTTTAATGTGTGACTCATGAGTCCCTCTAATGTAGGTCAGTGGGAATGTGTGCCAATCCACCACCAGCCTGGTAGCACAGAGGACACATCCTGAGGCACAGCCCTGATGGCTCAGTGATGGCACCACAGCTTCCTGAACCTCTCAGCAGCTTTGCAAGCAGCTTCTGGCCCTTGCCTTCCGCAGTTTGGAGCTTCCAGCTCGACAAAGCAAAGCTGTTTGCTCAGCCTGCTCCCTCTTGGATGTGACTGCTGTCCAGCACCGTGACCCTCTCCCAACCTCGGGGATGAGGAGAGTAATAAGGCCTTTAAGTGAAATTGCACAAGGGTAAAACCCCAGAAATTATTTTTACAAATGTGGTTTAATGGGAAAAGGCTTCTTCTATCCCACATTCTGAATTTGGCTTTAAACCCAGCCCACTGCCTAAGAAGTGCCTGCAAGGCCATGCCTTCACGTCTCAGCAGCAGAGCTGAGTGCTTACAGATGTCTGCTTTTCCTAGGACTTGTTCACATGAAGTGAACATTAAGTAGGAGAGCTGGATCTGTCACCTGCTCCAAGAGCTGAGCCAGAAGTGCTTCTTTCCCAGCATCTGTTAGCATGGAGCTGTCAGGTAAGCTGTCTGTCAGCACCTGGAGGGACATGGGGTTTGTAAGCACTCCAGGTTATCCCTGTCAGCACCAGGAGCAGGGTCAGAGCCTGCAGGAAACAGACTTTCCCATGGATGTGGTGACCCAGGTCCGCATGCAGGAGCGTGCTGAGATCTCTTAACTTGCCTGGCGTGACTTTCCCAGGCCCCATGTATTTGTTCCAGGGCAGTAAAACACAGAAACCGCCCCAGAGCTTCTCTGCAGTCACCTCTGGCACAGGCACTTGCTGGAGGGGTTGGTGCTTGCACCAGGAAACTTCTGAATTTGCCTTTGCTTCCCTGTACTCAGGCCCATCCGTGCCCAACTCCACACTCACTGCTCCTCTTTCTTTATTCCAGCCAGGCCACTGAGTGCTCCTCCTGCCCCATCAAAGTTCAGGGAGTCCCTGATGCCTCCTTTCGGGAAGGAGGAATGATGTCAACCCCTCCCCAGGCCAGAGCCAACACCCAAATGAGGAGTTTGCAATGCTGAGTGTTGCAGAGACCACTTAGAATCCAGAATTCCCCTCTGCTGCCTTTAGTGAGAATTCTGCCTGGCAACCAGGACCCAGATGAAAACGTCCGGGTCCACCACAGCACATTGCTCCTTTTGGCTTCCTAATATCTTCAGCCTGATGTGGAAGGCTTTGTCCAAGGGACCTCTATGGTAACCAATGATATCTGGGAGCCATGGGTCAGGTGTCCAATTAATCTTCTAAATTTGTTTTAACATTGTGCTGGCCTTCACTGATTACCCCAAAAGCTTTATTTTTTTCTAATGGGGGAAAAAAAATCCCTTGATTTCATCTGATATAATAATGAAAAGGAAAGCTTTTGTGCCAGTGTCTAGGAGAAAAAAAGGAAGTATCAGAAAAAGAAAAATCTGGCATTCACAGCTACAATTTTCTTTTAACCTTTCTTCTTGCAATCCAGTAAAATCAAGACAGCCTGACAATCTCAGTTTCATTTCACATCTCCTATCACCTCTCACTTCTAGAGCATGTGGAATGCTGGTTTGAAAGGCAACCAAAACCCAAAAATTCAAACAACTAGACAGATTAAAATTACCACAGGTTAATGACTGTGTTTAGGTCTTGCAAACCATACACGCTGTTGGTAAGCAAAGCACCTTCCTGCTCCATGGATGGAGATGTAACTTGTGTCCCTCAGAGATAAGGAGAAGGGGTTTTAGGCCATGAAATCCAAGGATGAAGGAGAGGATTCACCCCGCAGCTTTGCCTCCCGCCTTGTTTTGGCATTTCTCCCTGGGTGGAGCTGGGAACCATCACTACAGCCCAGCTCCTCAGCATCAGGCAGACAAAACAAGTACAGAGGACAGGAGGGTGGATATAAGACACAGGATGGGCAGGAGCCATTCCTCCCACTTTTCACTGCAATATTGCTGCAAATTTTTTATTGTGAGGAAGCTCTACTCCACCAAGCTGCTTTTCCCCTGATTTCAGGCTAGAAGATCATTTGCAATCTGCTCTGCTGACTCAAAATGCCTGTGGGATATCACCCCAGAGAATACACATTCTATTGAATACCAAGTACCTTTCACATAGGCAATAGTATTTCCTCTCTCTCTCTCTCTCCATGGCAGGTATTTCAGCTCAAACCCTGGCAGTGCTTCAGGAGATGCATTCATCATCTGGCTGAATAATTCAGCATGTGGAGATGATATATTTCCTCCCCTTTTCTTGAATGCATTGCTTTTAAATGCATAATACTGTTTGCACAATAACCTCTCATCTCGCACAGCCAGCCACGATACAGAGGTATTTCTGTGGCAGCTTTGCCTTTGATGCTGGATGGCATCAAATCTAATGGATGGCATGTAAAGCAAGGAAATAATATTTCCTCAAGTGGGAAGCTGTATGTATTATTTAACCAGCACCAGCCTTATGTGTTTTTCTCTCAGGGAAGGGACATGGGCTGGCTCTCCCAGACCTTTGGTATCCCAGATAATCCCAAACAATGCCAAATTTTCTTGAGGTGCTACAGCAAAGATCTTTCCCATGGCAGTTTAGGGAAGGAGGGGCAAGGGAAGGACTTGGATTTAAGTCTTGCAGTACTTCAGCCCTTCCCAGGGGCTTTGTGAGGAACAGGTTTTCCGCCTGCCAAGTGCTGCAAGCAGTGAGACAAGAGCTCAGGCCAGGGAGCCTCTAGATGTCACTGCCAGGCAGCAGAAATGGACCCCAGAGCCACAGTAGGCTGGGGACACCCGGCCCAGGCCCAGCTGGCAGCAGGGACACAGGGTGGTGATGGCCAGCCTGGGGGGGGCATTGGGAAACCTGCTCTGAAGAGGCTGCTGCGCTTTGGGACTGCCTGGGCATCGCCCTCCCCAGGGCTGAAAAGGTGCAGCTGTTGCAGGGTGGGAGCAGGTGCAAGGAGTGTAGCCAGAAATTGCAGGTTAAGGTATTTCGTGTAAGGAACTGCCAGGTCAGAGTGAAATGTCTGAGCTGCAGCCCTGCAGCAAGGGGATCCCAAAGACAGGTGCTAAGGCTAAGCTCTACAATGCCAAATAGAGCTGGCACCCCCCACCACAGAAGTGATCCCAGCATTTGTCTATGCTCCTGCTGAGCCCCCTGAACATGGGGAGGGTCTCTCCTGACAGAATTTCCATTGCCTCCTACTCAGAGAAGGACAGGTACCTCTTTTGAGAAAAGGTCACCATCTGTCTGAGGGCAGCAGCAAGAGCTGAGCGTTCCCAGACACCCCTCCAGGCAGCACACTGGAATACCAGTCCCTCACTGCTGCACCCTTGCTTGAGAGACACCTGTGATGCTGCAGCCCATGCTCAGGGCATTTGCTGTGGCTGCTCCCTGCTTTGAGAAATGCACTGCATTAAGAAACAAAAATAAAAATCATTAGCGCACACCATGAAGTGCACGGGCCAGTGGGCTGCTCGCAGCCAGGGTCTAACCCAGCCTTCCCCTCTCCAGCCATGCATGTGGTTATGGAATAATGAACCTTTTTTTTTAACCTTGAAAAATGTTATAGTTATTCTGTATAAATTGCAGCAGCAGTTTCTCTGTGAGAGACCTGAGGCACAGCCAAGGGGGAGAGGGAGGTTCAGTTACTCCAAAACTGGCCATGGACACCCCCAGTCCCCCATGTCATGACAGCAGGATGTGTTCATGGAGGCGTGGGCATCAAATCACAGCCTCCAAGGTGTCTGGGAAAGCCTTGATCCAGGCTGCATGCTCAGGAAACAGACCCTGTAGGTAAGACATGTGAGAACTTCCTCCTCTGTCCATCTTGGCATGATGTGGGCACAGCCTTTGCCCGGCAGATATAAGACACGGGGCCTTTGGGTCTCAGGAGAAGGGCAGCAAACAGCAGGGCTTCAAGATTACATCCAGACATTATGCTTGCAGGGTCAGCTGTCACCATTTGTGCACCAACATCCTTCTAATGCTAATGGTTGGCTTAGATCCTACCTAATTTCATCAGTTCTACATCCCATCTCCTGTGCTAGGGAGTTCAGCACCACTAATCTCATCTGCTTCAGCCTGCTTCTTACCCTCTCAAGGGCTTTAGCCTCATGAAGATTTAAAAATAGAGCATTTGTTTGAGGTCCTTCTCTTCAATTTCAAATAGCACATTCTCTTAGGGCTTTTCAGACTTGTGTCCCTGAGGACTAGGAACTGATTTTAATCAAAAAAAATTAGAGATGATATTATCATAATTGGATGAATCTCAGAGCACTCACAAGTGCCAGAAACCTCATGGGGCCCGTGCTCACATTTCAGAGCTAGCAAACACAGATGAAGGGGCCTGAAGATTTTAATGGGGGCACCATCCCCATAAAGTTGGCCTTCACAGCCTAATCACACAGAGATAAGATGTAGAAGTTTTCTCTCTTTATCTAACACCCCACTGATCTGAGCTGCCTTTGTTTTCAGTGTTGGCCCCTGTATTTGTGAAATGTATTAAGCTTCTTGTTGCTTTTGGAAATAACAGTCACCGTTGTATCATTGCTTTTCTCCCTTATTGACCCTTTTTTTTCTCAGGCTACCAAACACCCTTGACTTTGCTTGTGGGATGGTTAATCAACAAGTCTGTCACAATGATGGATTCCTCCTGAATTGTTGCTTAATTAGCTTGGTTGGAGGTATAAATCAAGTGGAATACCAATTCTTCCAATGCCACAGACAGGCAGCCATGCTCAGCTTGACAGCAGTGAGTTATTACTCTGCCCCATGCAGGATCAGCCTGCAGGCACCAGCCTGCAAACCCACAGGGGACAGGAGTGGGTCCCTGAGAGTGCTGGTGTGCACAGAGCACAGAGCCACGCGCAGCTGGGTGAAGGGCTGGTGGGATGGAGCTGAAGGTGGGCTCTGCAGGGGCTCTGTGCCTGGGGACACCCCCCAGAGCATCATCCCCAGAAGCTGCTCAGGGAGAGGCAACTCATGGATGGCTGATGTTTCTCACCTGGGGTGCCTGGTGTCTGTGCCTGCTTTTTGATGGAGACATTTCAGTCTGTGGCCAGACTGAGTTATGAGACAAGGGTCTTTGCCTCCTGACAGGCGGAATTGCCTTCCACAGAAAGGCAATTACGCATCGCAACAAAAGGAGAAGTAATACATTGGCTGCAAATTAAGATTTTTAAGATTGATCTTAATGGCTTGGTATTTTTATAGATGAGACTTTCACACAACAAGACTGTATTTAAACCACTTGACTTGAACTGGATTTTGCAACTTTAACAGATATGACTTCTCTGCAGCTACAAAGAGCTTGTTCCTGGCAGGTCTGAGCCAGCTCAAGCAGCCCTGAACTGTGTGGTGGAAATCATCCAGAAGTACTTCAAGTTTTTTAAGCACCCTTTTTGAATTCCCAGGCTAAGCTACATAAACCTTTCTCTGAAATGGTCCTACTAATAAACCTTTTTAGCAAAGCATATTTATTTTTCCATGGCCTCCTTTTTATCTTCTCTCTTTGCCAACATTTGCAGAGGGCTTAATTAGTGATTAACAATTTCAGGTGGGATGTGTTAAGTCCCACTTTGGAGAAGGAGTCAGTTTGTTCAAAAATTACTGAAAAAATATTAAAATAGTCTAATTTTACTGATTCCCCATTCCTCTCATTTTCAGTGGAAGAGTGGGTTCAGTGGCCCCTCTTGCCTAGGACCTACCTACATGAGTAGTGCTCTCCAAGCTGCTGAATGAGGCACTGACCCAGACTGACCTCATGATAACAAAGATCTGGGTCTCTTCTTTACCTTGTGATGTAGTTGCTGCTCCAGTGTGCAACAACTCCCTGCCAAAGGGGTAAATCTGCTGCTAGCGTGTGGATGCCTCAATGGAAACTTGTGCAGAGGGTCTGGGTGAGGCACAGTGTGAATTATATTGCCATGGCAACCCTGGATTTCTTTCATCCATTGACATTTGCATCCTTCCTTTTTGGCATTTTCACAAATAGAGTCTTCAAAGATTATTTTTTTTCAAGAGCTGAGTGGAATAGATCACTAAATTTGCTGTTATCACCATGATAAAAAAGCATGAAAATGAAGTTCATGTGTGGGTACAGAAAGGTTACAGTTATTTTGCAGGTTTAAGTTAAAATTTTGAGCAGGAATTATGTCTGAAGAAGCCCTACATTTTTAAAGACATCAGGACAGAGGAAGAGAATGCAGTTCAGATAAACCTGTCTATTCCCAGACAGTCCCAATATAGATTCTGGAAGTCAGAAAAAGGCACTGAACAATCTGTTCTATATCTCTAATATGCCACCCCACTGCTGTAGCAAATAAAATGGAATCCCTATAGCTGATGAACTCAAAAATGCTCCAGACATTTTTTTTCTAATTTATTAATAAAAAGTATAAAGAAAATCAAAAAGCTTCGGGTGTTATTTATGAATTATGACTAATTTCCTCAATCATTTTCTGGCACTTATAAATGGCACACAGGAAAATTAAGAAATAATTCAAATACAACTCTGTCTTAATTGGTTTTGTAACCTACATCTTACACACTCCTTTCACACAAAAGGCATGGGTCTGTTCTTCTTTGCAGTGGAGTTCATGGAGCTGTTCCTGACTTCTGTACTATTTACAGGAAGATGAGAGGAGACTACAGTCAACACCTCCAGCTTGCCCAGACCATTAAGTACAACCAGCTTGTCCGTGGAGTGTTTCATTAGCAATTCTTCTCTCTCCAAGGCACCTCCAGCTTGCCTGGAAAGGACTCTTCATCCCAACATCTGAGTACCACCAAGCAGAAGGACACCTGGCTTCACTCCTTCACAGTGGTTTTTCAAGAACTCTGTGGATGGCTTTTGTATGGGATGGCCTTGGGCACTGCTCTACTGAGAAGGCAGAAAAGTCACCTAAAACAGAAGTAAAGAGACTCACTTAGAACACAGCCAGCTTCAGGTCAGCCTTTAGGAATCACTAATGGGAATATTTTTGCCAAGAGAATTCCTTCAGAGAATGCCAAGTGTGTTTTCCCACATCAATCACAGCTTGTTAGGCTCCAGTTTAAACAGTTCTGGTCCTCTGAGGGTCCTGTGCCATGACTGTCCAGGCTCCAGCTGCAAGTGTCTGCTAAATTGCTCAAGTGAACTGCTTACAAACACCCTACAGGCAGGATTTCATTCCAAACTGGTAAGTGAAAATTATGATTAATTATATATTCCCAGAAGTTATGATCAGTTTATGAATGATTCATGAAAAAAAAAAAAAAAAAAGACGACTAAGCAGACTATGAATATAATTTGCAAGCAATAATTTAAGCAACTTCATCTCCAAAGGCAAGGTCCTTCTCATATTTACCTAATGATAGTCTGCAGTGCAAGTGCTGGGTGCAGTTGTTGTGAATATTCTGTTTGCACACACCAACGCGTCAAAATGCAGGTTTGCACTGTCCACAGCTCCGAATGCAAAGGGCAGACTTTCAAACAAACAAGTGTTTGCAAGCAGAGCTCAGCGGGGTGAGGGCATCACAGTGCTGAGTGCTGAAGCCCAGCTCCTGCCACAGCTGGATGCACTGGATGTAACCAGGAGCCAAGAGAGAGGAGCAGCAGGACACAAATGTTGTCCTGGAGTCAAGGTGAAAGACGTGGAGCCATCCCTGCCTTGGCTCTGAACCTACCATGCTTTCTCCCCGGAGGAGTGTAATTTAAACCCCAGTTAGACATTTCCCCTTCCAACTTCTCAGCAAAGCTGGCATCCAATGCAAACTGCCTTCAGAAACTGGGTGTGAGACACCAGAGAGGCTGTTCATGTATTATTTATTATTGCAATTCCTGTCTATACGAAGGCTTATCTGGATGCAGTTCGTGGATTTCAAAGAATATCATGGGTTTGGGTTTTTTACTCCATTTTTGGACAGGGCTGATAAGGAAAGTGTTTGACTTTGCCCAAGGATGCTCCACAAATTCCTGGGGTCAACTGCCCCTCCACTGCACGTTTTCTCTAAGGATTGGGTTTCCTCCCTGTTTTCTCCTCAGTGAGAAATATCTGGGACCAGCACTAACACTTCAACACTGCAGCTGGAACAGTTGCATCACAGAGGGTTAGCAGAAGCACGATGGCCGAGATGGTTCTTGGTGTATAAACAGCACAAGTTTTGCAGGAAAGGGCAGAGTCTTTCATGAGAACCAAGCAGCAAAATTGGAAAGCCCAGGTGAAAAAAGCCCCTCTCTAGGCCTGACACGAAGCGAGCAAACATCAAAAGAAGCACAAGGTAGGGACTTGTTCAAACGTAAACCAAATCACATAACTCAGTTAAAAATGTGAAATCAGACTGACCAAGAAATCTAAATTACTTCCTCTACCCACCCTCTATTTGACTTTACATTTGCTGCTGTGTAAGTTATACAGAGGGAATTGCACCCCTCAGAAGAAGACAAAAAAAGAAGTCCTGCTCACTCTTCTATTATCTTGGGCGGGGGCAAGTTTCCAGCTGAGCCATTGGTGGTCTTCTTGACTGGTAAGGTCATCAGCAATTCCCCAGAAAAAATAGCCCAAAGTCCAATTCCCTTTGCAGCCCCTCTCATGCTGCAGCTCTCACCCCTTTCCCTCTTTCTCTCACAGCTCCTTCTCTCGAAACCCCCCATAATTCCAGGCTGACCTCCCTGCAAGGGCCCCACTCACATTCACTGTGGCCACTGTAAGGGCCCCACCCTCTCTTGTCAGCACTGAGGGGATTTCTTACCATGAGCTCTGGCATCTCTCTAGGTGTACATGACGAGAGTCAGCCACTGGAAAAAGGAGAAGAAAAGGTGCATTTAGATCAGGATGGTACAAGGCTTCAGATGTGCCTCAGGACCTTCAGGGGTGACTGCACAGGATAGTCAAGGGATTTTGGAACTGCCTCTTTCCCTTATTACAATTCAGGCCCAGAAACATTTTCCATATGTTGTTTTCCATGATAAATTATTGCAGCAGCTGCAGCAGGAGCAATTGCTGGGAAAGGGTGGCACCTGCCTGATTGCAAGTGGAAGGGATAGCAACTTCTGGGAACCTGGCTGTCCTACAGCCTACCCTATAAAATAGGTTCAGGTCCTCTGCTTGCAAACTGTGCTCTGCCCCTGGTGCAAAACTGATTTAATGAACAATGGGGCTCTGCACTAACCACAGAGTGTAAACGGGAGCTGGAAAGATTGTAAAAGGCTTTTTAAAAAAATCCTTTTAAACACTGGGCTGTCAAATAACAGTCTCTAGACTGATAAAATGCAGTACTCAGGCATATCACTATGGAGCACAGTAGGATTTTTGCTTCAGACTAGCTGATAAAAAGCCTGATGCATCCCCATTCAGCCAGCTATCCTTCAGGCTGTGCTTTTTAGACAAACAGCAGCAGCAAGCATTTGACTGCTGTTTCTTTCTTAAAACCAAGATGTTTTGCAATTCAGGATTAACAGATGGGGCAGTAAGGAATGAGGGCATGGATATTTTTTTCTTGTCACTTCCTCAAAGTCACTTTGAGCAACGTTTCCAGCGATGACAGGCTGGTGTCAGGAAGGGGAGACTCCGCGCCTTGGCCAGGGATGGCCACCTCTGTGTACAAGTGGGGCCAGGGAACCCCAGGGAAACACCTCCCACATGGGATGTACTTCCAGCCAGGCAAAACCTCCACCACTATTTGCTAGGACAAAAGCCTACGTAAATCACACATCATCTTTAACTTCACCCTTCTGCTAACATGTGGTCCCACTTTGGAGCTGGAGAGAAGAGAAGGAAGGAGCATTCTTACCTCTATTGCTGTCATCAAAATTTGTGAACTGCCCTCTGCTAAGTTTTGGAATGCATCTAGGGGCAGAACAAAGAAAATCTTATTTCATGAGGAAGAAGCAAGAATGCAATGCAGACATAAGGCTGTGGCAGCTGAGGAGCAGAGCTGCAATCCCTGTGCTGGGATGCTCTGCCTGGCTCAGGTGTCCTGCCTGGCCACATCTCATTGCCGTGCTGGGTACCCCTTCTGCTTTGGCCCTCGGATCACAGCCTGGGAAGGCATCCCAATTTCGGGGCCAGAATTTGGCAGAAGTGTAGGGACAGGCAGTGCTCAATGTGGCTGCTTTCATCTCCTCTCATAATTTGTTTCAATTGTTTTCCTGCCTGAAGACTGACAGGAGCACGGTGAACTAATGAAACACACCTTCCCACAGGGAAACTTTCTGTTGGTCCTTTTCCATCCTCCCTGGCAGTGAGTGATCACAGTGTGCCCCAAAGAAAGTGATTCTCTTGAAGTCATTAGTATGCCTTGCAAGCTTTTTGCAGGGAATATAAATGCAGATGCTGCTGTTATTCAGCTAGAGTTTGAAATTAACATTGCTGAAAGTTTTTTTTTTGACAGAACCCTTTGCCATCAGAAAATTTAAATCCATTCAAATATTGTTATTCTATGTGCATATTTATATTGCAATATGTCTAGGAGAAGTCTTCCAACCCAAGTGTTTGGATAAACTCAAAACACAGTATTTTGAGGGTTTTTATTTATTTCGAAATTAGTTTTCTCCTAGAAATATGCCGTTATAAACAGTAATAAAAAGTTGAAACAAATTTAAGTCTGTCTATCCTTGAATGACACATTTCTCTGAGAGCCTGGAGTTTCCCACCCTGAATGCAAAAGACTTTGTAAGATCATGAATGTTTCAAAACCTGCCCAGCCTTAGCAAAAAGGATGCTGGGAGAGGGTAGGAACAGAGCACAAGGGCTCTTTCCTCACCTGCCCCTTAGGAAGCCACCAGAGCTACCTGTATGTCCCAGAGCAAGGAGGAAAGGTAGCACATCCAGCCTACACTGCTCTGGAGAAAGGCACAGAACAAGGAAATCCTCATGCTGTGCCCAGTCCCTTGACAAGGCTGTATTTGCAGGGCTGGGCTTGCACCCAGCAGTCTTTTTAGGAAAAAATGGCAGCGCTGAAATTACCTCCTCTGGGCAGAGGTAAGTGCCTCTTTACTGCTTCATTAACTCCAGTTAAATAGAATTTGCAAAGAAGCTGCTGCTTTTGGTTTGGGTCTCTTCTCTGGCTATCTTGAAAGGATGAATAATGATTTAATGGGACAGATTTTATCTTCCCTGCTGCATTCACATCATCATAAAGGTTGACTGCCTTTTATTCCCACTTGGCACCCTTATCGTCTCCTGTAACAAACTTATTCACAATGATCTGAAAAGTTTGAGAAATGTATTCCACATTAAACCCTCTGTAAAGTGATAACTGAAGGAGTGAAGAGCATTTTAAGATTCTCATTACAGACAGCAATGAAACTTTTAGAGACTCCTTTCCACATGGATGCAAAGGATTTGTCTTTACATTGGCACTTAAAATGTAAAAGGATCTTTTTTAAATGAAAAAAAAATACTATGGCACTAATTTAGGCATAAGAACTTTCATATACAGCAAGTGACATGTATAATCACAACAAATGGGTGTTTACAAGCTTTTTTTTTTTAAATGAAAGCATTAAAATCGGGACACGCTTCTGCTGTACTCCCTTGAAATGGGATTTTAGGCAGTGTCATCCAAGCAGATCTGCTGACCACTGTTGGCCCATTAAACATCAGTGCTAAAAACACGTGGGAGAAAATGAATGCTCGTTTCTATGCACTGCTGAAACCCAACTCATTCCAAGGATGGAATAAATTGCTGTAGCAATGTTCTAGCACAGGGGTCACAGTTGCTGGCTTTGTTTAACTACCAATATCTCCAGTCAAAATGCTTGTTATTAGAGTAGCAAAAACTATGTTTTTGTAAAGCAGAATTTCATTTCCATTCAGGCAAAATCTTATTTATAGCCACTCCTTCCTTGCACGTGCCAGACAGTCGCTGGACGCAACACAGGGCATGGGTTTGTTTATCCACAGAGGATGCTGGACTTTCTCCTTACCAAAAAACAGAGAGAACTTTACTGAACACTAAACTGCTGTCTAGCAGCTAATTGCTCCAGTGGGCAGGAGATAAATCTGGCTCCTGGCAAGCAGGCTGCCCAAACGGCTGCCTGGGCTACGCCTGGACTTGGGCTGGTTTGTCGCTTCCAAGCTACGCTGCTAGCCACGTGTTATTACGCCTTGTGTTGTGTCCCTTGTCCCCTGGTGCCACTCCCAGCCTGGTTTGGCGGGCTGCCTGGCTGCCACGTGCCCTGGCGGGTGCTGGCACTCACGGGTCATGGTGTCCAGGCGCAGCATGCAGCACACGAAGTCGGAGAAGCCAACCCTGCCGGCGGCATCGCCGTAGCGCAGCGTCATCAGGTGCAGCAGCTGCGCGTTGGTGGCCAGACCTGCCGAGGGAAGAGGACAGGGATGGGCTGGGAGGGGATGGACGGGGGGGTCCAATGGCCTCCTGCACCCTGCCAACAAGCTGGGGACACGCTCAGCCCCCCGCCCTGTCATGCATTCCTGGACAGCCATTCCCCAGCTTCGTGCCTAAGAGTCGGGGTAGGGTAATGGAAAACCAAAGTTGCCTTACTCACTGACTCCCATTGTGGCTTAAGTCAGCAAGCAGCAAACACTGAGCTAACTAATCTGGTGTTATCTTGCTTTGCCTTTTTAGCTTTTATTTTCTATAAGAAAGGGTGATTTTCTTTGGCTCATAACTGTAAAAGTGTGAGCGTAGCATTGACAATACCACTGGCTCTTTCTGCTAAAGAGGCAGATGCCATGTGCTCACGCTATTATGCTGCATAGCATGCCTGGGATTCTTAATTTTTACATTTTCTCTTCTATTAGAAAATGGTGAAGGGTGCATTTCTTTTTTATTAGCTGATTATTCAGTATTTGTGTCGCAGTCTGTTTGGATGGAAATTGGTATTCAATTGAATGAACAAAAATTGCTTTTTAGAATGATTCTTTTATTAGTTAAATAAAACTACCCTAAATGTGCTGGCTATATAAGAGGAATGATTTAAATATATTTTGCACTAAAAGCTGATTTGCGAAACAAAAGGGAAATTTTCTGCAGAGAGCTGGACTGATAGCTTTGGTTTAATGCCTTCTCTGAGACTTCAGAAAAGTCTCATTTCCTCACTCCAGGTTTTAGTAGCTCAGCTGGATGTGAAGTAACTTTCCTGCTTTTTCAACCAGCTCTAAACTTTTCAGTTTTAAATGAACTCATCATGGAGCTAAATTAGTTGAAAAAGCAGAAATAAAAGAAATGGCTTCTCTCCACCTGTGTAGGGAGAGATGGAGCCGATGGAAGTGGTTTAGTACCACCATTGACAAACTCTGGTTGCATGAGCCTAGTTGGAGGTCGCCAGCAGGAAGCAGGTACACAATGCTGAATAATTAAAGAATGGAAATACATTTGGGCTTGAGATACATTTCAAATTAAGGTAAACCTGATTTTATACCCTTTTCATAGGAGAAAAAGATAGTAATTAGATATAAATCTAATTAATGAAATGTCTTCTTTGATTCTGGTTTTAAACCACTGCAGCAGTGAGCAATGAATTCTATTTTTAACCTTTTGAAGACAGTGGGAATTCAATCAAGCTCTCTCCAGAGAGCAGATTCTAGCAAACATTGTTTATGGGATGCTATAACCATGTCTTACACCAGTAAAACACCAACAGTTTGGCCTGGTCAGTCTGGGATATACTTGCTCTGAAATTCGCTTACCAGGCAATGTCTCTCAATTAACTTCATCAACAAGACTGAAGGGTCGGTCCTCTCTGTTCCCAAGATTTTTCAGCTGATTTGTAAGACTACTCCCCAAACTTTTCATCTGCTAGATTCCTCCCTCTGGTTTTAGCCAAGCTTTAAAATATAGACTTGATGTTTACCTATTTATAAAAATTTTTTTGAATCATTTATTGCTGCCAAAGAGGAGTTTGTAAATACATCAGGCCAATGCTTCTGCATTTCAGGGCAGCACTGCTGTTAATGCAGCTGGCCTGCTTTACTCTGATCCATTATTATTATTATTGGATGCATTAGGAAAACAGTGAAAATTAAGCACACTCTGCAGTGTTTGGTTGGGGAAAGCACCGAACACTTCGGGGAACAACTGGCTAGGAGCTGTATTTAGATATATTTATACCATTCCCAGAGGTTGCACCAAGTTCCCAAAAGCCTTCTGGGGTTCCTACTTAAAAGCCAGGATGGGGATCATCCCATTGCCAAGCCAGATTCAGATGCAGCTGTCTGGCTCAGAGGGCAGCAAGAATGAGCTTATAATTTTCTTCCCCACTCAGAACCACTTGTAGCCAAACATGTATTGAATTTGCCATTTAACAGTGTCTTTTTATCCCTTCAAATAGCTGCATTGTTTTGGCTGACAGGACTTTTCCACGTACAATTTTCCTCCCACTTTTACACTTTAGCATCTTTCTCACAGAATAGCCCTGGCCACTCCTTCTTTGACATTTGGCACATCACTTCTGCGCTCCTCAGGCAGATGCTGATGCTCTGCCCAGCTCTCAGCAGCAAAAAAATTACACATGCATCCCCCCAGCTGATGGCTTCCAGGGATAGGAATCCTGCACCAGCTTCCTCCCGGGACAGCACCCCTCTGAGCTCCAGGGAGCCAAATGGGAGCTTCTCTACTGTACAATTGAAAGGGGATCGCTGGGTCAGAGATGTATTTCATGCACAAAGTCTCCATTGAGACGACCCAGCTAAAACGCTTTGCTCATGTGCTCTCACTGAGAGTTTCAGCACTCAGTAGCCAACAGAGGTCAGTGCAAACTAAATAAATGCCTGTCAGCGTGGCTTTCCCTTCTAGATTTAGTCACTGCCCCGGAGAGAAACTGCAGGAACTGGGGCGACTGCAAGAATCCACTCCTCCTTGCTCCTTCCCTCTACTGGATATTCCATCCACAACCTAGAGAGACTATGGATAAGTTAGTCTGGCCAGTGCTGGACTTCTCTGCATCTCCCTGCTGGCTCCCCAACACAGGCCTCTGAGCAGAGCTGTGATCTAACTGGCATCTCTGCGAAATCCAAGCCACCTTCTCCCTAAAGCTCTTTTTTCTTTCCTCCTTCTTTTTCATCCTTTCCTTCACTGCCACAGGGACAGGAAAGGGAGCTGCTCGGCGCCTCTGGGCGTACCTGCTGCCTGTATGGCACTCTTCAGTTCAGCAGCATCAAGAAATCCAGAACGGTTTCTGTCTTCCTTGCTGAAGATATCCTAAAATACAGTTCAAAGACAGATTTCAAGCCCTTGCCAACATTCCCCACATTTACTACTACAACCAGCTATGTACGTTCTCCTCCCTTAATAAACACGCTGCAAGAAGTTCAACAGGTGAGATGGGGAGGCTGCGACAAGGGAGACCCATTTTCAGAAGGCTCTGATAGAATGTTACTGTGTAAGAAATCCCACAGTTTTGGGTGGGAAGAAGCCTTTTTGCTCATTCTCCATGGCTTATGTGTGTGGGAAAGCCATGAGAATAATCAACTTCATTGACAAAAAGACATTGTCTATAATATGCAGATTAAGCCAGGAGTCCCTCACACCCAGAATGGTGTGGGATCATCTTTCCTGAGACATCCAAGCCACACTTGAGGTGCTGTCAGTGGGAAGAGCACTGTGTCTAGATGGGGAACTGGCACCCTATGTCCTAGGTGGCTTCAGACCATCTCAAGAGGGCTGAAAAAAATTGGAGCCGACCCAAACCTGAGTGTTCAGGAAACCTTCCTGCACCCATCCTGCACCAAGACTGAGGGAGAAGGACCATGAGAGAAGCTGCCATGCATGCCCTGGCTGTGAATTTAGGTGGGACCCTAAATACCATGCTCACTGCTTCCAGACCTAATGCTTATCCCAGAGCAGAGACATTTCTCCCAGACAAGCTTTCATCAGATCCTATACATTTCCACTAGGAATTGCAGCAATGAGGAAATTTCATTTTTCAGATAACTCTGTTCAAGAAGTTATTTCAGCTTAGAAAGCTTGTTTAAAAAAAAAAAAAACAACAAAACAACAAAAATGCCAGTGCTGGCACAGACACGGTGATTTCCATCAAATTCTGAGCCTAATTGGTGTTCCTACCTTTCGCCTCAATGTTTCCTGTGCTGGAAAAGCCTGGGCTGCTCATTTGGAGCACTTTACACACACCGCTGCCTCCCTTGCTGAGAGGAGGGAACTCTGACCCGCTAAGCAAGCAACCTTTGCCATGCTTCCCCGCAGCGCTTTGAGAGCACGGAGCATCTGCTCCCCGCTGCTGGAAAGCCCCAGGACACAAAATCCACAGCATCCACAGCATCCACAGCATCCACAGCATCCACAGCATCCACAGCATCCACAGCATCCACAGCCAAGAGAGAGCCACCCCCCCATACCATGTACTTAGTGAGACTCCGCCAGAGGCTCCCGAACTCCTGCAGGGTGAGTCTTCCATTCGAGTTGAGCTGTGCATTTAGTTAAGAATCGAGCACTTAATTTAATGAGAGCTGAACCTGGCTGTCTTTGTTGCCGAGGATGCTGCCTCCACAGAACTAAATACGTAAGATGCAGCCTCTTCTGTTACTTTGTGTTGAGTTTTTCTGCTCTCAGTTGTGTTTAAATCCACCTCCTTTGTCACACTGTACAGCTGCTCATGCCTGTGCTCACAAACCACAAAAGGTTTCTATTTATAAGGTGCCTTTAACCACAAGGAAAGCTGCAGTGACATTTAGCCCCGGAGCACGGACACCCCTGGCAATGAACACGGCCCCATGGCCTTGCCTCTGCGTGGGGCACCACAGGATCTGCTCTTACTGGATCCTCCAGGAGAACAGGCACTGAGGAGCCAAGAGCACGAGGAGATGATCCTGATGCCTTCTGCCAGAAGGCAGCAGCAGCCTCTGAGCCATGCACAGGAGCCCAGGGGCGTCAGCAGACATCCCCCAGGAACACATGAAGGGCTGTGTCAGTGGGTCTGCTCCCCTCCACACTCCACCCAGGAGACAGCAGAAACACAGCACCCACCCCAATGCAGGATGGTGAAACCTCCCTGAAAGCAAAACCCATCACCAGTGAAATATAAGCAGACAAGCGCCACTGTCGTGGAACCTGAGTGAAAAAAAGCTGATCCTGGCTTTGCAGGCCAGGATAGGTCACACTGTACATGGGTTATCTGCAGGCCAGAGAATTAAAAATCCATCCTGAATCATAGCGGAGCAGAGGCTTTGTCAGCTCTTTGCACGTGCCATGCATTCACAGTGCCCACTTATCCCAGGACAGGTTTTGCAAAGGGGGAAAAGTCGCTTTTGCTGGCTAGATGCTGAAAGCTGGAAAGAGAGGGGACTTCTGGTCATTTTTATTCATTCTCTGGCAGTTTTTAAAGGTCTGAAAATGTCTCAAGGTTTTTTCTAGGCATGGAGGAAAAGAGACAATGAGCAAGCAAGGGGGAAAAACACACAAGGGAGATGTATGTTTTCATCAAGGAGCCCTCTTGTTCTACAACGGCCAGAAATGTACTTCTCATGTTGTCTTGTTAACAGTAAAAAGACTGAGTGATTCAACTAAATAGGAAAGATACACTGGAATGGCCTGCCAGGCAAGTGCCTGCGATTCAGCAGTGACAGTGTTTCTGCCCCTGACACCAGCATTGCTGGCAGCCTACTCAAGGGCCACCCCAGGCCAGCGTGGTGCAGCCACCACAGAACAGCTAAGCTATGCCTAAGCTCTGTCCTGCCTCCTTGTCTCTGCTCTGCCTTAGGCCCCCGCCCAAGGGTGAAGCTTAGCCAAGCCCCAGAGAGGGCCAAATGAGAGCAAAGAGTCAGCTGGCAGCAGAAGGTTGACCCTCACCTTTCAGCAGACGCACCAGAGCCAGGGCATGCACAGCAAAGTCCTGCACAGACCATTACAACTGCGGTTACTGGGGACTGGGGCTAATATTTACTTGCAGGTTCTCACACAGGGATGCTCAGCTCAGCCATAACTCAAGGCAAGGATGGGCAGCACCAGGGAAGTTTATTGCTTCGGCTGAAAGGATACATCCATCAGAGCTAAAATGCCTCTGCATGAATCAAAGCTGAATCTCCCTCCCAGGCTGGTCATTTCATCTGCAAGGATTGACAAAACAGAAGGAATTAGCGAGAGCAAGAGCCGTGAGAGGCATCAGGACACCGTTCTGAGGGAAGGAGGACACCAGGCTGAAGGCTCACACAGCTGAAAAGCCCCAGCTCTGCGTCAGGTTCTCAAACAGCAGCAAGGGCTCTGTGCCAAGCTGAGGGAATCTGCACGTCTCAGACATCTCTACCTTCCCCAAGGACAGGTGCCCTTTTTGGGCTCGCTCTGCCCAGTCCTTGCCCACCTCCCTGCCCAGCTGGAAACTATTCCCTCTTGAAATAAGGATAAGGGAAATGACAGAGACCAGAAAGGCCACTTATGCTGAATTATCAAGTCATAAGAGCACTTTGAGCCTTGTGCATGGCTGACTTAGCTCCAGCCCTCCAGCTGTGCCCCTCTCATGCTCTGATCCCACAGTGCGGTAAGCCACAGTGAGGATTTTTAAAGGACCATCAGGACACCACTAAATCCTCTAATTTACTCTGGTCTAAGGATAGGGAATTACCAAAAACATTAGTTGGGCTGTAAAAGCTTTACCTTGCAAGATCACTTCATTAAGGAGTAGCTGCAGCTGCGAGGCCTCAATAGTTGAGTCCTAATGCAAAATAAAACACAGAGAGGTCTGTGAGCATAAAGTTTTCTCCTGTGTCACTTTTTCCCAAAACTTCTTTTCTCAGGCACTGTGGCAACTGAGAAGAACCTCTGCTTTTATATCAAAGGAGCAGCAGAATCCTCTCTGGAGCATAACAAAGCCCTCCACAGTGCTGGGCCACTCCTGGTCCTTCCTACAACTGCGGGGGAATTAGAGGCACTGCCATCCCCATGGGGTTTGTTCAGCAGGGATGGGACTCCACCAGCCCTGAGCTGGGGAGCTGTGGATGGGCCAGCACAGCCGTGTGAGTGAGCTGGGAGCACAGGCACTGCTGCCTGCTTCCCTCGGAGCTGCCCATCAGCGATCCCGGCCGCCTCCCTCCCGAGGCACCCCCGGGACACCCAGCGTGGCAGCCCGTGCTCGTTTTCACCTTCACGCACTGATATAACCATTAACTGCAAGAGGTCCATTGTGCAGAGACTTTTGACAGTGATTTTTTTCCTCTTGACTAAGTCAAGGAGTTCTTTATAACAGTTTATTAAACCATTAAAAGCATCTCCTGTGAACACAGAGCTTGGCTCTGAAAGAGCAAGGAATCAATTACTCAAACGCTGACTGATGTCTGGTTTCCAAGTGCTGAGAAGGCAAATGGAAAATGATGCTGATGAGAGGGGGGACTACCCAAGGCTTTCTAATTGCTTTCAGCAAATAAACAAACCAAAGCAAAAAAAAAAAAGGAAAGTACACATCCAAGCCCATCACCAGCACAACTATAAATCTCAAATTTTCCACTGATATATGGCACTAGACAATCTATCCCAGCTGAATGCCCCATTTTTCTGGGGGTTTTGGCAGGTCAATCAATACCATTTTCAGGGTATCCACTTGAGGATGGAGCTACATCTCCAAAAAAAAAAATTCTAAATGGATTTGTATCAACATCATAGATCAGTTTTTCTTTTTGCAAGTCCACATGTGGGTTTTTTATTATTTTTTTTCAACAAGATGTTTTAGAGAGGGTACCTGCTTAGCATATCTTAGGAAAAGAGCCTTATAGGAGCTGTCCTGGTTCTGTCTTGGTACATCCTGCATCAAAAACAAAGAGCAGAAGTAAATAATTCAGCTACAAAACAACTGGAGGCAAAAGTCTGCCGATCCAAACAGCACTTTAGAGGGGCAGGGAATGCACAGCACAGGCTGCAGTTTTCACACCCCCAAAACAGAGTTGACTAGGAGTGAGCAACAGCTGCAGCAATGAAGGAAGAAGCATCTTTTGGATGTTAGCAGTTAGTGCAACTAGGAAGGAGCAGTTCAGGGCCTAAGGAAGATAACAGAACACAACCAGGGTGGAATTCAGCAAGTCATTACATGAGTATAGAGATATAAACCTGATCCTTATTGCTGGACCCTGATTGGTACCACCGTCTCAGGGCATGTGAAGATTCATGTGAATCAAGAAAATAGAGCAGGAGGTGACTTTTCCTTTCTCTTGTAGCTTCTCAACCCCAAGGCAGACTTGACTATACCTAAGCAATTGTAATTCAATGGTTAAGTGATTTTTTTCAACCTTCCAGTGAAAAGATTCATCAGGCACTAAGAGGAATTATCCTTAACATTACAAAGTTTTCAAAAAAAAATAATCTAAGCCCAAGACCCAATGTTTTATCTCTGTGTGAGATACTTCATACCAAAGGAGCCCAAACACCTGAACAAGAGCAGGAACTGTGGGTGCCACAATTCATCAAATTCAAAACACTGGCTAAGGACAACAGCCAAGTAAACTGACAGCTTGTCAGTGGAAAGCCACCATTTATACTACCCTTCCCAATGAGGCTTAATTGTGTGCTGGAAAATGAATCACAAGGAAAGGACTCTGTTTTCTGTTCTCCTGAAGCAGCTTCACACCTCTGGCTTCAAAGACCTGCACTGCTGCAAATAGCAGCCTCTCAGTGGCAGGGCTTTGCTGGTGGGAGCAGCAGGAACTGGACCAGCCCTGGCAACGTGCACAGCTCACAGCAAGAAGTCAAACAACCCGTGGTAGCTGGGCTGGACAGGCAAAAATGTGGGTTGAACTAGAGATGCAGCCAGTTTCAAAGTGTAATTTGCTTTATGTCTCTGTCTCTGAAGATACCCTGATGAAAATCAGAAGAAATCGGATTTGAGTCTCACCCCTATGGACTCCTGTGCTTTATAGGGTACAAGCACCTAAATGAAGTCATTGCCATGGTGAAGACATGTCCAAGCCCACTCACAGGAATTAAGTTTCCCTCTCTCTCCCCCATAGATGTATACCTATTTACAGACATTGAAAGAATTTAGACTCTTTTAAGTGCTCTCTCCCCTCCTATATTTGGTTTGTCAAAGTGTTAAAGATGGTGAGGTGAAAAGGACAGATGGACAGGCTGACAAAGGGACTGTATAAGACCTGTTTCCTTAAAAATCAGGCTCTGAAAAAGACATATGAGAAGAGGAAGGGCTTTGTTGTCACTCCCATCTCTCCAGAGAGGTGTCCTGCCCTCCCAGCAAGGTTGAAGGGTGCCAGAGTCAAACTCTAGGATAGCAGTGGGTGGTAAAAGGAGAAAAGAGCATGTGAAGAGGAGTCAGTAGAGGTGACCAAATGATCAGCTCTCTAGGAACCACTCACCACCACCAGAATCTACACCAGTTCTCAGACTCTTACCATGGGCAGCACTAGGCTGGTCGGGGAGTTTGAGTTCCTAGAAAAGAGTTACAAGAATCAGACTGGGAGAAAAGAGGCCTTTCCAGAGCACTGATTTGGAGCCATGGAGGAAGCCAGGCACCACCAGCAGCGCTCACCCAGCCCACAGCCCCACAAGATGCTCAGCACCCATGGCCCAGCCTGGCCCAGTTCAGACAAGGCTGCTGCACCAGTCCTGAGTCTCCCTGTGCAAACAGGCACAGACAGGTCTGAGTCTCTGGCTGCTCTGGGGCCACTGCCTTCCTCAAGCCAGCTCTGTTGGCACCAGCAGCAGAGAAAGGGTAGCTGAGCATGCCAGGAGCAACCTCACCACGCAGAAGACAGGGCTGCCCTCCCTTGAGCCACAGAAATTTTTCACCTCCTTTCTCTTCGCCCAGCTTAACAGTCAGGAACAAAAATAGCATCTGGGTTATTAAAAGGCAACATCTTCTAAATGCCTGCAGAGTGCCTGAAACTGGGCCAGGGTCACCATTGCTAAGACACACTTAGCAGCCACATTCAGTACTTGAGTTTTGCTTTTGGTAGAGCAATTAGACAAGCCAGGTTCTATTTTTGTAACATCTGCACAGGTAAGTGCTGCAAAGACCCACTGGAAGGTCATCTCCACACTTGGCCAAGCTCAGGAAAGTCTGTGGGAGTCAGAGGCTCTCCTGAACAGCTCAATTCCAGGGCTGAGCTGTCTCACACACGACTCATCCTGCTGAAGGCAGTCCAGCCCACAGCACGGACTCCTTGTGCTTGATTTCCATAACTCAGGAGTTGCCTCAGTTGGTTCTGGGCTATTTTTGCCAGGGGCCAAAGTCTAGAAAGCAATCTCATGATTAAGATATGGGCCAGTGAGGTAAGAGCTGCAATCACATCCACTATAAAGCTTGCTGAAGGGAAGGCACTGCACAGCTGATGCTTGCAGGTCATTTGGTGAGGCTGAATGCTGGGGCTTGCTTGCCTGGAGTAAACCATACCCAGATATTCACGTGGCAATGTGAACGTGTGTGTGTGTGTGTGTGTGTGTGTGTGGTAACAGCTGCCTTTGCATGAACCCAGATACCATTTTTCCACTAAACTTATCTTCAAGGCTGCTCTCACGCCTACAGGGAGCCCTGCCAGCCTGCCTGTGAGGTGGCTGAGTGAAAGGATCAAGGCCTTTCACTGCTCTTGGCTTCTCCAGGTCCCACTCTGAGCAGAATGGGACGTGATCCATCTGGCACCCAGCCAGCAGAACATCAGAAACTACCGAACAGCTGTTCAGAATTAAGGAAAACAAGCTCCCAGTCCTCCTTTCAGCAAAGAGGAATGTCCCCACAACCAGGGGTAGAGGACATATCTCACAATTATTGCTCCCTTGTCTGGCTCTTTGTACCAAAGCTGAGAGCCTTGGTGGCTGCAGATGAGCTCCTGCACCGTCGTGCACCTGATCCCCCTCAACACAGTGCTTTACACTACTCTGTGCCTTCCCAGCCCTCTCCAAGGATAACCGGCGTGGCAATTTGCTCTTAGTGTATCTTGACACTAAATAGTTAATTCCTGGCAAACTGTGAGTCTGGGGCCTTTAAGGAGTGCATATCATCTTACTCAGTGTAGTCGTGATTCTTTATGAAAACTCGTAAGAGAAATTCGAATTCTTGCTCCTCTGTTCCAGCAGGAACAACGGCGTAGGTTCCTGGGCTCAAGGTAAAGTAGCTGGTCACATCTCGAGTCCGGATAAAGACTTGTTTCAGAACTCTGGAGTTCTCCTGAAAGAAAAATACAGCTGGCTTTCTTCCTGTTAGGAACCAAAGTAAATCAGAGAGCACACTCACAGCAGCCTTGCATTGCCACAGCTCTCCAAATACACACTGCATCTGTCACGCCTCGACCTCCCCAGGGGCCTGAAAAGCCCATCCAGGGAATAGACTTTTTTCAAGGATATATCAAAGTTGCTCAAAGGTGGAGGAACTGAAGGAAACAGAAGGCAAAATGAATGTAAGTAGATTTGAAGAGAACTTCAATTAACATTAAGCAGACTGGAGTTCACAAAGGAATCAAGGATGAATACTGTTACTAAAAAATTCCCTGAGATCTTCTGTGACTCAAAGGGGTCAGAGAGCCCTCTAAGCATGTCACCCAGATGACAATGCTTCAAGAATCACAATCCAAACCAGCAAGTGTCACAAGAAAACTGAGTATTCTGATCTTTCCTCTGTTATTCCTGTATTTTTTTCGCTGAGATGAAACAAATATAATGCAGCAGCTATTACTATGATGACATGTAAAGATAGCATCATAAAAAGCCCTTCCTCAACATATTCCCCAAAATATACCAGCATGTATAAATTCCATTTAGAATGGTTATACAGCGTGGCAGAGTTATTTATGAGCCATGCCTTTGGGAGACAATAACATAAAACTGCTGTTTTGGAAGGGAAAAAAAAATAGGATGACTACTGTTACAGACGGCTGGGAGGTACACAGACTGCCAAGTATTATGGGTCAGATCTTGAGCAGATAGAAATGGGCAGTGCTGCAAAGAAATAAATGGTGTAATACTTTTTTTTTTCCTACTTTTGAGCCTTATTCCGCATTCCTCGTGGTAAAAAGCAGAAGGAGATTAATATCTCAATGGAATCAAAACCGGTGTGAGATAAGAATCAGCCTCTATACATTTCTCAGATCTATCACACAACATTAAACTTCCCTCACAGCCATGTATTAGTGTTCCACGTCTATATTTAATCAAAGGCTTCCTAGAGCTATCAGATACGTCCATTCTGGTTTGCATCCTTGCCTGCACTGCGTTCTCCTCTCATCCTGCTGAGGGATAAAACTCCTTTTACTTCACAGCAGCAATTTGATGCATCTCAAAAGGTACCGAACAATGGATGCTGCTGCTAATGAATCACAGCAGCGAAAGCAGATCAGGGAGGAAGAGTGAAGCCACATGAATCTTGCCAACTGCACTCTCCTTGTGCAAAGAAACCCCCTGTAAACTTCTACCCAAAGATGCTCTGAGTGCCCTCAGGCTCTTAGGCTGAACACTGGGAAATAAACTGAGGGAATGGCACTCAAACCTACAGGTTTTAGCTCCTGGACTTGGCTTTTGCTGCTGCCAGGACAGGACACCAGGCTGGCTGTGAGGAGCTGGTAGAGCAGCTCTCATATTAAAATACTCAGTGTGTGTCTATGAGGGAATGTTTTCTCTATAGCCCTCTGTGTGAATATGCACCAATGTCATTATATTAATAAAAGCTCTGATGTGACAGAGCAGCATAACTATTCCCTTTCCCTCACTGCCCAGCTGCTCCACAGGAATCCTGGTGCCTCCAGTAATGCTCTGTTCTGGCCCTGCCCTTCAGCTCCTGTGTAAGAGGTCACTCACAACGTCAGAAACCCAAGTGACCTGAGCTCAAAGCGGGCCTGAGGTGAGCTGTGGTCTGACAGCCCACAGAGGCCATGTCATCCAGGTTTGACAAACTCATCGAGGTCCATCCACCCTTGATCCATCTCACACCAAGAGAGAGAAAACACACCTGAGCATCAACTGGAGGGGAAGAAAAATTTTAAGTATAAAGCAAGAATAGAGAAAATCTGCCTCCTAGTCTGCTTCCTGATTAAATGACCTCTTTTTTGAGGGACCCAAGACCTGTATCATCAGCTCCCAGTGAAGGTCACTTCTGTTGAAATGGGTAACTAATCAAGGTGGACGTGCATCGTGCAAGGGCACACAGGGACCTCCACGTCTGGTGACTTTTGGGGATGCTGGAAGGAGCAATTCCCCATTCACCAGGAGCAGCAGCTCTTTCTGAGTGGCACAGCTGGCCCCATGGAATCCTGCAGGCTTGATACCTGCACAGGACAGAGGATATCCTCACATAGGAATAGTGAGCTCCACTTGCTGGAGGGATGCTCTTTTAATGACATCTTTTATTTCTCAGACACATCTTTTTTATGAGCTACAAAGCCACGCTCTTCCTTTATGAGGAGCTCTTAAACTTATGGCATCAATTATTTAAAGTCTGGGACTAGGGCAAACCTCTCCAGTAATGAGGAGAATGTGAAATTAGGGTTATAGCAATTCCTTCCCCCCTTTTAGTCTCTGGGTTAAGAACAACAGCCTCCCACACTCATCAGCCAACAACAAAAACACTTTGGGAAAGGCTAGCGTCCATCCACACTAGCACCTGTGCTTTCAGTAAGCCTGGTGATGCTCTGAGAACAGCTTGAAAAGGCACCTCTCTGGACAGTCACCAAGGAAAAAACCCAGAGAAACTGTAGTGGAGGTCCCAGGTATGGGAGTGAATTTCCTCTAGGCTGGTCTCGAGCAAAGGCTCCCGTGTATTTTGCAAATGTTTTTACACGGCTTTTCAGATAGAAAACAGGAGGATGAGTAAGACAGGCCCACTTTGGGGAACGAGAGACCATCTGCTTCCCTGCTATACCTGGAGTGCTGCTCAAGGGCTGTGGCTAGTGCTGGCTGTCATGCCTTGTGCCCAGCCAGCACGGCATGTCACCAGCACTGCTGGTACAGAGGATATTGCCCTGGTACATATTCTGACCCGGGGACTCCCTGAGTTTCCCAGGACTATTTTGGGATGCTACAGAACTAAAAGTGCCACCTTTGTTCCTTAAGACATGAATAAAAGGAACTAAGCCTGCTTAACTCTATTTTCACTCTGAGTTTCTACAATAGAAGGCAACCAGACATTCACACCACATACTGACTTTTTTACAGACCAAAAGGCAATTCAGCCTTTCACTCCCACATACAGGTAAAATATACCCCACAGAGAACAACAGTGCCCACATGATATCTGATTGTGCTCACCGTGGTGATGAAAAAGCCAATCTTCAGGTTTTTTTCATCCTGCATATGCTCAGGGTGTTTTTGCATGAGTGAAATTGCTACATTGTAGGTTTTTGGGTCGTGATCTAGCACTTTGAAAAAATACTGAGGGTTTGTTGAAACCGCACCTGCTGAGAAAGTGTTAATAGGTTAACAGTAGGCACACAGATGTTCCAGCAGCAGCCTATTGTGTAAGATCTTGCTTGTGTGGACCCAGAGGAACAGGTGGTCACTGCTCTAAGATCCTTTCAATACAGCAGAGCACCGTACTCTCCACATTAGCACTAGAAGTTGAGGCATCTGGAGGTAAACTAATTGCACATTTATCATTTTAGAAACCTCTGGCAAAGTCACAGAAGTCATGTGGATTTCTCAACCCCCCTACATCTGCTTCACCTCCATGGCACACTTTCCCAGCAGCAGAGAAGCAGTGACTCTTAATCAGGCGCCTGCCCCAGTGGCTGAGCTGAAAAGGACTGTGGCTTTGAGATGATAAGCACATAGAAAAGGACAAAATAGTGCAAAGCTATCCTCTCCTTCCCTCCTGCTAGTGTTTGTGATGGACAGACGGAATGTTGAGCACCAGAGGGAAACAGCTGCTTCTTGGCCAAGGCTTTGGTTAACAGGAAGCATTCCTGATTAAAAAAAAGTACAATGAAGTGCCCAGACTGGGGAAAAAGGACTGAGATGGCAGCAGACTAGAATTTAAGCCAGATCCCTGTGCTGGGTGGCTGTGAAAGCTGCAAATTAGGATGATTGTACTTGGACAGGAACTTTACTAGAGGGCTGTTGGAAAACACAGCTCCAAGGAAAATGGCTCTGCCCACACACTCTCAGTTCAGCCCCTGCACCTCCTTGCTCAGTCCCAGTGACTGTGGTGTGCAGCAGCACAGGCATTGCTTTGTTATCACGCCTGGTGATCAGGTTAGGAGCAGGAGCCTGAAATCTGTAAGCAAACAAAACCTGTTTGCTGCCAAGTCAAGGATCATCATTTGAGAAATAAAGAAGCCTCTTCATTGATCTCATACTACCATCCTAGATTAAAAACATGGAGCCCAAATAGTAATGAAGCTGTGAAAAAAAAAAATAAGTGAGATAAATTAAGATAAGATTAAAAAAATAAGATAAAAAATAAAATAAGATCAAAAAATAAGATAAAAAATAATAAGATAAAAAAAAATACTACTACTGATTGGAGCTTACAATGCCAGAAGAGTTCTTGCACAGGCAGTAAAACCAATGGTCTTATCAGCCCAAAGACCTTTTTACCTTAAAAAATAGAGCTTTGTAGCACAATCTTTTCATTTCATATCTGTTTAATTTCAGAGTACTTTTTGCTCTGTAAAATCAACCGCATATTTGCCAGACCAGACTTTCTGACGAGGTCCCCAGCAACACCTACTGCAACTGGCTGAAAGAAGATATACAAGCTCATTTTGCCTTAGAGAGCCCAGGGTTCCTAAATCACAAGTCTCCTGTTTTAACTCAGCAGCCAGTGCTGTTGCTTTGTTCCTGCCTGTTTAGCTGATAAGTGCAGTAATGGGAGAAGGCAGGCATTAACAACTGGCAATCAATATCTCTGCAATTCGGTGCTCAGAGTGAATGTTTCACTGTGAGCATCAGTGGAGAGGAAGGGACAAGCGGGTGACTGCAGGGAGCATCCATTACCTGGGGAATAGCGGTTCCTTCGTGTGGGAAGGCCTGGGCTCCACAGGTTGAAGTAGCTGTTCAGAGACCAGGTTGTGCAGTGCTCATCTCCAAAGTCCAGAAATGTTGGGGTGTTGTTACATATATACAGCCATGAAAACTGCTCCTGGAAGTTTTTACAGGACATCCTGCAGAGAGGGAAGGAAGAAAATCTTATCATTCAGTTTAAGACAGAAGAGCGTTGCCAACAGGTCAAGGGAGGGGATCCTTGGCCTCTACTCAGCCCTGGTGAGGCACATCTGGAGTGCTGTGTCCAGTTCTGGGCTCCTCAGTGCAGCAGAGACATGGAGCTGCTGGAGCAGGTCCAGTGGAGGGCTGTGAAGATGATCAAGGGACTGGAGCATCCTCTTTATGAGGAAAGGCTGAGGGAGCTGGGCCTGTTCAGCCTCCAGAAGAGATGACTGAGAGGGGACCTCATCAATGTCTGTCAGTATCTGGAGGGAGGGTGCTCAGAGGATGCAGCAGAGCAGGCTCTGCTCGGTGGTGCCAAGCAACAGGACAGGAGGGAAGGGGCAGAAGCTGATGCGCAGGAAGTTCCACCTGACCATGAGGAAGAATTTCTTCACCGTACAACTGACCACATATGGAACATGCTACCCAGAGAGGTTGTGAAGTCTTCCTCACTGGAGGTATTCCAAAACCATCTTGTCATATATGAAATTAGGTAGCTGGCTTTTGCATTTAAAAATCATCTTAGGACCAAGTTAATAGTATTAAAGTTATTAAGGTAGTTAAAGGGCTAAATACCTCTCCTTTGTGAACCAGTGTCCCTCCCCAGCAAATGTTCCATTGGTGAAAGGAACTCGTGATGTACCTTGAAATTCACCAATCCCCTTGTGCCATGGGAGCAGGACAGTGGGGAATTCTGGGAAGGGTCAAGAGGATATAAAAGCAGCCTTCCCAGGGCCCCATCCCTCTTTCTCCTGGCATCCAAGCTGGTGATCCCATCTTCCTGCAGCTGCTCCAGCTCTGGGTAAAGGGGGGGGGAGGGAACTTAGGCCTATCTCTGTTTAGAGACCTTATTTTATTTTTAAGGGAACTTTGCCTCAGATTAGCTGAGGTAAATCCAGAACTGTAGATTTTTGCCGTGGGTACATAGCCAGTTTGGCACTAAGAGTCTCTGATCCTGCGCTCCCGGGTTTTCATATTGTTTTAAATTAAAAATTCGGATGCTGTTATTTTTCCAAATTATTTTTCTTGTAATAAACAATCCTTTTTTTAAATTAGGACAAGAGTTGCTCATATTTCTGACACATCTGGACACAATCCTGTGCCATGTGTGCTCTGGGATAACCCAGACTTGGTTATCCCTGCTTGACCAGGGAGGTTGGACCAGATGACCCACTGTGGTCCCTTCCAGCCTGACCCACTCTGTGAAGATACCAGTTAGGCACCCACATTCACCCCCATGTCTTTAAAAGGGGATTGCTGAGAGCACTGCAGGCACCTGCAGCTCAGCTCTCAAAGCATTTTGGGCTGCCCTAACTGCCCCTAATGCCCCAGGGTAAACCACGGGGCATGTTCTGGGGTGTCTTGGTGGAGCCCTGCCACCTCCAGCACACCTCTGCCACCGTCCCTTGCCTTTGTCCCTCCACAGTGTTCTGTCCCACACTCATGCTTCACTCAAGCCTCAAGTGTGTACTTCAGACCCACCTGCTGTTGCCCTGCTTTCCTCAGAACCTCACAGGGCAAGTGTGCACTTCCTGAATAATCAGTTTTTCTAGGGGACAGCCCATGCATGGCTAAGCTGTATCTGAGGGCAATCAGAGGCAGTGAAAAACCACAAGCACCTGCAGAGCAGTCAAGTGCACAAGCTCAGTGACCTGCTTAGCCAGCTGTCCCCTTCAAGCATCTGTCAGTCCAAGGTTCAAACCACACACTTTACGAGGAGAGGCAGTGTGACAAAATGACCAGGTCTCAGGGGGCTGGATTTTTACTTCTCTCACTTCTCTTTTTTTTTTCATCAGCCTGTTACTTAATCTTGGCCAACTCCATTTTTTCAGGTCTTGTTTCCTCTGAAACCACGGGGTCAGGACAACCCCCAATTTGCTGTTTACACACAGCTAACACAGGGTGCCTTGAGTCGCTACCAAGAGCGGCTTTTTTCATAATGAAGGCAAACAGAAAACCCGGCAGACAAAGGATCAACAGGGAAATACCAGAATTCTCCATCATCCTTATTCCTGAGGAGGGCTTCTCTGTATTTGGGCTCAACACGGTCCCATTGAGGAGAGCTGCAAAAAAGAACAAACCAACAAGATGTGAGGGACAATTTTTCATCATTGGCCCATTTCTCTAACCAGCCTGTCAAGCCATGAGGAAGCAGGAGAGGTGAACAAACTGCACATTGGAAACAGGACTGTGCTTGATACCTTCATAGCCAAGGCCACAGAGCAAACAGAGCTCTGTGCCTTTGCTGTGCCTGAGCTGCCACCCTGGGGTGAGGAATCCTGCCCCCCTGGCCTGGTCACCTGTCCCCACGCTGGAGAGGTTAGTGAGGCACCCAAGGCATAGCACTCTGAAGCACTGATATTGCAGTGACACGTAGAGAACACATTACCCAGTCAAACGTGTTGTTTCCAAGCAGCATGTTTATAATTAAGTGATAATTGTACTTCTTGCAGAGTTTAAGATAAATAAACAGCACGTGAATCAATAATTTATTGATCTGTGCAGCTTACCTGTGAACGTGCTACTGACATTTCAATTACAGTCAGGATTGTAGTTCACACTTCCAAAAGGATGGGAGGATGCTGTCTGAGCAGAGAGCTGTTATCCCAGCCTTAGACACATCTGCACAACCTACCAGCCCTTCCAGATGCAACCCTCTAGCCTGACTTTTCTCAGCAGAGTGCTTGTGTGTGGTCCTAGCAACAGGGAGGGGTGGGATGCTCTTAAATAACCTCAGAGCGGCACAAGAACATCTCTCTAATCATGGAAATACTGATGCAACTCCAACAGGAAAACTAACACCTATTTATTTACAAAACACTGTTGCAGTCTATATCATTCCTTCCCTTAGGAGAGAGGTGTTAGATTATCCACACAGGCAGCAAAGCGGTCCTTGCATCCCCAAAGCTGCATGCAGGATCCAAAAGTTCAAGCCATTCCCTGGCACTTTGCCTTTGCAATAACCAAGGACCCTTTCTGTCCCTCTGTGTTCAATGCTGCCCTGCTCCATGGACTCGTCTGACCATCCTCTTCCCGGAGTCAGACTCATGGGAGGAGGAAAAAGAGAAGGAAGGTGGATGTGTGATTGCTGCAGGAGAATTCAATAGAAGCAGCCAGCCAGGATCTAAGGACGTGGTCAGAGCTTGCTCCAGGAAACAAGAACTCTTTAATTCATGACTTATGTAGAATTATGCACTGGGTAAAATACATACACATAGACAAGAAGGGATACCTGAGCCTAGAGAGGCTGCATTAGTTTTCCCTGGATTGGATTTCTATGCAGATGGAAATAATGCTTATAACGAACTGATTGGGAAATATCTGTTTTGTTAAAACGGGTGCGAGGCAGAGGTTCTTATAAAAGATTGGTTCTCCATGACACTAAAGCTTTAAGACCATACTCATCACTCCAGGGCCCCTTCCACTCCCCATGGCCCCACGGATTCCAGATCCTGATGATATGTTTCCAGCCATTCTTGTAGGGGATCTGTAAAGAGGGAAGAAAAACAAACTCAGTCACAGCTTTTCACAACTGTGATATTCAGTGAAGAGAAGGGTAATAAAATGGATCTTCCTCTACACCTCAGAGACCAGGTTTAACCTCTGATCTCATTTGCCCAGCAGTGAAAAATCAGTGCCTTCTGCTACATCGCAAAGGAATGATGTGTGAGAGAAAACTGTGCCCATTTCGCTTTCCTGAGGATAGTGAATAGCTGACACAGAGAGAAGCAGCAGCATTCCTGTCACACTACATGAATTCAACAGCCTTGGGAAATTCTAGTGCCTAATTCTGCACATCTGACGCTGTGAGTCAGCAAAGGCAGAGACTTTGAGGAACGAGGTCACCAGACTGCCTGGAGTGAAAGCCAACAGTCAGCACGGAGAGCTGATGATAAACAGAATCTGTGGGTCTGTATCTACAGCACTGTGGCTTGCAACAGCTGGGTTTTCTGCTGCTTTCCTCCTTTTGCTGCCACTGATTTAAGTCAGAGGCAATTAACTTTTGCCAGTGAATGGTGGAAGTGGAAAGGAGAAGCAAACCTTTGTTTTCTGGCTCTCCTTATGCACACAGGCAGTGTTGGAAACAATACCGTGGCAATCTCTTCCCAGGCAAAGGCCCAGCCTCTAATCATTTCCCCTCAGGACAACCCCTTGGATGCCTTGGCACTTCTCAAAGCGGGGCAAGGACTGTTTCTCCTCTCTGCATACATCAGGAGCAGCAGGAGGCTGGAACAGCCTGCTTCTCCTCCAGCAGAATTGGGGACCCTTCTGCCCCTGCCCTGCAAAGAGACAGCTGGGGCCTTCTCTGGAGCTTGGCAAGCCCCATCTTTCCATTCCATAGCCCCTTGGCTACAAGCAAGTGTCCTCCAAGAAGCAGCACGCTGACTGTGATGATGGCACCAAGCATGCCATGGCACGAGGGGACATGAACCAAAGCCAAGCTCACACAGAAAAGCAACAAAGAGAGAGGGATAAGGGAGAAAATAGCTTAGGGAAAGCAACATCCCCTTTCCAAAGTACTTTAGGTTCCAAGATTCAAATGTGTTGTAGCTATCTTGCTTGACAGCATAGCTATTGTTTGGTTTCCTTCCTCACTGTTAACTCTCCCTGTGTGCACTACAGCTTACTGGGCTAAGCCATGTTCTGACTTCTGGCTGTAAAAAATCCTTAATTTCTTTTGATCCATGTGATAAATTGGTTCTCAGATCATCAATATTAATATCCAGCCGGGAGCAGTTCTGCATGAGTACAACAGCTTTAAAAGATGGAGAAACGCTGTTCTTGAACCAGCGATTTACTTTTCACACAGTGATTTTTGGCAGCTTGTGATTGAGCTGAACAAATGTAGATTTGCATCACATGACAAATCCTACAATTTCAGCCAGTGCTTCTACTTCCATTTGAAACAGAAAAGCACAGTTTTTAAGAGTCAGCATGGAATGAAAATCTTCAGAAATGTTGTATTTGGTGCTGAAGTGTCCCAAAACAAAAGTAAATTCAAATTGCATTTTCCGTTAGAAAACATTATGGATTCAGATATCCTCCTTCTTTTTGTTATACCAAAATCCTTCCATCTCTTGGACTTTGAACTATGTGCTTTTAACAATTCCTCCTAAGTGTGAGGCTAATTCAAATCACTCTGACTGGAACAGCAGTGCAAACATCCCTGTAGTGGATCATCAGTACAAGATCTCCAGGCAGGAGCAAGTCCCTGATCTTACCTTCACAGCTCCTGTGACAGTGTAGGCGTGACCCTGTACAATCCCATTCCTCAGCTCTATGTTCCTCCTTGCCTGCAGAAGGGAGAAAGCACAGCTTTTAGCTCTCTGCCACACTGTAAAGACATAGCCACCAGCTCCCAGAACTGCCATTTGCCACGGCACCAAACAAAGCCTCGCGTTTGACCACAGCAGTGCTCAGATACTGAGATACGCCACAGGAATGTGACTGTTCCCACTGCAGCCATAAGCAAGCCAGGAAATTTAACAAAGCTACAGATCTACACTTCTTTGCAAGTTCTTCCACAGTCCAGAGCTGCTGCAACTGCAGAATGACCTGGACTGGGTGACTTGCAGTCAGACTGGGGGACTGCAGAACTTCCCTGCCACTCACAGCCCAGTGTCGGCCACCTGAGCTGAGGGAACAGTCCTTGGCTTGTTTGCAGCAGCCAGGCTTCACATCCTAAGGAAGCAGGCACCACAGGAGCAGTGTCACACACCTTGCAGTCACATGTCACAGAGCAGTGTCACACACTTTGCTGTCACACGTCTCATGCTGTAAGGGAAGCCTTGGAGACGTTTTATCAAAGGTACTTGCTGATACCACAAAGCCTTTTGCAACTTCCCAGCATTAATACCAGTAGCCTGCAAGCCACCATGAGATAATTGCATCCTCTTACAGAAGAGAGGTGTGTTTTGGCCTTGCCAGAGATGATTACAAAGTTATGAGGCCGAAATCAGACCTGCTGCAAGAGGACACCACTCTACTGCAGTGGAATTAGCCAGGAGAGAAGCCACAGCCCCCTCCCTGACACACCAATCCATCTCCACCTGCCCAAATGCCTTTACATTCCTTACCAAATAACCTTATCTGCTTTCTGCTGCCAAGATCCCTTCAGGCATCCATAAACTGTAACTATTTTACAGAGTGATTATGGACTTCCTTTTCCACTCCAAAGAGCAACCTTTGTGCAAACACAGTAAACCAAGAGAGGCATGTGACTGGCACTGTGACTCACCTGGCCTGAGGTGCTGCACCCCATCAGGCACCGAGATTTGTCAGCTGCTTTCAGGATCTCCTCCAGATCAGGAGGTGGATCCTTCAATGAAAACTGCACTTGGACTCCACCTGTGAAGTCTACCAAAGCATCTGAAAGGTAGCCTCCATTCAAGTTCTGGTAGGAGCCCCGCAACCTACGGAGAAATTAAAAAAAGATTAAAAAAGAAAAAAAAGAGAGAGAGAGAGAAGTTAATTAGTCCTTACACGGTGTTTTCATAAACAATGCACAGTGCTTGCTTTAAAAATGAACATGTGCATCGAGGTGGTGAGCACAGGGGAGCCCGGGGTGTGCAGACATTGTGGCCAGGTAATGAAGGGAAACGTGATCGAAATACTTGGGCAGGCACAACACACACCTTGTGGGAGGAAGGAGACATAGGGGGAGCTTTTTCCATGTATTCATCCCCATCTGAGGCAGCTGTCCAGAGCCACTTACAGACAGTGGAAAATAATAATGTGCATCTCATGCAAGCACAGGCATTTTAGGGAGATGAGCTGCATCTCATCTTGAAACATCCAGTTTCCTTTTTCTGAACAGGAAGGGAGCCAAGGGTGACTAGTTCAAATGGATGTTTCAGATGAAATGGAGCTGAACTGTTAGTTTCTACATCATACTTATACATGACTCTTCACAAAAATGGCCAGTATTCCTTTTGCAAATGAGAAAAAGGAAAAGAGAGGTGAAGGTATTTATCCATACTTCCAGGGCAAGGCAGAAACAAGTTCTCAGCACTGTTCCCAGTTCACTCTGCTAGAGCGCAATAATAGGATAATAATTTAATATTGCCAACACAGTCCTTGTTGTTTTTATCGTGTGGTTTTTATTGAGACAGCAAATAAGCTGGAACATGCCGTACTTAGAGCAGGTAGAGCATGCTGTTAAACCCCACCATACACACTGTATTTAATGAATGTAATCAAATGAAGTCTGCAGCTAATTGTATTTTGAAGAGTTGTCCTTGTCCTACACTGATGAAAAGAATTTGTCTTGGGCACTGGGGAATAACTTCTCAAATGGGAATCTCATAAACAGCATTGCTTGCAACTTTAATTTAATAGAGGTTTGGTATGCATTGTAATTAAAATCTTATGCAGGAAATTGATACTGAATCCTGAGTCAACTTTTCAGAGATATCTCAGGGCAAAAGGCATCCTGTTCCTGAGTTGCTCTCATGCTGCTTTAATATTTGCTTATTCCTGACCAAATCTGCCAAAATTATTATCTCTTTTCTTCATCTTCTCTTCACTGCATTGCAAATGTCACACCAGGTTCAGGTACCAAGTTCCAGCCCTTCACACCACCCCTAACACAGGACTTTTTCTTCAGCATTTTTAATAATGGGAAATGGGCAAATGCTAAGGGACCACAGTCTGATCCCTTCCCTCCCCAGAGGATTTTTTAAAATTATCATCTCTTTATTAGGCATTATTTACCCTGGATACTCTGGGGACCTCAGCTAAGAGTCAGAGCTCTCTGTGAAGTGAGAGCTGATCAGAGAGTCCTAGGAGTGTATGTGTTGTGCCTGGGCATGTTCTTCAGTCATGCTTCCTCTCATTGTCTGCTCCAAATATCCACATGATCTCTGATTAGTGACTGTAAACACAGGTAACCCATGCTTAGACTCCGCAGTTTTAAACAGAGGACAACACGGAAAGAAAAACAGAGGCAAAGAAGTTTGCCTAAAATCGGGAGGAGATTCCAGGCCCTTGTGTGTCACCAACCATTGCCCTGTTCATTTTGCTTCTCAGGCATTAAAAACCCATAGATGAACTGGGTATATTTAGGACTGGGTACATTTAGGTCTAACCCAAGACCAACATCTCCAGGTTATGTTGGCCCTAAGTTTGCTGCAGCCATGGTTCTCTGCATAAGCACAGCACAGCACACAGGCAGCTGTCAGCCTGAACTCCTCCCTGTGTGCTTTGCACAAGGCAGAGGGTGAAACCACCCACAGAAAGCATTCAGTACTGGATGGAAGAACAGACCAGGAATATTTACTTGGCATATGCTTTTTCCAGCAAGGATGGCCAGAATTCGTTTGAAGTTCGGGGATGTACAGACAGGTATCTTCCATTTAGGAGTGGCAGTCGGTCATCTATCACTACATCCACCCATTCTCCATATTGCCAGAACTGGAAATAAATAAAATAAAAAAAATATGTATTTTTAAAAAAGAGAGAGGGAGAAAATAAAATAATGAGCCTCTTTTAAGCACTAATGGCCATGCCAAGAAAAAGCCTCCTGAATAGCACAGGAATTAACCGAAAGCGTGGATATGTGCAAGTTCTCTCCTGAACAGCCCCAGGCTAATGGTGCACATTGTAAAACAAGCTACCAAGTGGCTGGATTTCCCAGTGGCAGGGCAAGTCCTTGGGGAGTGTAGCTAGTCCTGCAATCAGTGGGAGGAGAGATTCAACATGGGGAATATGCTAAGATTCTTGGGGGACAGCAAGATTTCAAGGAGATAAAGAACGATCACGCAGGTGAATTCCATGAGCCTCGCTCCTCAGCCACACTTCAGTTTTCCCCCACAGCACAGCTCTTGCCCAGAGAGCCTCTGTCAGGATCCAGCCTCTAAATTTTCGTTCCTCTGTGTTTGAATTAAGACTCTGACACGCTGTCATGGACGGAGACAGTGTAGTGACTAAAGACTGTTTTGAGGTGTTATCCATCTCCTTGATGGATGAGAAGGACACAGGCAGTCTCTTCAGCATGTGGACAGAGCAGGTGTTTCTCCAGCTGATCCAGCTGATGAAACTTTTCAAGGGAAAAGACAGGGATAGAGATCTGTGGGGATGAACTAAAGGAGCCATTTCCAGAGTCATTAGCAGATTAATGTAGCTTAGCATGATTCGAAATCATAAGAGGCCAAGCTCTTATTTGCAGGAATGCTAAGGACTCCAGTGGAAGTGTGCCAGCAATAGATTTAGTCTAGCACGATTTTATTTCAACAGCTTCGGTCAATGAAAAACCCCAAAATGAGTTGTTCTGCTAGAAAAGCACAAGACCAGATCTGCCCAGCAGCAAAGCAGCTTACAGACTGCTCAGCTGAAAGCAGGTCTGATCCTACTTTCTGCCTCACCCAGGCCTCTCCCTTCCCACATGAGTGGTGGCAGGAGGCAGCAGGGTTGGAACCTCTAACTTGAGCTCCAGGAGCGATTTGAGGCTTCTGCTTGATTTTGGCAGGAGAGGGGTTGAGGAAAAGCCTTCCACTGGCTGTCCTCTGCCCGAAGGAGAGACAGGCAACAGGACTGCCCAAAAGGAGCTGTCCTTTCAGTCACCTAAGGAGCCCTTCTGTCACCAGCCAACACCTAGGAGCACGTCTGTGTGGAGAAGAGGTGTGACATCCAGCCACACCTCCCCACGGTGCTTCATGTGCAAACACAACAGGTAACTAAGGAGAACACACGGAACTCGCTGTGGGGATTAACGCAGCCCAAACCCACTGAGAGACATTTTTCCAAAAGTCAGGTTCCTTTGGCCATGTTTGGTAGGGAGCTCAAGCTTGGAGGCCATCTGAATGCAGCACTGTATTTTTCTTCAGCTGGATAAAGGGAGCTGCTTTGTCCTGGCTGCCACAGACTTCCAGATGGCGGTCTCATCTGAGCTCACAAGGATGGGAAAAGCCACAGTGGGAATGAGAAACCTCATGGAAAGTCCTAGAGTGCTCTGGAAGTTGCAAGAGTGGTACAGGAGAAGCCATTCTCCTGCCTTCAGAGGAGGTCCAAGCCTTCACTTTTTGGCTTGAGTCTGGCTTAATGAAATTTCTTTATGCCCCTTTATGGGATTTAAGGACTTCAGCTGTGAAGGTGGTAGTAAATAAAACCAAGAATTGCTGTTTAGGTAGGATGCAAAGAGGCAAGTTCTTCACTTCTACATTTATGATAAGCCTTTTAAATCAGGACTCTATTTTCCTGGGTTTAAGAGGAGGGAAAAGAAATGGACAGTTCCAAGATGACAACAACACATCTAGGGTTCTGATGGTCAAAGGGGGAATGTTGTGTGGTTATTTTGCCTCCTTTTTTCCTTCCTGGACAGGGATCTTAGAAAAATCCAGCTCAGGAACTGAGTAAGGAGAACTAACTAACACCAACCTTTTGTATGGTGTTAAAAAAACACTTTTAGGATGTTTCCTGAAACTGAGTTCTTGACCACTTGTGGTCTTAAAGATTTCATCTGTTTCTTCCTGGGAGCAGGGACATTAACACTCAGGGAAGATCCCTCCAGTTGTGAGTTGATGCACTGTGCAATAACCCCCCTATAGTCCCTGGAGAATATTTCTGGTTTTTTTCCCAAGTTGAGCTGCTGCTCCTCACTGTCACAAGGAGTGACACAATCTGCCTCATAGGCACCACAGTTGCTGTGGCAGAGAAAGTGATTCCTATACAAACATGGGACTAACTTAATCCCTGGGGAAATAACATCACTGTAATTATTCCCCAGATAAAAACACAACCCATCTTAACTACAGCTGATGAAGTGCTTAGCACCCTTGACTCTTGCAGCTGAACAGCTCATGCTGTATAGGAACAGTGGAGCAGCCTTTTGTATTCCTGAGAGGCAACATGCTCCAGTTCCAAAAAGGTGGGAAAAAAGTTATAAGCTAAAATTTTGTATTAGCATATGATATGCCTTGTTTGCGATTCTTCACTGAACTGAGGACTGGTGGCTTAGCCTGTGGATGGCAGTAAAATATCTTTGATGGAATAATTGAAAGGCATTGCAGAGAAGCATTTCCATTCAGAGGAGCTTTCTCAGGGGTTTATTGCTCAAGGAAAGCCAGAAACAGTTGCATTGATTTGCAGATGAGATGACAGGGAAAACATTTTCAAATACTGTAAGGTATTTATACTGCTTAAGATTTAAGGATTGCGCCTAACTAATCTTTTCAAAGCTCCCATGAAAGACAATCTAGCTTGCATCCTTTTAATGTGTTTTAAGCAGACTGGTGTCTCTTCAGCTGGTTTATCTCATACAGCATGGCTCTGTATGCTGGAAATGGGCCAAGAAAAAAACATCTGGTATTCTGAGGAGCAGAGGCACAGAGCAAAATTTAGACTGTCCACAAGATAATCCTCCTGGTGCTGCTCCACAAGACCCTAGGAGGTCAAAGAAGTCTCACTGCCAGAGCTCTTTGTTTGGTGCTGAACAGCATGAAACAGAAGAGATTTGTGAAATAAGGGGGATGAGCAATGGCTGAGTTTAGACTGATTCTCTCCACATCCAGTTTAGCTTCTGGAGTTTAATGGTGCTGCAAGCTCTTCTAATCCCACCAGATATTTGTTTGACTCAGATACAAGCAAGCAGAGCCTGCCAGTTGCTACCCGAGTCACCCTCCTGGGAGATTCATACAATTTTATGAGCTGGTAGAAAGTGAGATTTACTAAAAAGCCTTGTTCCTCTCTCTGAAACAAGTCTCTTTTCAAAATATCAAAAGCCTGTTCCTCTGATCTGTCTCCAAGGATTTGTAATTTCCAGCCATTTCAACGAACTAAAAGGGCAAGGTGAAGTGGGGAAACAGAAAATGAGCCCAAATAGATAGTGCAGGTGAGATGACAGCCATAACAGACTGCCCAAATCAAAGCAGCCACCAGGTTGCCATCTAAAACATATATGTACACAAATCTATCTGAACAGCTGGTACCGCTGCCTTTGCAGCCATAGCTTTCAGAAAAGGGCATCAAATTCCCTGAAGTGCAGTTGCACCACCTGGAGCACAAGGAATCATTAAAAAATTCAGAATTTTCTGCAAAATTCTGAACTGGGAGTCAGCATTGAAGAACCAAAGCATTCAAGGATGTTGAGATGTGGGGCTGCAGCTTGGACCCCTATGGAATCTACCCAGCCAAGCTCAACTGGTACCAATACCACAGGGAATACATACCCGGAAATGAAAAATCCCAGCATAATCGTCCTGGAATCCTTGGTCCTTTGGTAAAACATTTTCCAAAAACTGTTTTCGCAGTGTCAGGGAGCCCAGGGCAGCCAGCATCCAGCAGTCACCTCAGGGAGGGAAGAATCCAGTGCATTCAGTCAGTTACTCACTGCTGTTGATCATAGCTAACTCTTTAAAAAGAGAGTGGGCTACAACCTCTAGGATATCCAAGAACCACTTTGCCAAAAGCAACCAACATTCTTCTGTCTTCTTTTCCCCCTCCAAAATGCCGAAGCACTACCCAGTGTTCACCAGCAATGTCCACTGGGAACCCTGCTCTCACCCGGCCCTCCTTTTCTACTTTCAGGCTGCTCCCATCTTTTGCAGTCACATTGAGACTTGCAGTCCAAAACGCTCTTTAGGAAACCTTCAAACTTCCCAGTGGAGTGGGAAATGGGAAGGCATTTCTTTCTACATGGGAGCAGAGCTGCTCCCAAAGACAAAGAGGTTCATGATCCAGGAGTACAAGATGGAACCGACACAGGGTGCAGGTACAAACTCTGATACTGGGTAAGCATCAGAGGAATTTAACAGAAATATCCACAGGAAAGAAAACGCTGACAGTCAAATGAAGACATTAGGATGGAAAGAAAATTCAGTCCTACACCTGTTGGAGCTGTGCCTACTTACCTAGTTACACTTAGCTGTGTTTGACCCTTGCACTTGAAGCATCTGCCTGATCTCAGCTGGACCTCCATTTCTGTGCTTGGCCTTACACAGACAGAAGGCAGACGCCAGACAAAAGTAACAGAGATTTGAGCTGCTGCACTTGGGAACCCTGTTAAATATCTGCAATAAGTTGTGTGTGGACTTGTGCCAGTCTAGATTGACCTGCACTGATTGTTTGCTGCAGCTACTGTGGTGCACATCTTCCCACCGAGCACTCAGAACACGGCAAAGCAGTCGTGGGTTATTGCTCTGTGCAATAACATCTCTTCCAAAACACGAATATAACCTTACCTATTTCTCCTTGCAGGATATCAAATCTGCTAACTCCATCCATGATCAAATGAGGGTTTCTCTGAAGTTCCTGGAGGAAAGAAAATTCAAAGAACAGTGTGAGTACCCAGCCTTTGCCAGCAGTATGTTCCTGCCCCTTGAAGACCTTGCCTACCTTTTCCACATCTGAAAACTGTTTCTCTTGAGCCCTGCTGTTTTGCTGCCTGCCACTAACAAAACCAGAGGAGGTACTCAGGCATCTCTCCTTTAATCTGCTCAGATATTCCTAGGGATGGATTCCTAGGGGTGGGTGCCCCCTGAGTTTTCATTTGGGTTTCTCTGATTCTACTGACACTTTTCAGAAAGGGCTCTGAGCCTGGCAGTGAAATCGTGCAATTTCCTGGGGCACAGCAAAGCAGAGACACACAGGTCTCCAAGCAAAGCAGAACAGGGTCCATCCTTCAGCTCAGGAGAGGGTCTGGGGGCATTTTACACTCTGAGCCTTTTGTGTTTCCATTCAGGTCTAAAACAGGTCAGCCTGGGCTGCTTTTCTTCACTCTGGTGAGGAAGATATAGAAAGAGAGCTTAATCTCTGTCTGCAAAATCCCATAGGCCTGGCTGACATTTTTGATTCAGGGAGAATTTTCCTTGAGAATCTTGCTTGGGCAGTGAAGGGGGAAGCACTTCAGAGCTTGGCTCACACAGAAATGTGAAGCATTCTCCCAGCAGTGTCTGCCAGTGGCCTGGGACGTCTGAGTGCTCAGGAAGGAATGGCCTCAGCATCCCCCATGAGCACCCCTTGGCACACTCCAACAGGGTAAGGCTCTGTTTTGAAAGAGCAATCAGCCTGAAATAGGCAAGTCATCTGACACGTAAGAAAACGAAGAGATAAAAGGAAGAAAACAAAGATCCTAGTTAGAAAAACAATAGAGCAGCTCTTCCTTGAACAGGCCCTGGCATTCCTTCTCCCCAGCTGATCTGACATGCTGCACAAAAATGAGACCAGCTCACAATGTGACTCATGACTTGCACGGTTGCATGAGCTCAGCATTAGCAAATGCTGTCAGCTTTCTGAAATGGCTTCTCCATGATCAAACCCCTCTAAAAAGTTTCCCTGTCAGGAAAAGATGCAATGCAACGTCACTGCTCCGGGCTGGTGGGCAGATCATGCTCCCACAGCACTGCTGACGTGGGGGAAAGCAGCCTCGGCAGGTAAATTCCTTGAGATACTTTCCTAGAGCCATCCACACATATCCCAGGACTTTGGGGATTTGCAACAAGAGATTTGCCCACGGTTTGGGAGCAGGCCTAAGATGTGTGGCCACCAGCAGCAGCACTGAGCCCTTCTCCTTTCCACTCTACATCAATCCCAGCTTTATCTTCTCCCTACCTCTATTTCCCAGAGCAGTTTGTGCCCCTCACCTGGGTGAACTTAAAACTTTCCACAAGCCAGAAATATTAAACTGCATGGCAAGGCTCTGAACTTGGCTGTGCCTTTGTGTGAGTCTGTGTGAGTAGTCATCCCAGAAAACCAACAGCATAAATGAATGGGTATTTTTGTTTCCCCCATCATTTCTGAGGGTTTTGAAGTCTTGGTTGCCAGAGGCAGGGTGGCTGGACTACAGTGCACAGCTGCCACAGGGGTAAGCACCATCCAGAAGCATGAGACTGAAATTAATGTGAAGGCAGCTGTGTCTTTGTGGGATCCCTGAGGAAAGGGCTGATGCTCTGTTCTGCGCCAGGATGATAGAGCTCCTAAGTGCTCTGTGGATCCTGCTAGCCTGTTGTGGAGACTGGCTGAAAAGCCAGCCCATTAGATGCCTCACCAAACATTCTATTGCCCACCACGGTGTTCGACTCTCCAGTGAGCAAACGGGGATGAGCTGAGTCATTAAGCAGGTTCCTTGCTGAGAGAAACCAGTAATTTAGTCTAAAACCAGAAAAGACATAATCTGAAGTCAGCCCCAGCCAACACGCCTCGACTGTGCACACAAACATCCCTGTGGCTGTCAGAGGGAACACTCCAACACCGTATTCCCACCACCCACAGCACACCAAGCTCTGCTTCCAGGAGTGTGCACTCCCCACGGGCTCCGGGGCAATAACTGAGACACAATACAGAGCGTGTTGTTTCCACTAGCCAGGGGAAGGGGCTGCTCAGCAGCTGTCTGAACCCACAGACAGCTCAGAAAGAGCTCAGAGGGGATGTAACTGTGATGGGTGCAGTGCTTTGGAAATCTGGACCTTTTCAACCGGGAGGAAAGGAAATCTCCAATTAGCTCCTCTTCCTTCAAAGGCAAGAATACAGCAGTCATAAAACACCATATTGTCCATTACTGCAAAGCACAGCTGAACACGGAGTTACCACTGCACAGAATGTGCAAGCCTCACTATTTCCTACTGCTCGAGTTGCTTGACAAAGAGAGAAACCACAGCTTTAACTATGAGTCTGCCCAGACGCAGTGCCCTGTTTCACTGAGAAATGATGAGGCTTTGTGGCATTATTCCTGAGACTTTTCCGTTTTAGCTGGAGGGGGAAAGAAGAGGGAGCTCAGGGAGGCACGTGGTCTCTTCTCAAGAGTATCTACGAGCCTAGCAGTGAAGGCAACCATATGGGCTGCAAGTCAAGCACTCTGCCTGAACTCATTCCCCCAGGACAAAGCTCTCATCACTCGCTTTCCCTGGCCCGCTGAAGACTTCATTATGTATTCGAAAGGAAAGAGAAGTTCAAGTTCAAACCAGTTCATCCTCTAGAGCATGGTCTTACCACAGAAGTACTGTTCATCTAAAGGGCAAGATGGAGAATTAATCTGAGAGGTGGAAGGAAAGTGTCCTGCACATGCATTTATCTCTAAATCTCTTTTTATAATTGCTTGAAATTTTTAGGGAAGAACAAGTCCCTAGAAGGAGCTGGAGGTGAGTAGTGTAGATGTAGATCACATGCAGACATGCAAAGGACACAGTCAAACAGTTTTGTGAAAAATTGGAAGCCTGAGGTGGGATTTCCCAGGCAGTGTAAGCCAGTCTGGCTGCAGGCTGCTGTGGTTGGGTGCTGGCCACTTTCCCACACATTTCCCCACTGGCCCAGCACGATCCTGAGTGCAGCCATAAGGCCAGTGAGGGTTAAGAGGCTGGAGCTGACTGTTTGCAGAGCCACCTCCTGGTCAGTTCACCTTAACCCTAAAGTAAAATCCCAGCTCTGCTTCTGTTCCTGCCACAGGTCCACATCTTTCCCTTTGGCTACACTTGTGTTGCTCCCCCCTTCTGGAGCTCCACCATCCTTACACATCCTGCCATCATGAATCATGGTGCTCCCTGTTCAACACACACAGATTATGACAAATAAAAAGGCTGCTACTGATTGAAAGCCAAACTGTTCTCAGCTGGACAAATGTTAATTCAGCAGCACTGCTGTGCCTGTAACAGTGTTGCTCTGGACTAAGAAGAAAACATGGTACTACAGTTCCCTGGCCTGAAGGCACTGCCCAGCAGTGTGCTGAGGAGGGGTCAGTCACACAGCTGTCATACATCCCATAACCACAGGGAAACCTCCACAGAAATAAGACAGTTGGAATAGTGAGGGAGGGCAGAACAAAGGACAAAGTTGTGGAGGGTCTGGAGCCCAAGTCTTAGGAGAAGAAGATGAGGGAGCTGGGTTTTTTAGCCTGAAGAAAAGGAGGCTCAGGGGAGTGACTCTCTACATCTGCCTGAAGGGAGGTGGCAGCCAGGTGAGGGTCAGTCTCTTCTCCCAGGTAGAGTGACAGAACAAGAGGAAATGGCCTCAGGTTGTGCCAGGGCAGGTTTATGCTGGATATTAGGAAAAATTCACTCACTGAAAGGATTGCCAAGCATTGGAACAGGCTGCCCATGGAGGTGGTAGAGTCACCTCCCTGGAGGTATTTAAAAGACCTGTAGATGTGGCACTTGGGGACATGGTGGCTTGGCAGTGCTGGGTTAATGGCTCGATGATCTTAAAGGTCTTTTCCAACCCACACAATATAAGCTGTGCTGGGCCACACCAAAGATCTGACTTGCAATGACTTGTCTCCGACAGACTGAAGAGGGAGAGGAAAACTGAATGAGCCAAAATTAATAGGAAAAATCAGACTACTCTCAAGGGGTTTGCTCACACTGACAGAGCTCAGTTCCCTGCTTTACAGCAGAACAGCTCAATTCCTAATTGCCTGATTTCAATACAAATGCACTGGTTGCTTATAAAAGCCACGCTCTGCTCCAGTTCGCTTTTGCAGTGGAAAAATGACTTCACCAGACTCCACACAGGTGGGGGAGCCCACGAATGTCAAAGCTAAGTCCTGCTGGAGGATGGACTGATGTCAACAACCAGACAAAAACAGAAACCAGTTTGGATTTTACCTGAAACCTGTTTGCTTTGTGTGGCTCAGTGCTAAAAAACCAGTAATTACAAACAAAGGAGGCAAAGACAAAGGAGGTGAACAAGGGAGGTAGTCCCGTGTACCCGGAGCCTTGGAGAGGCAGTTTCCCTAGAGGTCTTGGAACCTCCCCCTTGGACCATACACTACAAGCTGAAAGTGCCACGGTGTTACCAACTACCCTCCAGCCACCACAGCCCTATAATCCTGCCTGAGAAACAGGGAAGCAGGGGAGTCAGCAGACCTTCAGAGCAGAGCTGCTTTCCAATCCACCCAGGATGCATGAGTTCCCCCTCACAATCAGCCCTTCCCAAGGATCAATGGGGTCAGGAAATACTACGCAAATAAACCTTTTCCATCTTCCAGGAAGACAGACGTGATAGCTGGTGATGCACGGCAGCTTCCTCGGCCCACAGGGATGAATTCCAAGTCGAGGTCAGGTGCAATCAGCTGAGTAGGCAAGGCCTGAGACAATGGCAGCCTGGGGATGCTGCTCCTGTTCAATTACACTGATTGCACACGCACACTCGGAGAGAACAAGGCGAATTGATTTCGATTTTCATCACGGAGAAATACTGAACAGGATCCAAGAGCCTCCTGGCCCCTGGGAAAGGCTGAAGCTGTGAGCTCCACCACGAACAGCTGGTGAGCAGCTTTGGCTCATGCCAGGAAATGGCTCCAAAGTGACAGATCTGCAGGACACCACTATCCCTCGCTGCCACACATTTCCTGTAACTTTCCTCATTATAGCAGCTCATGTGACAAACTGCATTTCTTTTTCCTCTTCTTTTTGTTTTTGGTAGGTTTTTCTTCATTTTTTCCCTCTTCTATCAGAGATAAGGTTTTAAGTTAACTTCAAATTGTTGTCTAAATTCTTGCCTGAATAAAATCTGGGATTTTTCTCTCCTCCAGCTGCAGACAGGCCAAAGCTGATGCAGTAGGAAATCCAGCTCAGCTTATCCGTCTAGAAAGATGCTAACGTCAAAATTATTTTTTTAAAGGGTCCATTTTTCTTAAGTCACTTGCTGGATTCAAAATTCCTTAATGCTGATGCTAATTCTTGGAAATTTCTGGGAAATAAATAACAGGCCAAGGAACAAATAATCACCAAAAGCTGCTAGGAATCACAACAGGCACTCTGCTCCTGAAAGATGGTTACGTTTTCTTTGGGAAGGGACAGAGGAAGGGAATTAAAAACATGAGCAAGTGCTTTTGCAAAATGACTGATTCAAATGATGGATCACTTTTCCCAGCAAACAAGCACTGGGTACAATTTTCTCCAATGTTTTTTAGGTGCTGAGTGCAGTAGCACAGGGCTCTGCTATGAGAACAAGGTGTATCCCTTGCCTGAGCTCACACTGCCTCTTTCGGCACCTTCCCTCCAAGGAATTCCTTCAGACACTTTCTCATCAACTGACCCCAGACACCTGAGACAAATGCCCAAGGAGTCCATGCCCTGATGCTCTGAACAGACTGATGATGCAGACAAAGCCCAGGTCGGCTCTTTCAGACAGTCCTTTCACCACGCACCCCACTACAAGTCACACCAGAGGCACTCAGGGATTCCTCTCACGCTGATCCTCAAACTTCCACTGGCCAGCTGGCAGCTTTTCCATCTCTCCCAGCTGCCCACACACATAACTTTCTATGCTAATCAGAGGACAGACCTTCTTATGCCAGCTCTTGCTCAGCATCCCCTCATTCCATAAGGGAGCTACAGGGTCCCCAGGAGACCAAGGGTGAGCAGGGCAGGAGCAGTAGTCTCCAACCCTGAAAACCCTTCAGAAAAGTCTTCAGCAACTTCACTCTGTGCCCTTTTTAGCCTTTTTTTAAAGCCCTGAAGATCACGGACTATCCTTCCCATTTATAATGGGCACCATACTGAGCACAGTGGTGGGCTGTCCCTGGTGCAGGGCCAAGGCACTGCTGCACGGGTGGTAATCTCCCTCCCCTCACACATCTCATATCCGAAAATATAACCAATGTTAGCAGAAGTAAAGCGTTCCACATTTAGCATCACCACAATTCACATCGTCTGGACCATCCTCCCTCAATTTCTTTTTGCATCTGCACAGTATTATGCACTATGATCAGAACAGAGAGAAATCTTTAGCCTGGACATTAATAGAATGAAAGTGCATATTCCGCAACAGTTAATAATTTCACAGCTTCCTCAGTTCCAATCAATAGCTTGTGTGAAGGAAAAGCAGCAAACGATGAAAAAGAATTGTTCTGAACATTTTAAAAGGAGCATCTCAGTTTTTTAAATCTGACATAATTCTTCACGGGGAATTTCCCTTTGACTGATCTTTAGAAAAGCCTAGCTATAGAAAATACTTTATTCAGTCTAAAATAGAACTTCTCTTCCATTTCTCAAAACTCTTGGTGAGCCAAAGGAATAGTTAATTGTGAGGTCCTGCTGTATTTGGTACCTTCAGCCCCACCTCTAGTAATGCTTGAGGTACCACATACAAAATCTCTGTCACAGACTGCACATTTCAAAGGGCATAGACTGAGGGCCTGGGGATGCAAACACGGCCTGAAGCAGTCCCCATCTTGTGGGAAACTGCAACTACTGCAGAGCTGGGAAGAGTGACATTTCAAATGTTGTCTTGGTGCTCCTGAGCCACCTTCCCTCCCTTTTCAGGCACATCCCTATTAAACAAGATCAGTTTACAAGTCAAAAAGTTGTTTCTGACTGTCACTGCTGACTGTTGCTGTCTGAAATCAAGCTGTTTTCTCTCTACTTTAGACATTACCCCCAGATATGAGGAGTCCAAACCCTGAGCGTAATTGGCAATTCCCTTGACAATGTACAAGGTAAAACAGAAGCAGCATGTTGCTCAACTGCTCGGTTGGATCTGGAACAAAGGCAGCAGTTATAATTGCTGTCTACCACTTAAATAACCAGATACTGCATGACAGTAAATGGAGGCTAAGAGATTATGAGGACCAAGATGCCAGTCACAGGTACATTTCCAGACAAATTTATTTTAATGTCAGAGGGAGCTAATGGTGGAGGCTGAGAAAAATACAGCTATAGGTTAAATTGGCCATGCTTTTGTCAGCAGGGTACAACTGCTCTGAGTCTCTGGGAGATGGATTCAGGTGGGAAACAGCCTTTCTTGGGGAAATTATAGGTATCTCTTGGCTGAGTTGTTTAGGCAGCTTAAACACCTGGGATCACATATCCTTAGAGACAGCACTGCAGTGGCCTAAGAACAGACTGTACAAATATTTCTGCATGGGTGAAAGGTGCCCAACTGAAAAACTTCAGGTTTGGGGCACCACTACTCCTGATACCTCCCTCTTCCTCCTGGGGAACCAACTCCCAGAGGCAACTGGACACAGCACTGGCCTTTCAGGACTTATGAAATGCAAACACATTTACTTCCTGACCCTTGGCTCAAAACATCTGCAGCTTTATAAATGAAAAGAAACCACTGTGGTTTAGCAACTTCTTCTACCCCTGCTTCATTCTGTCAGGAAAGTGAGGCCACACTTTGATGTCACCATGACACAGCATGGCTGTTGTGGTGATGTTTGAGAATTTGGTGTCCTCAGGCAGTTGAAGACACTGCCCTTTATCTTGCATCTTGTCTGGCAGGGTGAAGCCTGCATGGTTGGGAAACATCTACAGGTGAAAATTTAGGTCAAACTGAGGAAAAAAAGAAATGGGGCCTTCTTCAGCACTGGAATCCCGAGTTTCTGTTCCAGATGACCCAGATAAGTCAGCAGTCTCAACTTTTGTCCCTTGTCACAGAAGAGCAGCTGGTGATGCTGCTTTAGCCTCTATAAAAGAACAAAAGGCTTTTCAATGCTCATGTCACGAACCCTGGGCCATGATCATATGGTTTAATTTTTTGAAAGAGAGCTCTGGCAAAGCCAAGGATTTTGATCCTGCTCCTTCCTGAAAAAGAAACTCTGGAAAATTATTGGCTGCTGTAAAAAAACTCTCCAGAAGGGAAGTGCTGGGATGGAGAGGACATATGCAAATTTTTGAAACCAATTGCACAAAAACTTTTTTTCATAAGCTTAGTATTCATGGATTCAGCAAAATAAAAGGGAATTCTCCAATACCTGCCTCACCTGACAAACTTCAAGCACAGCAGCAGCAGATTCTGCTTTTGGCAAGGTACATTAGTCCCTTTGCACATGAAATAACTCTCAGGATATTAGAGTAGGATAGACGTTCATCCCACAGCGCGGTGCCTCAAAATCAGTGGTATTTGGGTTTCTAAGTCACTTTGCATGCTTTTGGAGTCCTGCACTTCTCTGCTGCAAAAGCACCGGGGTGTTAGTATTTAACAGAACTGTATCATAACATTTTATTCCAGTTTATTCATCTTTAAAATACCCCTGGGGAGTCCTTTCTAATATCTGTGTTTGTCTTTTGTGAGTCTAATGCTCAGTTATCATATTTTTTCCTCTTTTAGACTGGAAATAGTGGCAACTAACTCCTCTCCTTTGCATTTTTTAGTCACTTTCTTACTACAACCCCTGTTTGAAGAGAGATTATTCCCACCTGCCCTGAACCCATAAGCAGAGTGCTGGTGTAAAAAACACAGCACCAGCTGCCCTCTCACCAGACACAGACTTGAAGGAAAACTGCCTAAGGAGAAGCCCAGACATGCAGCCAGTGCTAGGAGCAGCTTCTGCAGAAGAGAATGATCTCTTCATGGCACCTGCCCAGAGGGCACCCCAATGTCTGCACCCAGCTCCTTCACACCTACCATGCCACATGCTGTGTTTCCTGCCTTTCCATGCAGGCATCCACATTTAGCAGCTCTGCAGGCTGTCTTGGCTACTCTGCTTCCCTTCTGGGATCTGTGTGTTTCAACATCCATGCTGGCCACAGCCCTGCTGCTGCTGTGCCAAGGCCACCATGCTGCCAAGCTCCGGCATGCCCTCACTGCCCTAAAGCATCTGCCACCCAAATAAATCTTTTCCAGTTGTTTTGTGCTGTCTTTTTACAGTCTCACAGTTACTGTCTCTACACCCTGAGGCATTGCCTCCAGGGAGATGAGCTGGTTCATCCCAGCCCAGGGAAGCCAGAGGCCCCAGGCACTAGCGGACTACTCAGCAAAACCCAGAAAAAGGGCAGCACGTGGCTAATCCAGGAGCTGCACCAGCAGCAAATGGTACACAGCAGTGCTATACAGAGCAGTTGGACCACGGGAAGATTTCCTAAATTAGGTCCTAGGATAAAAGAGCTGAGCATGTGATTCTACCTCCCATTCTAAACTTCCATATGCCAGATGATAACTGCCTATTAAATTGCAACTGGGAATCAGCACACAAACATATTTCATCTCCTGCCTTGTCCCAGTTACTTTAAAATAGGTATTGCTGAGTCAGTCGCTTGGATTACAGAAATCTGAGATCTTCAACAGAATTTAACAACTTTTCAGGTTTGCACAAAGTCCTCTAGAAACAGATCAAAATGGGAACAGTAGTTCTAGTCAGGTTCACAGGTGTGAACACAAATGTACAAAAATGCTACAAAAATGTACCTAGGGAAATCATTAACGTTGCAGAGGTTGTCTTCCCTCCACACATCCCACAGCATGGATCCCTCCTTGCAAGTGTGCTTCCAGTGTTCCCCTCGAGGTCTACTTTCCTGCTTTACACAGACCTCCCACCCCAGAGTGAAGGCCCTTGGCCACTGGCCATCAGTGCTCCCATTCAGCAGCAGTGCCACGAAACAGCCCAGCTGGTGGAACTCACAGCTGGCCTCTTCCACTGTATTTGCCGGAGCTTCTCCTCCGGGAGCAGGGTGGGACCGATGGAGCTGATGTGAGCAGGGAAGGTGGCATCCTCAAAGAGCAGCCCTTGGCTCAGGCACAAGGCTCGCAGGTCTTTGAAGTCCTGGCTGTTAAATTTCTTCAGGTTCTGGAGGCTTCCCGTTGCTCCCGTGGTTCGCCAGCCCTGCTCCGGCAGCGGAGCGGAGCTGGGGGCGAGCATCGTGCCCCTTTCCTGTGAGGGGGAGACAGGGACTGCCATTAGTTCCCCGATGCAAAGTGGTGCATTAGGAATGTGTGGGACAACACCTCCCCCTCCCACCAGGAGGACTGTGGAGCAGCAGCTTGCAGAACTGAGGGCAGCCACAGTGACAAAATCCTTATTAGCTGGAAATGCATGGGGAAAGAGGAGTCGTCAAATCCCAACTGGTTTATCTTAAACCAGTACTGTCAGTGCTACAAATTCAATTTGGAGTCTTCCCTGAGGACAGAGAGCAAAGCTGTTAGTGAGCTGCTGTGTGAGCACTGAGGTACAGCTGCAGCAGGAGCGAGCACAGGGCATGGAACAGGAGCTGCAGACGCAGGGCAGTGTGAGTGTGATGAGGGACGATGCCCAGAGGTACCCAGGACTCTGCTGGCCAGGTATCACAGCTGTGCCCAGGGCACAGATTTCAAATTGCTGTCTAAACTGGGCAGTCATTGCACGGCCTCTACAGGCATTCCAGTCTGAAGCATGGTCAAACCTCTCTCTGTTAATGTGTCTAACAGAAAGGGGCACTTCAATTAGGAAAAATGAACATTTTATACATGCAGTGAAACCCTGGACTGACCAGACCTGCTAATACACCTGCTGGCACAGCTAGGGATGGATGCAGGAGCCACAACCTCCTGTTGAGGGCTTTGTCCCTTTACAGGCATCAAAAAGCACAGCAGGATTCCTGCCATTAAAGATCTACTTTTGTTCCAAAGGGAGGTAGTTCATCTTCCATGGAGACACCAGACTGTGGGATGGGAGAGCTTTTAGGACAGGAGTGGGAGAAGGGCACAAGAAAGAGGAAAAGCTGAACATTTGGAGGAGACAGTGGCACTGGAGCCTAAAGAAAGCAATTTGTTCTGTCCAAGCAGAGCACAAGTTTTCAGGTGTGCTCCCCAGAGCCACATGGATGTACAGAGAGACACACACCTGTGCCCCACCTCCTGGGGATCCCCCTTCAGCTGAAAGGTTCTCTTGTGGGTTTCAGGGTTCAGAGAAGCAGCAGGAAGGTTGTGCAGCCTGCCTTGCCTCCTGGTTCCTTCAGCTCCTATTGTCACACAAAATTACACGTTGCTGGATAAAAACACGACTCAGGGTCCACACCAGTTTTCATCCTTCATTCCCACTTACCCTCACAAAACCAAAATATTAACTATCCTGAGCTATATTACCCCTTTTGCCTCTTCCCTTATGAAAAGAGAAGCTCGTGGTGAAGCCCTTTATCAGTAGAATTTTAAAGGCATGAATCACTGCGATCCTCCTCTGGCATCTTGCATCATGGATGCCACCACACCCGATCCAGGGATTCCTGCCCCTAGCTCCTGGCTTCCACATAAGATGTACCTTCTCATAAATTAACACTGGAAAATCCACTACATGCTCGGGGCAAGCCTCACCTACAGTTAATTAACCTTGCTGTGCTAATTTCTAACCTGAAGTCACCCGGTTTCACTTTCCAGCAACCGGATGCCATAGCTCTTTTGGGTGGTTGGTTTTGTTTGCTTGTTTGATTTTTTTGTTGTTGTTTAATTTTTTAGTAGACAAAAGGGCTCTTTTCTACCAAACAAACTTATCTGTAGATCTGAGATGTCCCTGGTGCTGCACAAATAGAGCAGATGGCTCCACTAAGAGCAAAGCCTCAGGTTTGTATTGTGAATTCTTCCCACATGTCAAAAACACAGCTCAGCCACAATGAAGGTGTGATACAGCCCCCCATTCCCCTCCCTACACCTTTTTTACTTAGTCTCATCACCTTTCTTGGTGCTTCAAGTCACTTAGCCTCCTGGCATGGTAACAACAGCCTAAACAAATAAGTAGGTTCGCATCTCATTGTTTTAATTAAAAGCCCCACAAAAAAAATCCAAAACCAACCTCGGCCAACAAGAAGAGAGAGCATTCCCCTTGGGTTTGCATTTTTTAATACAATGGAAATAAATCTCATGTAATGTACCATAACACGACAAGAGAATGGCTTCTTAACAAATACTCATTTGAAACTGTGCCCAGGCTCCATGCATGCTAAGATCTATTTCTTGAAACAGTGTTCCAGCAAAACTGATTACTAATTCCAAAACTCAAATTAAAATTAACAGAGCTTGAAGGCTGGGTCTGACACACGTTCCCTCTCTTCTGACAGAGAACAAGAGTTTTTAGCATGTGTGTGTGTGTGTTTAATTACGTTGTTTAACATACTGCGATTAAATTAGCAACCAGACTGAGGAAAATAATACAGTTAACTACTACTCCCTTGCAGGAGTATCTTCATCAGCACAGACACATGAGTTCTACACCCACCCATGCCCCTCTGCAGGCAGCCCACAGGGTCAGAACCCGGCTAGCAGTGTCCTGGCTGCTCCAACACGCTCTGATGGCCACCTCTTCTGGAGCAGCATCCTGACCTAGCCACAGCTCTCCCCCGTGGCCCTCATGGGTCCGTCAGCAACAGCAAAGATCACAAAAGCTGTTAAAGCTGAATATTGCCTGCTTGGTTGGGGAGCTTCTCACTGTTACTGACCCTGAGAGCCAGAAAGACTTTTAAGGGACAGAGTTATAACGGGATGGATATCAGAGATGTTGTCCTTGGACTGCTTCCTGCCACAAGATGCAAGGAGAGAGGGAGGGATTTCAAACGCTCACAAAAGCTGGTTCAGACTTATTGTCAAACTCCAAAGAAAAGCAAAGAGACTGCCACTCAACTGAGGAAAGAAATGATTATTCAGAAGGGGTAAACATACAGGAGGGGCTAAACAAACATTTACTTAGTCCTGGGATCTCCTTCAACACACTTACTTATCTGAAATGGAGAAGGGAATCACACCCAACTTGGCATCTGCTGCTCTTTTTTGGTTCCTCTTCCTTCTCGGCAGAGGGACATCCATGCTGTCTGTCCCTGAGAAAGGGACAAGCAGCAAAGAAGGAGGGAGAGAAGGTAAGCAGTGGAAAAGCTGCAGAGAGAAGGATAAAAAGAGATGAAGTGAGGCAGCTGGAAGGGATGGGAAGGAAAGCGGAGTCTCTGAGCATAGCAGGGCAAAAAGGTTGGTGACTGCGGCAGAAATTAATGGGGACCCCCAAGCACCCACCGTTCTCTGCACTGAACAGCTTAAAAGGCAGCAGTGAAGGTGTGTCCTGTCTCCCTCCAGCTCTCATTCACGGAAGATGTCAAGCCACTACTATAATCAGGTACTCAATGGTGGCAAATGCTACTGACAGCTAATTACACTTCGCATAAAGATTTATGTCATAGTACAGACATCATTTCCTTCAATGCCTTTGGTATTTTTCACTGAGTAGAAAGCAGAAATAGGCAATTAGAAACCATGTGTACTTCATAGCTGAACCTTCTCCTCTCCACTGATTTTCTCAAAACATTTCTATTACATGGTGGCTTAGCTGAGTTTCTGTACTTTAGAAAGATCATTTCATTTTCTCAAACACAACAAAGAGTACCAGAAAAGCCAAAAAGCCAGCAGCCCTTCTTCCCCTGTTTCCTCTCAAACACTCCAAACTATTAAGTTACATTTCATCTCCCCATAATAGTCAATATATGCTATAGTAAGGCCAGCACCCTCTCCTCTAAGATCCTGTCATTCATGTACTTGAAGCATTGTAAAAACGTCAGGGACTCAGTTCCAGAAGTATCTTATAATGAAGGAAAGGGTGAGTTTACTATCTGTCCTAGCATTCAGAGGAAAAAAAAAAAAAAAACCAACAAATGAGAGAGTCAGCAGCCTCCTGCAGTGACAGCAAGCTGAGGAGGCAGCGCAAGGACCAGAACGTGGGCGTCCCAAACCCCAGATGGACAGCAGCTCCTTGTACACACCCTGTGTGAGAGCCTTGAGCACCACAGAAAAATCAAAACCAAAGCCAGGCACTCTGGCAGCCCTCCAGGAGATTACTTTCCCAGTGGCATCTTGCACGACCTTCTGCTCCAAACAGCCTGTGAAGTACTCCCTTCTGGCTATTTATTAAGTCAATTTTCTTCTCGTTTTGCATACACAGCATAGGACAGTTCCAGATACCTTTTTTCTACCTCATTTAACAGCAGCCTACAGTAACTATAGCATCCTCCTCATCTTAGAATCTCTACTCCCACTTGATCCAATTACTTCTGACAACTCACCGTTTTACAAAGGAGGCTCTTTCTAGGATGGCAAATTCGTCTTTTCTTTCTCTCCAGGTAACATTAACGATAGGGACTCTAATTTATTCTGTCTCTCCGAGGCAAATCCCTCTCAATGTGTCCGTGGTGCTTTTCCAGCCCTATTAACTTGTATTTCACCTGCTTCCTCTGGTGCTAAATAAAACAGCAAAGGGATGTTTTACCTGCAGTGCCTCCGGCGTAACTCCAGCCAGCACCAGCAGAGACACGCGGGCTGGCTCTGTCCCTGCTCTCCTTTATAGGGGAGCTTTCACCACGCCCTAAGTAAACAGAGCCAAGCTGAAGTTCAACAACCAATCTGGTTTGGGTGTAATAGTTTCATACAGATATCACACCATGAAGATATATTTATATATATAGATATACACACACACACTTCTATTAGCCATGCACAATGAACTGTCTCTATCGACCTACGTTTGTGGACAGCATCCTGTGGCCAACTGTGGCTTCAGCTGCAGTCACTCTGAGAAGGAAGCAGGTTTATTTGCACCTCTCATCTGTTTTCCTCCTCAAACCACCAGGAAATGCAGTAATCGTTCTGGATCCAGGCACAGCCTGGCAGGACTCACCACAAGACAAGTTATCAGAGGTGCGTGTCATTCTTTCTGCAGCAGTAAAAGCAGCAGATATTTTTAGGCCAATGCCTTTTAGCATTTATGCTGGGCTCTTACTTAAATTCCACATCAGTTCACTTGGGCAGCTCATTTCCTCCAGGACTGCCTGAGGAAGTAGGACTTATCCTTATATTTAGGAAGGGACTGATCTCCATTATCCTATAGCCCAAAGCCAAATAATTAAAGAGTATCTAGCAAAAATATGGGTATGTTTATTTTTGGGACACCAAACTGAGATAGCCTAAGGAGGCCCAAAATTCAAGTGAATGCGGGCAGCACGCTCTCAGGGACACATTCCCTGGCAGCAATCCTAAGTGTATTCCTACAGCCTGCAAACACGTGTTTGAGTAGAAGTCCTGGTGCACACCCACCTGAACAAGAGACAGCGACGAAACCTTGCAATAAAGCAAACCAACAGCAGCCTGGGCTGCATGAGTTGCAGCACAGTGGGTCAAGGCAGGGGACCCTTCCCCATTGCACAGTACTTTTGAGATGATATCTGCAGTACCACACCCAGTTTGAGGCTGCCCAGTGCAAGAGGGGCACTGAAAGTGCAGCAAGTCCAGCAAAAACACACTGGGATAGTCAGGAGGCTGGAGCACACAGTGTGAGAGAGGAGAGCGAGAGAGTTTGTCTGCTCAGCCAGGAGGGACACCTAATTGCAGCCTCCCACTATCCAAAAAGTTACAGAGAAGGTGGAGACAGGCTGTTCTTCAAGCTGCACAGCAGATGGGCAGAGGCAACAGGCACGAGGAGCAGCAAGGAAAATTATATGTGGTTGGAGACAAAAACGATTTTCAGAGTGGCTCAGGTGCCCAGAGAGCCTGGAGCATCCCCACCCTTGGAGATATTCACGTGGACAAGGACATGAGCAGCATCACCTAACTCAGAAATCAGCCTGCTTTGAGCTGGAGTGGGACTCGAAGAGCCAAGAAATTACCCTCTCTTTTTCAAGCTACCACAGCTTGCTCATGAAAAGGAAAGTTACTCTGCAGTGACTGTTCATGAAGTTTACCTTGGGGATTAAGAGAAAAACTTACCAATCCGTAGTTCTTCACTTATCCAAAGTAATCATACAATCACCTGGGCTCAGGAATTTCCCCAGAACAAGACTTTCTGTTTGGACTGCAGTCTCTTTGAGCTGGGATGTTAACAGTTCGCATAGCAGCTGGTTCCCAGGAGCTACAGGAGATGAGAACATAAAAATGCTCATGAAAAAGACAGTTCATCTTCTTCATCAATGTTTACTATAGTTCTGTGGGTCTAAAAGCTGTGTGCTGCAGTCTGCCTGCTCGTATTTAAGGGCTTTCATTCCCTCATGAGATCCCAACATTTAGCAGACTCTAATAGGAAATGCATCCATGTAAATTAGAGCAAAATCTGCCTCAGAGGGCAAAACAGGTGCAGTTTTCCTTTAAGAGCTGTTTTCCATAACCACTACATAAATAAAAGCTGATTGCACCAGAAGCAGGGAGCAAAGATTTCCTTCGTTGCAGGGAAGGAGCTGTGAGGTGATAAATGCCATAGCTGCTGGCTCCTCTGACAGCACGCGCGCTGTTAATCGCCTCCTCTCTGGGGAAACGGCAGGTATATTCCCCTCCAGGTATGGTGATTCATTGTCTGGAACTGATATCTCTGCTTAAATGGTGGATTAACATGATTTAAGAAATATTCATTGCAAAGTTGATTAGAAAGCCCCATCACCAACCTGGCAGGAGATTTCAGCTCTTGCAGCATGAGCCCATTTTGAGATTGTCAGCTTTCCTGCGGAAGGCTGTATTGATGTGTCCATTTTCGCAGTGGCTCCAGAGAAGGAAACCCAGAAGACTGAGGGATTTATGTGCAGTAATGAGCCTTGGGATTATTTGCTATCCTAAGTGTCTGTGGAAACCTGCAAGAAAAAAAAAGAAAAAAGAAAAAAAGAAACAGAAGGAGTTGAGTAAAAAGCACAGGGCTGTGCATGGAGAGAGCAGGGGTGTTTCCTTCCAGTGGTACCCTGTGAGATTGTGGCAGCTGCCAACCATTCCCCTGACTTGAAGTTTGCTTTTGCAGAGCAGGGACGTTAATCCATCTAAGGGTAGCTGTGCAGTTTAATCTACTCTTCAGCAAAAGATGCTGAAGGATCACTGAAAAATCAAAACTGCTTCTGTGCTGTAAGTTACCACCTCAGGGCTGGTAAAGCCCAGATAAAGGAGGGCCCCTTTGCTTAGGACCAACAGCTTCCACTTCCACTGGGTACTGGCACCAGAGGGCAAATACCAACAAGTGCTGTTGAACCCAGGTTTTCTGTGAAGCCCTCATGGCTTGTGAGGTCTCAGCTGGCACCACAGATTTTTGGCATCACAAATTTTTGGAATTTAGTGAATCGTAATCCTCTCTACCCTGGGATAAAAATACACCCAAAAAATTGCACAACACAGGGGTTCTTTCAAAATAGATTTTAAACTAAGCACATATACCTCCTCTTTGCCTGGCTTTCCTGAGGGTAGACTCTTGTTCTGCATGGCTGTCATGGTCTAACCGCAGCTGGCAGCTCACTCACTCCCCCACCACCGGATCAGGAAGACAACTGGAAGAGTAAAAGTGAAAAAACTCATGGGCTGAGGACAAGACACCTCAAAAGGTAAAGCAGAAGCTGTGTGCACAAGGAAGGCAAGACAAGGAATTAATTCCCTGCTTCCCATGGGCAGGCAGGTGTTCAGCCTGGAAAGAAAGGCTCCATCACACACAGCAGTTACTGGGGGAAACAGCAACTCCAAAATTCCCCCCCTTCCTCCTTCTTCCCCCAGCTTTATATGCTGAACGTGACACCCTGTGGTGTGGAATGTCCCTCTGGTCAGTGGGGGTCAGCTGTCCTGGCTGTGTCCCCTCCCAGCTCCTTGTGCACCCCCAGCCTGCTCACTGCTGGGGTGGGGTGAGGAGCAGAAAAGGCCTTGACTGTGTGCAAACTCTGCTAAACAGTAACAAAAACATCTCTCTCTTATCAACACTCTTTTCAGCACAAATCCAAACTACAGCCCCATACCAGACACTGCAAAGAAAATTAACTCCAGCCCAGTTAAAGCCAGCGCAGTAGCCAGCAGCACGTTTGAAGCAGTGAGCTTTGCATCATCTATCAAGGCTGTCTGGGGAGGAACTGCACAACTTTGCCCCAGTACTAGTGGAAGCCCTGGCCCTAAGAAGGGAACTCTCCTCACTCCACCCACAGAGCTTCAGAGCTTAAGTATTAAGACTGTTATCTTTTGCAACATTTCAGACATATGCCTTAATTTCTTGCTTCTGCTGCGCTTACCCCTGTGAAGATCACACTCTTTTTAGCAGAAAGACTCCTAATTTACACCACGGTAAATAAAAGAAACAGGCTGGGAAATTTTCCAGGGTAGTGAACACAAATAGATTTTGTGTAAAAGAGGAATCATCCTTCAATCATTGTCACATTTGCTGCAGTGATTGGGCATCCCACTGTTTTTGCATTATGGGACTAATGTAAGAATACTATCAATCCATTTCATTTCCTCATTCATAATTTGGTATATAGGTCAAGTGTTACCATTTATTGGCTTCGCTTACACAAGATGCAGGGAAGCTATGATTAATATTAGTCATAAACAAGCTCCTTTGCTCTGTGTTTATGCACTCCTATTTCTGGCAGGACCTGCCCTCCTAAAACATAAACTTTTATGACTGTAAAAACTATCAGGCAAGTAACAAAGTCCTACTTCAGCATCTGTTTTTACCCAATCCTCACCCACGAGCTGCTCCTCGGTGCAAATTCACCATGAGCTGCAGCACTTTTGCCATATTCACATATGAATAATTTTGCTCATAAATGAAGTACAACTGTTGCCGGAGTGAAATGTGGCAGCTGCTTAACACTACATAATGAATCCAGAGAGCTAGATCCTACTGCCACTTGGGGGAGGGGGGATTTGGTGTGAAAAATATCTCTCTCCAGAGCCCTATTTTCAGAAGAAATATCCACCGACTTCAGAACCACAGTGGGAATTCTTTGAGAATAAAAATAAAAATAAAAAAATAGGCAGCCTGCTAGTCACACCCGTATTAGCACTGGAATTTCCCAGTGGAATATTTTTCCTTCAGAAAAATGCAATTCTGTCAAACATGAAAGCCACTAACAATGAATTTTCACCATGAGAAAGACACAATACATTTCAATAATGCCATTGGGCTCCATTCTGATTTTGCAATAGTTGCATTCTTTTGCTTATGAAAAACCCATCACTTCAGGCTCATCTCTGCATTACCCAAAAGGTTTAACATTGCAATGTAAAAAAGATTTCAAGTGTTAATTGCAGTAGCTCTCCACATTCTGTCTGACACTATTTTTCAGAATGTGATTTCCCAGGAAATTTTGGACTTTGTTTTTCATTTGAACAAGGAACAGAATATGATAGCACTTTGAAGACTGAAGCTCTACAAAACCTCTACAGAAGTTTGGCCCCTCAGCACCCAGCAGTGAAACTCTCCTTGAGAATAAGCCCATCCTATCACCAGGACTAGCATCAAAGCATTTTTTAAACAGAGCTGTCATGACATCGTCCTTGCAAGTGACACGGACACCCTTCCATCCAGTCATAGCACTGTTGTTTTGCTTTACCAAACCTTGCTAGCAACTGCTCAGAAAGGTAAGTGAAGGAGCACTTCTACCCCTCTCTCTCCTTGGTGTCCCTCATCTGCCTCTTCACCAGCAGCTTTTGGGTCCCAGAGACAGCCCTTTGTGGAGGGCACATCAAAATGAAGCTCTTGTTTTCATCAGCATATTAGCCCTTATTTGGCATTTCTGCCTCCAGCCTCGTTAAAGCCTTGTGGGCACGAGAAAATTTATTTCACGCTTTTTTGTTTTTGTTTTTGTCTTGGTGCGAACAGATTGCGGCAGTCTCACATTTGTTTGTTTTCCAGAAACATTCCCGCCGTCCTCTGACGGAGAATCCTTGGCCTGCAGATCATTCCGACAGCGTACTAAAAACATTTGCAGTTCCCACTCCTCGCCTCAGTCTTTGCTGGCTGCTCTTGCCGTTTGTAAGGTGCCAACAAGGGTGCGCTGCCGGTATTCCAGTCAGGCAACTTGCTGTCCACCTCTCCTCCTTGCTCCCACAAGGCATCCAACGCCTGGAGGAACTAAGGGCTGCGACTTGAGACAAGCCAGACAGCTCCTCTGGGATTCTGTGTCCTTCAGCACATACTCAAAACCTGAAAATGGGGTTACTACCCAGATCAGATCAGAGCAGAGGGATCTGAAGCTAAATTATGGCAAACCCTACTACTGTCACAGTGGAATTAAGCAATGAGATGGCTGGAAGCCACAGACATGACATCCTGGCCCTGTCCTCTAAGAAGTGCTCGTGAAGCTTCTACACCACCACAGAAACCGTGCTGTATGCTGGCAGTGCTGGCCATTGTTTGAATACACTGGTTCCATGAAACACAAATAATGGCATAGGAGGAGAAATTGAATTAATCTCTCAGACTAACAACTCCATCACCAAATTCCTGGAAATTTAAAAGACTCAAAAGAAACAGCGATCAGATATTTTTGATGACTCTGGCTTCATCTTCCCTTGATCCGACAGAGGTGACCTCATCTGAAGCAGTAACACCCAAGCATACACACCTGCAAGGTACCAAGGCAGGTTAAAAAGAAAGGCTGTCTTGAAAGAGGATGGTGAGATACCTACAGACCTGATGGTGATGTCTGAAAAAAATTTGTGTCCACCCCAGTTACCATGTTAGGTAAGAGTGGGACAGATCTTTTCTGCCTTCTGGACAGGACAGCAGGCAGCTCTCCTTGCAGCCCCAGGGAGCACGAGTGCAAGGCTCCCAGGATCATGCTGTGTTTCCCTGGAATACACAGGGTACCTAAACCAGGTGGTTTTCCTCTGAAAAAAGCAGTCCACACTTTGTACCCCACCCGCCAGAGACCCATTTGGTCTGTCTCTAAGAATTATTTTGGCCACGAGAAGAGTCTTATCACAGCTTTCGTAACAGCATCAGCATTTGCCAACATCACAGGGCTGGAGAGTAAAAAACCCCAAAGAACCTAAAACATTTACCAGCCTGAGTTTTCTCATTCTGATGACTTTGTAGCCAGATGCCTCTGAGCTTGCTCATCGGACTGACACAAGGGAAAAGCAAAGCACTGCCCAAGAAGAAGGCTGTTCAGCTTAGTCTGGAGGCTATACTTGTTCAGCTCAAAACCAAAGGAGAATATGACCTCTTATCTGAAAGGTGTAGGAAGAGTGACAAATCCATGGAGAAAATCTCCAGACAGAAGTGGGCTCCTCCAGTAACTGAGACAGTTTTGCTGCTGAGGCTTGCTGTGGAGAGAGGAAGGAAAAAAAAGCAACAAGATCTTGTATAGAAAGAGCTAAGGGGTTTACCAGGATGAACTTTTAATAACTGTACAGACTTGGAAGGAGAGGGTATTTTTTCCTTTGCAGTAGGGCTCTGGCAGGTGCTCTAGGACACGTGAAAGACCCAATCCCATCTGAGCTGAATGAGAAGCAAAGATCAAGTGGTGAAGTTTCAGAGCGCAAATGAAAAATCTGAGGCACAGGGCCCAGCGGTGCCCTCCCAGGGGCAGTCATCCTGAGCAGCACAGCATCAGGATGAGCATCAGGACTCAGACAGACAAATCCCTGATGGAGAAAGCTGCCCTCCCCAGATTCTGCTTCCCAAGAGCTGTGAGGGGCCAGTTGTGACCTGCATGGACAAACAGACCAGCACGTCAGTGCAGCTCCCTTGAAAAGAAAGGGTTTGTGTGTTCTGCTCTCCTTTTCCAGCTGGTTGCCATGTGCCTGCGGAGCGCCGTCACAGCAGCTGCCACGACTTTTCCCAGGCTGACCCTGCACTGTGACCTCTGTCCCCACACCGTGCTGGCAGCAGGCTCCCTTCTCCTGCCTCAGAGCAGCTCCAGCCCTGAGCTCTTTTGTCAGGATGAAAGGCTCCTCTCAGAGCTGCACGGTGTGCTTTGATAACACAGGGCTGCTCTCTTTGCTCTGCTCTATCAGTACATGGGAAAATGAGGATTGGTACTCTATCTGAGGTATTAATTAAATACCTTAAACAGCTAGATAAGGCACTTAGCTAGGGCACAGAGCCATGTATGGAGAGTGAGATGCCAGTGCAGTGAGCAGCATATGGTCCCTAGTGAATGTTTCTGTCACTTTTCATTGACATTTCAACTAATGTTCTTCACTGATTATCTGTATTCTACAATGTATTAAGGAAGCACATCAGGCTCTGCCTTCAACTTGTCCAGCCAAACTGCACCATGTTTCTAAATGCTTCCTTCCTCTAGGGGAAGGAGGAAGAGAAGAACTAAACTCTCTAATTCCGTGGACAGACACAGGAAGCTATAGGTAACAGTCACAGGATAGAAACAGGGCCAAAATATAGAACAAGAATGTAAAAAGAAGGGCAGAGTCTCAGGTAATTTACAGAGGATCACTTCTGTGAAAATTATCCCATCCAGTAAAAAAGTGTAAAATGCAAGGTAATGCCTGCAAGGGAAGAGGGAGTGGACAAGGCTCAGCAAGACCAGCCCTAGGATGAGACAGGCTTGGAAATGATTGCTTCCCACGGAGGTGAGAAGAACTGGCACAATACCATGCTGGGAAGCACCTAGGAGAGTAAAGATAGACCAGAAAACAACATGACAGCGCCTCGATTCCTGGTGCATTTTTAATTTTAACTTTTCTTGAAACAGAACATGTTAATTTCAAATTTGGTGAGCTTATTGGAAAATCCCAGACCGAATCACTAATCTTGCTATATCAACACTAATATAAGAGAGGGTTTAAGATGGAGCAAGAGCTGAATGAGAAGCAGCCACATCTGCCCCCTCAACCCACCTGATGAGAAAAGTCCTGTCCCTCTCCCAGACATCTGATTTCCTCCAGCTACTCTGATGCTGGTGAGCCACACGGAGATGCAGAAAGGGAGTGAGAGTAGAGCAGAGCTGAGTGAAGCAGCTCTCCTGACTCACTAATGGAAAAGAAAAGGGAGCTCCCAGGAACTAATCAGGGACCTTGACTCTGCCACAGTGAACCATCAAAAGTTTGTTCTCCAGAGGAAGAAGATGAGACACTTTGAACCTAAAAACAATCAGTGCTGGGATCTCTATGTACTGTCATATTTTTTTTATTAATATGGGATAAGACTTTGGGGCAATACTGAATCAAGCCCCTTGTTTACTGCATCCAGGAGAAAACTCTGTATAAGCAAGAGGGTGATGTGCTGAAATGAAGACTAAGCCTTTTCTCTCCTGCAGTCTGAATTTCAATTACTGTGCTTGTTGCAGCATACTGAGACCAGGCCTCAGTAGCCATTAGCTGGAGAATCAAACTATAATGTGTTTGACCCAATATATGCCCCAGTGAGTGACAGAGAATGGTATTGAGGAGGAAATACCGCGGGCTGTGATGGATCGGATTCCTAGAACAAAGAATTAGCTTCCTCTTCTCCACTCCCTTTATATCCTCCTGCCAAAGCACTGGGGATGGTCCTATTAACTATGGGCTGCACAGAGCATTGCAGCATCTTCAGAGGAAATCACGAAGATGGGTTTCGCACTAAATAACTGGACTGTCAGAGAAAGAGAGAGGGAGAAGATATCACTGCATTGCTGGGAGACAAAAACTGAAAAATAGCCCATCCTGCAGCTTCTTTGGGGCCACAGATTTACTATGTGTGTACAGTGCCTCACACAGTAAGACTTTGATCCTTTGACTGGATCTTCAAAGCCCTCTGTAATCCAAACAGCAAGAACAAACAATTATTCCGTGTCAGGATGAGGAATGATTAAAATCATTTTACTGTGTTTTAACTGTTCTGCATATAAAAAGACAAGGAAGTTTCAGAATAGTTAATCTTTAATTTTTTTTTTTTTAACAGCCTTCATAAATCTCTGGGCATTTTGTTAATGAGCATGGTTATGAGCTGTGGAAAAGCCAAGTGATTACAATAAAAATTATGTTTCATGAAGATTTCTATGCCTTTGTTCTACTTGTGTTACCTGGCCAGCAACAGAGCCCACAGAGCTCCAGTGCAGATATAGTCACTTTTTAAACTCCCCTTCCCTTTAAGTACACACCTTCACCTTTTCCATTCCTACCTCTGGTGGCAGTTTAGAGGCAGGTTAGACCCTGTGATCTCAACAGGGAGCAGGAAGAGAAGAGCGAAAATTTTCCCGCTGAAACATTCACAGAGAGACAATCTAATGCAAAATCAAAAACCACTTAGTTGGAAAATTAATTCCTATTTATAATTCAAGAGCCCTTATCAGAAACACACCTGAAAATCTTGTTCCTCTAACCAAGGATTAGCTCAAGGCCTGGATTTCTGAATAAAACCACACCTAAGTGCCTGCTGCCTCCAGGATCTAAGCCAAAGGCCACTGACTTTGACAGAATAATCCAGTAACCTCAGTGTGGCCTGGAGCACATCTTCTGAGACAAGGCAGCAGCACCCTGGCCCTGCCTGGGGTCAATGGCCACACCCTGAATGAGCCACAAACACTGAGGTTTCATCCCTACTGCTGAATACCACGGGAGATGCCAATGGCCCGAGTCTGGCCCTGAGGCCAAGAGCCACGTGCCCATACCACAAACTTATTTTCTGCCCTAAAGAAAGCATCTGACCCAGGCTCGAGGGGATGGGCACCTGCAGACTGCCATCTGGTAGATAAATAGTAGTGCTTCTTTGCTAGCCAGAAAAAGCAACCTTTTGGGGTTACTTTCAGACCTGAGGGAAAGCCCACACCCCCGAACATCTCCCTGTTTCCTTTCATCTGCACCTATATTAACAGTTTTAACACAAGATGCTGCATCACATCTGCATCTGTGCAAGGCCATTGATTAAAATTTGTGTGAAAAGTGCTTGAAAAGTGAATATTTGCAATGACCAGGTCCACTGACTCTACCTGCTGACTATTACCTGGGGTTGGGTTCCTCATGGGCAGCAAGCTGGGTGTCACCAGAACACAGGAACCAAACCTGTTGACTCGTGCTGCTGTCATTGTCTGAGGTAGGTGTTGGGGATTTGACTCACACATGCATCTGTTTATTCTTGATTGAGTAAACCACTCACAAACACCCTCAGCCACCCCTGTGGCCTAGGGCAGCAGGGAGGGCAGGGCCACAAAGCAGTTCTGCCCCAAACTCGCACACCAGCACCTTTGGTTTCCCAGGAAGTTACACCAGGTATAAACCCCACCCTTGCACATAAGCAGGCATCTCCCATTCGTTTTTCCCTCTCTTCCCCCAGTGACCCAGAGAACTCACCCCCAGGAGGTGACTGGGTGGTGGCAGCCAGAGAAGGCCTTTCAGAAGGGCAGGGTAGTTCAGGAAGGCTGTGTACATCCTTGTTTGAGGTCACTGGGCTGGATTCAATGGAAGAGGCTTATAATATCTGTGTTGTTTTTCTGAGAAATTATCTTTCCTCTTTTTAAAAGGCTTTGCTGGTTTCTTTCTGTTTTTTTTTCTTCCAGGTTCCTGCTAACTTCACATTACTTTTCTACAAATGCACTCTAAGTAATTTTACTGGCAATAATCTATCCAAAAGTAGCATTCTAAGAAAATATTTCAGTCGCAGAAAATAGTCACAGAGAACAGATTTCACATTGTGCAGCACGAGTCACTGAAAATAGACGAAGTTTCTATCATTTGGGTGAAAACTCACAGAATTTTCACATCAACAGAATAGTGCAGTGTCCAGCCTGTAGCTAATGAAATGCAGAAAGCTTTGCTAGGAGCAGTCCTTATTAGAGAAGGCATTGACACCAAAACAAATCATCCCCTTTCACCTGTGTCTTTTTCTGGTAGAATGGAAGAAATAATAAAGCAGATGCTGACAGCTTTGCTCAGGGTTTTTCTGCAAGATACACAGATATGGCAAGGAAATGTACAGATCAAAAAGCGATCCTGTCAAAAGAAGCTGGGGGAAAGTTTACTGCTATCATCTGTCAATAAGCAGCCCACAGCTGTTCCTTCCCAACTCTGGATAATATTCTTAAGGCATAGGCCAACTACTGAGGATTTTAATGGCTTATTATTTTTAGTAGTACAAAACATTTTAAGGTCACACTCATTTTAGTCACAAAATAGAAACGCATCAAGTACCTCAATGCATTCAGACCAGCTAATCAACACATCAGCACAGCCAGGATTTTGAATCTCAAATACCTTACTTCGAGGTGCTCACAGACTGAAAAATTCATAAATCAGAAATGACTAATGGCTGCATTCAGCAAATAATTTCTGACAGTGACTGCATTTGAGAAGCCCTCAATCTGTCCATGGGAAGATCAGAAATGATAAGAGGAGGTGACTTTGGCTGTCCTTCTCTGGCAAATACATTACTCATAGGAAGCCCCAGTTGTTTGGCCCCCAAGAAACCATCCCTGAGGAGCTGGGCAAGCCTGTGTCCAGCTCAGGGTATGCTCTTGGCAGTAATAGCAGCTGCCCTGCAGGAACTCTCAGGAAAAAGCCTGCAGAAGTTATCATATTTATTAAAAAACAAACCAAAACAAATCTCTGACACTTCATCCCCTGTGTTGGCTCAACCCTCCAGGAAAAGAAACATCTGCTCCTGCAGTGGCTGTAACAAAGCCTTGTGAGGGTTCAAAATTAAATTTGCCATGAGATGGAAACCGGGCAGACCTGCAGGCTGACCCAAACTCTCTGTCCCACTCCCTGGCCACACAGAAAGGCTCCCATTTGGGTGTCCCCCCCACTCCTTCCCTACATCAGGCTGGGAGGAGGTGCTGCTGGCACTGGAGCAAAAAAGTTCCTTCCTTTCCCTGTCTCCCCTGTTCCCCCTCCTGCTGCTCCCACAAATCACTCAACAAGGAGAAGCCCAAACCCCAAATATCTCCAGCTCTTTTCCCTGGCTCTCTAGAAGGGACTTCCAGGGAGGAAGGAAGGACAGGGCACTCCTGCCACTGCCACGGGGCAGCTCAACACCTGGGAATCCTCCTTATGGCTTCCCCCACCATCCAGGGCCGTGCCACATCCCATCCTTGTGACAGAAAGCAGCTTTTTGTCTTCCCACCCATGTCTGGCTCATGCAGGAGAGACCACACCTGAGCTAGAACACAGGGGACTGTGCACATTTAAATCCTACACACACACAGAGCAAAGACATCCATCCATGCAAGTCCCAGGAAACCTGTCCCTTCACAGGTGAGAGAGATCTCCTGTGCAAGAACATGGGAGAGCCAAAACAAGCAAGCAAAGGCTTGATGGCTGGCAGTGGACTCCTCTTCCTATGTCCTCACACAGGGCACCACTTGTCGATGGCCAAAAGACTGATGCAGAAGATGACAGCAAGCATCAGCAGGCATCAGCTCTTTATTACTCCACAGCACAACCTTTTATACTTTCCTCCTATGTCACTCACACGCTTCTTGTTATAGAAATCAATGCACACCTGCATTCCAAGTTGTTTTTCTTTCTTCCCAGGGATACAGCTGTAACTTATCAAAGTTGAGGCTACCTGCAGCCCGTTCTTGTACTCCCACAAAAGATGACCACAAAACCACCACCAGTGCTGGATGGGAACACCTTATGCCATGTTGAAGTACATGCCAGATCACTCTGGCCCCTCCTGCACAGACCTAATTAAAATGAAAAGAAGCTGCCACTCATGGCTGGCAGATCGGCCCCAGCCAGCCATGCTGTTCAATGCTGGGCATGGACTTTGCTGTCAGATACTCTCTAATCAGCTGAGCTGTTTTCCAGGAAAAAAATGTATTTTTTTCCTTTTTTGGGGTTGTTTTGTTCAGAGCTTCGCTCCACTGGCAGAATTCTGCCGGGCTCCTGGGCAAATCACTCACACCACAGTCAGGGCACACCACAGACAGAGGGTTTTCATTGGAGTTCAATGTAATTGCTAGCATCCATCACTTTAATAGCCTAATGAAGGTGAGATGTAATTAGAAAGGGTGTCAATTGGAATATGGAGTTTGTTTTACAATTACCTATACAGTGGGTAACCACTGGCACAGAACAGTGCCGTTTATAAAGCTGGTAATACGTGGCATAAATGTTCATCACTGGGTGACTTAAAGTGACCTAAAGCCACGTTCTGTAATTGCTGCCTTTCTTCCTAAGCACTTGAAACAAACACAAAAGGGTTGAACCCCTCCCAAGGCAGCTTTTCCAGCCAATGAAGATGGTTTATGTCCATGAAAGTGAGCCCATATAACTGTCACCTCATCATCATTCCCACTTGCAGAGTGATCAGCAGTGATTTTGCTTGAGTGAGTTTTGTCTGTGTAAGCAAGCTCAAATGAATGCAACAATCATAAGAACTCCCAGCAGGGCCATTGCTATTGCAAGGAGAAAAAAAAACAAACCAAAAAGCTCCAAAAAGCTCCAGCACACACAAAAAGCTTTCTCATCACACATACACACAAAAAAAGTAAAAACAAAATTCACTGAGAATTAAAAGCAATTCAAGAAGTTACTATTTCTGTTTTACTCAAAGTAAGTGTTTGGGTAAAGTGAGTTTTATGCATTTGGCAGGATGGTTGACCCTTATTTGAGGCAGAATGTCTTAAGGCAGAACACTTCTCCTGTATAACAATCCCCTGCTGCTAAATAGATGCCAGGGTTTGTTGCTTGATGGATATTGTGCAGTAATGCTGGCTGATGGTGCTGTTAGCAGACAGCTTAACACCGAACAGGGGACCTGAGAGTCACACAGCCAGAAGCCTCCAGAGCCCAACAACCACAGTACAAAGTATGGCTCTCCTTAAAGAGCTAATCTTGTTTCTGAGTAAGAAAGTTTTAATTTGTATAATCTCTTGAGGGCTGGTCAGGTTATGGGAAGAGTGATCACTTCAGGGAAACAAGCTCTTCCCTCTGTGCAGAATGGAAACACATTTGGTACTCATTAATACCATGGAGTGTACCCTAGCCCCAGTAGCTTTCTCCAGGTGTTATAGCTGTAGGATTAACAAATAACCTGCTGCACTGCCACCCTTCTGACACCGTCTCAAATGGGTTTCAATTTAGCTCAGGAGACTGACAAGAAGCAACGTTGAAAATTTTACCTTCAAAAGTCAGAAACAGCAAAGATGTGGCCTGCAGGTGTAACAGTTTGTGCTGTGGACAGCCCTGCTGTAAGATGAAAACAGAGAGTCTCATGCCTGCCTAGGAGATGCTTCCATCTGGTTCATCCTGACAGCATTCCCTGAGATCTTACAAGCCCACAAATGGCTCTGCACAGAGCCTCCCCACTGCACATGCGGCAGGGGGTGAGGTGGGGGTAGATTCCTAAAGCCCTCCCAGATGACACTCTTGTCATTAGTCCACCATTTAACATTTTCACCAGATGGTAGGAAGCACTCAGATCTTCCAGAAGCATCATCCAAATAGCTATGAACTGAATCCCTTTCTGCATGGGGTGACAGCTACAGTGCTTTTGAAGAGTGTGGTCACACTCTTATCAGTCTGCCTCCTGATACACAGTCCCAGCCTGCTCTTCATTTCCTAAACAACGTGCCTATCACCTCCAGGTGGCACTTATTGTCATGACGGCATGTAAATTGAGCTTATGAAGCTCCTTAAAATTCAGGTTGAGACCTGATTCCATATTTCCTGTACTTTGTGTAGCCATCTGAAGCTACAGGAAAAGGACATAAAAAAGAAACATTTCAGAGAGGCACCATGTTGCAGTCACCTTGCAGGGTTTTAGGTGCCTTCACAAAGAAGAGGTATTGGCTCAGATATTCCTTTTCCTGTGGTCAGGCAAGCACAGCATTTTGATATTACATGGACACCCCATACATCAGCACAGGGTGCCCCAACAGGTGGGATCCTGCTATAATGTGGAGGCCACATCATGACAGTGATGGCTCAGAGAAAGTGATGCTGCTAATTGCAGCAATTAAACAGTAATGACATAATTAATGCAAAAATTATGCATGGCTCGAATCCAAGCTATTGCAGTGCAAGAGGTATTCATCACACCTAGATGAAAATCATTCCTGTTGAGATGGTATCATATCTGCTTTTATGACTTGATCAGGGATAATGGTTATGGGGAATTCAGGGAACAGTGACAGCAGTAGAAGCAGCTGATGGGAATGGCAATGAAACACAACAGGACTTTAAATCGGAATGGACAAATTGAGCACTGAAGGTGAAGAGAACTGAAAAAGTCTTGCTACAGCAAGACCCTCCAGATCCATGTCCCAGACCAAAAGATATCTCACGGAGCGAGATGCAAAGACTGGCTTCAGTTGCAAATAACATTCAAATGGACATTTGGTCCCTTTCCAGGTGCAAGACAAGAATGAAGAACAGAAAAGTCAACTAGTTCATTTTTCTTTTTTACAAAGCAGCTTCTGATGAAGAGCAGGTTTGAAGATCAGCATGAACTCTGCATAATCTACATCCTGCATTTCCACTCTAGTATGTTCACAAATCCCTAATCTGAGAAATTAAATAATTGAAATTACATGAAATGTTAAGAAATTTCTGTAATATTGCTTAAACCTCAGAACCCAGGTATTCTGAGATAGCTGATAAAAATAGGTGAAACTTAAAATTAGTCTGATGTATTTGCTCCATGCCTGACTCAGCTCTCAGTTCATTCTGCACTTTGGCTTCTAAATTTTGAAAATCCACTGTGTCATATTTCAAGGTATCTCCCAAGAGGGCCATTAGGAGGACATGTTAAAAATATGGCTGGAAAGGCCTCATAAATTGCAAAGAAAAGATTTTTTGGTGATGTTCAAAGCCAGTTGTGGCAGCCCACGGTACAGACAGTCACATCACTCAGACAGCTGTGCCCAGGAACTCTTTCCCACATTTGGACCAAGACACTGTTGCTGTGATTGCTGTTTGATTGTGCAGCAAGAACAGAACTGCAAAATGTAGGAGTTGCTTGGCCATGCTACAGGTTGAGAGCATTGTATGTTTGTTGGTCCAGAAACACTCTGGGTTTGCAAAGTTGGACTGAAAACATGGCCAGGCCCAAGCCTTTCCCATAAATCCAGCTAGAAATATTACTACATTAAGTGGTAGTTCACTTGAACTGTATTATTTATGCTTCCATACTGGGTACCTTAATGTGGCGATAAATAAAACCAAAATGTTTGCTGTGTATTACCAGACATTTTACTGATTGATCTTCTTATGGACAAAGGCATTGGGCTCCAGGAAAAGGGAAGGACTGAGAAATCTCTGAGCTGAAAGTACACAGTCCACGTTAGAAAGCAGAGTTGCTTTCAGAAGGTTTTGTACCCTGGCACATAAGCATTCACTTTTAACCAGTCCTTCTGTGTTGAACCCAGAACTCTTTCTCTGGTTTCTTTCTCTTCTTTCTTCACTGGAGTTAAGTCACCAGAGAGTTTTGAGAGTCAAAATTAGCATATGGTGTACAGCTTTGTCCTCCAGTAGCTTCAAACACTTTGGGTTATCAGTCTGTAGCTAAACACAGAAAGCCCTGAGGTCCAGTGGAGCAGACCACATATTTGTGTCCAGGCAATACAATGAATTGGCCATTTGGCTTTATGAACATACCTTGTTTGGTGTCTAAGGAGGAGTGATGGTTTTCCATTTAGACTGTGGAGTCTACTGCTTAATAATAAATACACTCCTGACATTGTTAAATGATAGCCTGCTTCTAATAAACCCCATGCTGATCCCTGTGTTGGTTAGAGTGGGTAATTCATCTTCCTGGGCTGTTAAAACTTTAGCTGAGATTATAGAGGCGACATGAATCAGACACGATCAGCATGTCCCCTGCTGGTTTGCTCATTTTCTCCCCATAACAAAATACTGGCTAGCTTTCTCTTCACATTGCAGAGCTTGTTATTAGCTGATTTCATTATTAATTGCTCCTAAGGCTTGGGAGGCCTTTTTGAGGCACATCCATAAGGGATCCACATGGTCTACAGCAAAACACACCACTGTATTTTCACGATCACACTTCTCCCAGGCTACTTGATATCAAGTTGTAATCCCTTTGTGTTACTGAGTAGAGCCCGCAGCCACACTCTGAATACAGAAGAATGAACTGAGAGCTCCAATTTGTTCCTTGATTTGCTACCAGAAAGAAAGAGGGGGGGGGAAAAAGAGGAAGAAAGAAAAACATCTTATTATCCTCAAATCTAATTACAGCCTCAATAGCTCCTGAGGATTTGGCTTCACGAAGTGGTTCATAAAACCTTCCTTGTCATTATGCCCACTAACACCCTTTGGTCTCATGCACTGAAAAGGGCTTGCTTGAGCAATTTTAAATTAGCTGATAATATGCCAACAACTGCAGGATGCAGCAGGCAGCCAGGTGTCCTAGAAAGAGCAGCCTCCAAGGGACAACTTGTGACGGCCTGAACAGACGTGGCTTCTTGCTCTGTGGGGTCCCACCAAAGGCAGCTGTGCTCCCCCTGGCTGTGCTGGGGCCGGCATGGGATCCCCAGGAGCAGGCATGTCGTACCAGGAAGGGAAGGTGCACAGCCAGGGGGGCACAGCACATCCCCACTGATCCCCCACCAGCCAGCACTGATGGAGCCTCCACAGCCCAGGGAGAGAGGGCTCTCCGGGGGCCAGCACGGCCCTGCACTCTTGAGCACACAGGACACATGACAGGGCAAGCAGAGCTCTTCTCTTGCCATTTCCTCACATTAAGGCAGCTCAGGCCTGCCCTTTTCCATCCCAGACTGGACAGCACACAGTCCCTTCCTGCACATCCACCCACCCACGGCTGCTACCATCATTATTTGCCACAAAGTGTTGAAATCAGGTTAAGAACATGTTCTTTTTCTTTCCCCAGGCCACTAACTTCCTACAAAATCCAATTGAGGCACCACAAATTCTTCCTTTCCCTTCTGGATGCTTGCGTTCTCAGGCACATTTTGACAACTGCCATTAATTATTGTGATACATGAACATGGCACCTTTCACTCCACAGCTACATACAGCCAAACCAACAGAAGATGTGCTTTCTGCCATCTAAAGCAACAAGCCCAGCTGTGAAAGCCACCCTGTTCCCTGCAGAACAACCAGTACCTGCCCCAGTTCTGGTCAGCCATGGTCTTTTCCCCTGCAGTCTCATGGACAACCCTGAGTTGGCATCTCTTGCCAGAAATCCATCTACTCCTGTTTGGGGAAACTTCTCACTGTTCCTGAGCCAACCTAACCGTTGTGCCAAGGGGAAACAGCAACACAGAACCCACAAAACACACCCAGTCTTAGAACTGGAGCTGACAGCCTTGTGCTTAGGGAAGAGAGGGGATGGCTCCAGCCCAGAGTTGGACTGCAAATCCACCTGTATCTTCAATACTACAGTAGTTTCCCAAGCCCTAATACCTCTTAGATACCCTACAAATTAGATGCTAGTACACATCAGGGATACCTACTACAAAAGATCGGGAGAAGGGAGGGAGGAAAAAGGTGGTTGTTTTGCTGTGTTTATTTTTTTCCCCCTCACTGCTTTTCCCTTTAAAGCGTACTTTCTGTTTTGCTCTCTCTGTAGGTTGGCTACCGCACTACCTAAACAAACACGCACCAACTGAGGACCATACTGGAAGGACAGAATCAGACAGAGGAAGAGGGAAGATACAAGACACTGAATCTATCCAGAAAGAAAAGAAAGCCATATAGGTGACCCTCCAGAGCCACCACTTACTGGGTAGCAGCGCAGGCAGAACCTCATGGACCAGCTTCCAGATCAGCTTCAGATCAGTGGGGGCAGTTTAGCATTTTATTTACAAGGCCAGTCCCTCAAAGCAGATAAAGCTGCCTTACTTAGCTTGGTTATCTGCTCAGGGCTACACCAGCAGGCCTCTCTAGTCTCTGTAATATGACTGGGAAATATGATACACCTGTCCTGAATTAGAGGCGATAGGTTTATCTCATTTCAGAGCCAACTCACAGGTGGGTGGAGATCAGATCAGCTGTAAGAAATTCTTTTTATTGTGCGACTTGTTACTCACAGTAGGGTGAAAACATCTTCAAAGGTGATCTCGTGCACTCTGAGGGATATCTTCTTATCTCTAATGTAGTTTATACAAACCAAATTGGTTTTTGCTTCAAACAGCTTTCCGTAGAAGAAAATCAATTTCAAGATGCAATGACTGCGATCCTTCATGCTGAGGATCCACTGCAAACATACCAAGTGTCTGGCAAAGCACAGCTCCAGGGACGGGACAAGCAGTGCCTGTTATCAACACATGGGCTGTGTCCAAATCAAGGTTTCACGTGCAGGGCACTGAATAATCCATTGCCACTCTAACAACAGTTCCATTAACAGAAGTGAAAGTATGCTGTGAACAGATAAGCGCATTTCTTTTAACCTCTACAGTGTTCTGGGGCAGCCATTTCAAGCACCGGATCAGTTATCAGTCAAAATAAACCCTCCCAAAAGTGTAGGGTGGTGATCTGAGATTCTCCCAGACTCTGCACCCCTCGGTGCAGGTGTTTTCATGCTCAAATCATTTGAATTGTCCTTGGTTACTCCCCAGCCTCATGGCTCCACATCTTGTGAACCCACTCACCTTGCCCTCCATCAGCTTGTGCCAGGCAGTGCTTCCCACCACTGCCAAACCTCTCCCAACACCTCATGTTCTTCTGGTTCTGGTGAGACCATCGTTGCTGCAGGTCCTTGTTGTCAGTGGCCTCGGGCAGTTGAAGCCCAGTAAAATTTGTAAAAGCCATTTAAATTGTGTGGGCTTAGGCCAAGAGGGTCAGAGCTAATGTCAGTAATACCCTTGGATCTGGTTGTGACTACACGTAGACTTTGGGTCTGACTCTGCATTTAGAGAAAACAATCATCTCTGCTACACAACACAGGCTGGATCTCCACGGGGATGATCCAGGAATTGTCAGCAGCATCAGAATTCATGAAAACTGCCCCAAGGTGCTTCCAACACTGATTCTTCTGAAAACAATTCAAATGCAAGAACACCAATACGGCACCAGGATGCTGATCTCCATTAGAAGAGGCTCACACAACTGCTCCAAAGCTGTGAGGAGGAGGCAGGGCTCATGTCCATCTGCTGCAGGGACACAAATGGACACATGGATCATCAGGTGCCTCCATGGCCAGAGTTAGCTGGGACTACGTGGTGCATGTTTAGCACCTGACACAAGCACAGCTGCTCTGAAGGATCACAGCGCAGAGGCTTGTGCTCTTTCAGGGAACTGCAGACTGGGGGGAACTTCATTCAGGTGCTGTGTTATAAACCTGTCCCCATGGCATAGCTCTAAGTCACTGGGGCTCTTAAAAATAACCCTAAACACATTTCTATTGACTTGCAGACTCCCAAACCTTTCACCCTGGGAACAGTCCTAATTTCACAGTATCTTTCTTTTATTACATGTATCAGATTACATACAAGCTTTCAGTGCTCCTTCTCCTTTCTTATCTCCTTGGTTGGTTTGATGACTGGTTGGTTTTACAATTGAATTTAACCCTGTGCAGTAGCAATATCTTGTCTGGACACTTCTTTCCCATTAGTCACAGGAAAATGAGAGACATCACTCATTGTGATGGACAGTTGATAGATAATTATTACACGAGTGCTTATGCAAAACCCAACCTTGAAACCCAGCCATGGTTTCTTGTGTACATCATACAGAACCAGTTTGGATTTCTTTAGTGCCCAAGCAGTATCAGAGAAAACAAAACAGCCCCCAGCACCACAGAAGGAGCGTTCTTACCTGTAAATTTATGTGTTGCTTTTTGTCAGCTCTGCACTGAAGTGCAGCTCCATTCGAAACTTAATTAGACTCAGTTGGAGAGGTAGTAGCTTGCAAGAGGTTTTTATTCTTACAGGGTTCTGAAGGCACTTCCAGTGAGAAACAGAACAGTGGACATTGGGAAAACATCCATAAATCTGGAAAAATGCCACTGGATTTCAGTATGTAAGTCTCAACATAAGCTGGACACCCGTACCAGGCTTCCTTTAACTCTCCAGCCATCTAAAGCAGCTGCACATTAAAACTGGTGCTGGATTGATCATTCAAAATTAATTTAGCCAGAACATTAATGAGCAGCAGAAGTTTCTTCTGCTGCTTGTGTGAAACCTGCTTGACTTTGCTTCCTTTACCCCTCCTACAAACAAGGCCAGCCCCCAGCTTTTCACTGAAGCTTTTAAAATCTGAAATGTGAGCAGTGCAGATCCTACTGCAGAGTTGTGATCAGAGCCTGAGCCACAAGGAACACCAGCCTGTTACACCACAGATCCTGGTCTGCTTAGAGCACTGGGACCAGTCTGGCAGCTCAGCCCCTACTCCCTTCCTCCCTCCCTCCCTGCCCAACAGGATGGGAGAAAGAATCCAAAGGGCAAAAGTAAGAAAAACTTGTGAGTCGAGATAAAGACAGTCTAATAAGTGAAGGAAAATGACCCAAGCTATCCCAAGCCCCTCCTAGAAGCAGAAGGGATTAGCACTCAGGGCTGGTGCTTGTCTTGAGCCACCACAAGTTCTCCAGTCTTCATCCACCAGCCCCATTTTGCTGTTGCATTGCTGAATGATCAAAGATCTTTAAATTCAGTTTCCACCTCTTTACCACTAAATCACTGCCTTGCCATGTTGTAACCTGAGGTTCCAAGCACTGATGATTTGTGCTGTTACCTTACGGCACTGCACTGGTACAGGGAGAAGATGAGCACAAGACACCTAGAAATCACATAAGCAGCAACATGAGGACTGCAAGACTCCTCCAGCCCAGCTAAAACCAAATAGATTTTTTCTCATTGGAACATGGATCTCCTTCATGACAGAGGGGAAGTGCTTTTTTTTTATTTTTTTCTGGTGTTTTTTGGAGTTTTGGGGTTGGTTTTTTGGATAGCCTTAGTTGGCTCTTTAAAAGCCAGTCGTACTTCCAGCCTTGAGTTTCCTGCTCTGAATGTAATTTTCCCAAGACACAAGAAGTGACTTACCTGGAGATCATAAAGGCTGTCACAAAGCTCAACAGCCAGGATTAGAATCATATTTTCTACTTTATCTTATGTTCTTTCAAGTCAGTGGAAAATGTTACCAAAAAGCATTACTACAAATGACATTGGGGCTTAGGAAGCATTGGCATGGGACCCCATCTAGATCCCAATCAGTCACACTGTACCTGTTCACAGCATGATAATAATTTGTCCAGGCACTGAAAAAACACAAAGCAAAAAAATTATCTGTTTTCAGTGTATTTTAATAAATGAAACAAACCTGAAGGTACGAGTTCGGTTTCAGCAGCAGTTAACCTTTTCCCTGACACGATGCGAGGTCTCTCTGCAGGGGTGTTAAGCAGATTTGCTAAATGCCATATTGGGGCTAACTCTGGAGACTGCCAGACCATTGCCAGCTTTATATAAAGCTCCCCAGGAGTCAGGCTGATACTCTCAGGCTTCTCTGAAAACACTGCTGATCCATAGGGATAATCTCATTTCCTGGACCATGAAATAAGCTGCAGCCTAAGGGTTACAGCTGATGGCTGTGTGAGACAGTCACCAGTTTGACAAGCGCTGCTGTTCCCCAGCTCTGTGAGGTACTTGGTGGCTTTTGGGCCTGCAAGAGACTTAGCTGAACTTAGTTGCTGCTCTCTGGTAGGGGACACCATGCCTGACGTCCCCCTCTCCACTGCCTGCTTTCCATTTTCCCCAGACGTGTTCAGAGCGATCACTTAGCGCATGTTTTGGAATAAGAGGGGTTTGCTATAGCATTTGTGTTTCCCAAAAGGCAAGAGAGCTGAAAAGCTGGTCAAACAACTCCTCCTAGAACACATCCCTGCAGGTCCCACGGGTCCATGTGCCCAAGCACACACACATACGTAGTGAGGTAGCTGTTTCTGCTAAGGCAAAGAGCAGTTTAGAGAGCTTTGGCTGTCAGCAGAACGGCGATTTTCAGCTTTGGTGGAAAACAGTAAAGCTAGATAGGTCTGAGGTCCTGCTCAGAGTGTACCTGCCAGGTGCTGAACTTCAAAACCCATGCCAAGTTGTTCAGCAATTTGAATTTTCAGAATTGAATTGCCAGCTGCTGGGCAGTCCCAGGCTGTGGGCACAGTACAGGTGCGAATGTGTCAAGCTTCAAGCTCTTGGGAGCTGCTTTCCCTTGCAAACACTAGACAGGGAATTACTACCCCTTGCCTGTCATCACCATCGTGAAAAGTAGACGTGATATTTCCCTGCTCAATTAAAAAGAAGCCCAAGGTCACTGCCCTCCTTTGTGAAATGGGTCCATTCCATTTTAAGTGCTCCCCTTTGTTTCCTGCTCGGAGTGGTGGCATGGAAACAATGCCACCTCCCACCACGAAATGACAGCTTGCTCCAGCCCTTTCATAACAGAAGCCCTTGAGGCTGGCACCAAGGGAGCCTGATGAGGTTGGTAATCACTGCAGCACATGAAAAGCATTTTGCACTGCGACCTTTTGTACATAAAGAGCTATACTGGTTCTGCTTCTGAAGCCAGGGAGATTTACACATATGGCTTTGTCCCAGCACTGAGGGTGGAGAAACTGAGGCAGTAAAATCCTGAAAGCCAGCAATTTACTCAAGAATGGATGCTGAGAGCACTTGAAGGCTTAAAGCTTATGGTATTTTACCTGCAGTTAGCAGCACAGGAAACATAGGATAGGATTTTCACTAAATCCTAGTATTTTTAGAGACAGAAACCGTGTATTTTTTTCAAGTCACATTGATAGTCCTGTGAAAGTTCTCTTTGGGAGTCGTTACTACAGGAGGGCTGCGTGCACAGCTCTTGGTGATGCACAGCCTGTTACCTGTGGCTGTAGTGACAGCTGCCCTGAAAGGCTGGAAAGGACCTTCCAGTCTTCTAAGACCCCTCCTGAGGTGGTCTGTCCTATTCTCCTTGGGCAGTCACCTCACTCCCGCACAGTGACAGCACCTGACATGATCTCTGGGAAATGACTGATCTCCAAAAGCTGTAGAAATCACTTCTGCCTGGTCTGCCCGTGCTAAGTGACTTTGAGAGAGAGGTACCTCGTGGCCCAGGCTTCCCTGCTCACACGTGTGAATGGGGAATCCCAAACCTTTTCTTCAGTACTTCACATTGTGGGCTACAAGGTAAATGGGAAGCAAACCCAGGTAATATCCCTTTTCCCTTCTTGGAGAAGTCTCTAATTATAATTAAAAATTAAACCTTCACCGTTCCTTCAGTAGCAGCATTTTATGGGAGTCCCTTCATCTGTAGTTAGGAAATTGGGAAACAGAAATATGACACAATTACCTTCAATTACCAAAAATATTACTTTTATGGAAGAAAAGTGAAAATTTGGTTTAGTCCAGATCTGAAGCAGAGCAGTGAGAGACACACAGCGAAATTTTAGGGGAGTTTTCAGTGACCCATGGCCTTCAGAGAGGAGAAATAATCATATTACTGCCTTTCCTCCCAGCTTGACAGAAGTTTATATCCTTTAATCTCACATAGTGAATGCTCTGTTTGCTTGGGCTTTGGAGATTCAACAAGCACCGTGTGCAGCTAGCACAGAGCAGGATATCTCCACCACTCACTGTTCTGATCCTGGCCACAGCCATAAATGCTGCTCTGCCTCTGTACACACAACATGGACGTGGATCAGGTACCAATTCCAACGTGCAACACGGCTCCACCCATGCTGTCGGCAGAAGACAGGAACATCCACAGCAAAGTGCAAAGGCAATTCAGGGTCTTCCACTTGATCCTCAGTGATGCTTCTTAGCAGCCCTTGGCACATCCCACCTTGTGCACCCACCTCAACCCCTAAGAGCTACTGAGATGCTTGTTTTGCTCAGCCCAAGTCTCCTCTAGGTATTAAAGGCTCTTCTACCTGCATTTTCAGAGAGATTAATCAGTGCTGTGCACACTGAATTTCTGTCCAGTCCATTGCAGGAGCCCCAGTATCCCTCTAAAACATTTCAAGCTTGGTTTTCTGCCATCTCTTCTCCTTGACCATCAGGAGGCCAATACCAGGCTGCATGTCTGGCAGTCAACATCTGCTGTTCCACCTGGAGTGCCGTGTCCCGTTTTTATTTGAACGATTCTCCTCCTGTCCCACAGCACACGAGGACCCCCAGTGGTTTGGATTCGAGCCCCGCCTGGTGCATCCCAGCCACGCGTGGCCACGTCCCGGTGCCCGTCCCCGCCATGCACGTCCTCCAGCAGGTCAAGACATCACCATGTCCCAGCGCTGGCTCATGGCTGTGCTCTCACAGGGGTTGATGACGAGCTCTTTAATGCTCTCGTTCGTGTCCCCGATGGTCTCAGTGTCCAAGCAGAAGCGTGAAGCCATGTGTTCAACGTGCGACCCAACTTTGCCCCAGCGCTGAGGAGAGACACACACAACAGGAGAAACAGGTGAACTAGCCTCCTCCCCACGATGCTTTTACTGCACTGTTCCAGCATCAAGAGGACAGCTGTCACCAAGCCCTTGAGGCCTGATGCTGGCAAGTACATGGTCCCCAAACCCACGCCAAGCAGAGCACACACGGAGCATTTTTCCCATCAGAAGCACACTCATTCAACTCGGCCTCTGCCTGGCTTCAGGAAGACAATATATTACTAAGAGCTTTTTCCCCAGGTCACTGGTTCAAATGCCAGCTCAGTGATTAACTGCAGAGAAATGTTAGCATCTGCTGCCTGACTGGCAGCCCATGTGAACTAAATTGCCAGTTTGGGTTTGACTTCTGCATTGAAGTATCCAGATCACCACCCTCACTAATAGACATCCTTATCAACACACTCATTTAAGAGGCAAAGGGCTGAACAGGCCAGAGTCTGTACTCCTAAATTGACTGTGCTTCCCAGATGAAGTCAGAGCACAGGCCATTTAATGTGCACTAATACTGTGGTGAAAGAAAGGGAACTTCAAAGAAAACAAGGGATCAGTGAAAGGGCCCACCTGCTTGTTGTCACCTTCTTTACAAGGTGACAGCAGCACCTGGGAACCAGGGAAGAGGGTGTACACAGACAAACACAGCTGCTGCTGGCGGACATGGTGGTTGTATGTGTACGTCCATTCCTGCACAGAGGAAGAAAAAGAAAGGTGGTGAGAGATCAGTGTTGATTCCTGCTATTCTTTTACCTGGAAAACAAACACTTTGGCTTGGATCCCGCCTCTTACAAAATCAAGCACAAACCTCACTGACTTCAAGAGGCACCAGGAGAGGTCATTAGGATGTTTCAAGCCTCCCCAGAACTGCAGCTGTCATTGGGGGATTGCAGGTACCAAAGAAAATGTCTACAAAAGCTGCTGGAAGAACATGTTCCATGAGACAAAAGATTCCATAGCCAGAACTGGGCTGTGGTTGGAGAACAAAAGGATGGGAAAAAAGCAGAAGAGAGGCAGGAATACTACTAACTAGACAAGGTGCAATCCTCTTTTTTCAGGGAAGAGCAGCAGAGAGACTTTGCAGCTGGCAGTGGGAGACAAGAGGTGAGACACAGCAAATGTCTGCGACTCCGGGGTTTCTGTTCCCAAATACCACAAAAATAAGGAGTAAAGCTCTGCTTCCTATCAAGGCAGTGGGACCAAATTTCAAAGGTTTGCTGTTCTGGTTTGCTATGACCATTGCTACTCCTGTCCCACTGGGCTGTTGTGGAGGCTTTTTCTTTTGCTGCTTTTCATGTTCACCTGCTCTTTATCAGCTTCTCAGCCCCAGAAATAAACTTTGGAGGAGCAGAGACTCTGTACTGTGTGATGCTTACCAAACAACAGGGGATCTCTGGGATTAACATCTTTTTCACCACTGGATGTTTCTGGGAGAAAAAGAGGAGCAGCTGATAGTTTGAGGAGGATTTCAAATGTGCTGGACAAAGCATTGTAGATGTACAGACACTCTGCTTAGCCCAGGAGTGTTTCACAGAAGTTTACTCCAACATTTATCACAGCTGAGCATTTTCTATCACTTACCTGTGCTCATGTTACCCAAGAGCACCTCCTGAGAGGATCTCAGCCAAGGGATGTCTACCTGTTATTCGTGTGTGTGCACGAGCAGACAAGAGCTGGTTTGGCTGATGGGAAACCACAAACCATGCTTTCACATAACCCTGGAGAGGGACTTCTGGAACAAGTGCTCTGCTTGTAACTCTGTGTGAGCATCAACTCTGAAATCCAGAAAGAGCGGGGCTGGAAGGGTTTTCCAAGGGCTCCCAGCCAGGGTGCAAAGCAGGGTCAGCTCCTGCTGTGTGAACGGCTCTGAGCAGCAGCAGTGGGAGCAGATGGAAAGCAGGTTTCTGAGCCACGGGCAGGTGAGCAGGGCTGGAGGGCCAGCAGCAGGCTGGCTTCACTATCAGAGGGCAACAACCCTGCTGGAGACAGCAAGGCCAGGGAGCCAGAGGGTTCCCACAAGAGCCCCCAGGAGCCAAGGCAGATGCTTTGACAGGGTAGAGGCTATGAAAACTCTGAACCTGCTGTGAAAGAAAAGGTGCAAAGAGAAAGTGAAACAGTTGAGAGTTCAGATACAGAGGAGTCAGAGCTCAGTGAGAAGTGAAGTGAGCAGCAGTGTTGGCAGTGGAGGGGAAGGCAGTGCTCAAACATATGGCTATTAGGCTGGGGCTGGAAAAATGGGGCTCCTGGGAGACTTCAACCCTTTCTGAGTGCTGGAGGGGAATGTGAATAATGGCTGCCCCGCTCTCAGAGCTGGGATGCCTGCAGCTCCCCTGACTTTGAATGGTGGAGGTTTTGGGTTGCATTAGCATGAGTTATTAGAGCAGGGAAACGCTTCCAGTCCTTTGGTATTTGTCACCGTCAGCAGCTCTAACTCCTCTCCTCAACTTCAAAACAGACAGCTACAGGCATTTAACTCCTGGGAATATAAATCCCACTTTCATTCAGGTTCTTAGCCACCTGGAAGGGAAAGCACACTTTTGCACAGCCAACCCAGCTCCACAAGGACTTCACACTGTGATCCTCATATTCTGTGCTTCTTAGCCCACTATTCCCCACCAGCTCATGGAAATCAAACCTGGCTTTCTGAACAGCCTGCCCACAGGCTTCTCAGTGAAAGCTGCCCAGGATCTGGGCACATAACAAGCATTCATTTTCAAAGCTGTAATCCACACCCAAAGGGCCTTCTGGCAACTACTTTTCTTTGTCATACGGAGCAGGGTTTACCTGATCCTACAGTGAAAATGTTCCAGACATCCCAACCACGCACGCTGTCAGCTGCTGTGTAAACCACCAGCCTGGGAAATCAGGTGCCAAATTAGTCCAGCATCTGTGAAGAACCAAACCCTACGGGGCAAGCTCCAACATCTGTTCTTGGCACCCACGCTGCTACAAGCTGCTTTGAAAACCTGCTTTACATTTTTAACCAATTGTTTGTCATCTTAGTTCAGGACAGGGCTGAAGCAGCGCCCATGAGGCTCCTCAGCAGCAGCCAGTTAATCCTGTAACTTATGTGTATGTTGAATTCTCCAACTAACTCAGGCCATGGGACTTTTTTGTTCGTTTTGACATCTTAACCTTCTTGCTTCACTGAGGTTATCTCACGGCAGACTGCTCCTCCCAGAGGTTCTCCATGCTTTTTTTCCAGACCAGGCTATGTTCAAGCCTTCACAATATTCACATCCTCTCAAGGCAGGACCATCCTCTCATCCAGCAGCGGACCACGGGATAGGAAGGGAGGTGGTAACCATTTTCCCTAAGCTGCTGTTCATCCTAAGAAGTGAGGGCTCCAGAGCTGGATGTGTGCACCAGTTCCGCAGCTGACACTGGATCCCACCCTCCTGCCCCCAGGCTGTCCTTCCACTGTCTTTATCTCAGCTGACAGATTTTCACACAGCTCATCTATCTCAGCAGAATGGCTTTTTATGGAAGCCAGTCCTGTTGAAAATGTTTTATCCAGCTCTAATCATGTCTTCTTCCCTTTCAGCCCTAGATGAAAGCCAAAGAAAATTATGCAGAAAATGAAGAAATTGTGGGGGGGGGCGGGGGGAGGAGGGAAGTCAGTTGAACACCACAGAATCCATGAAGGGCTTTGAGTTAAAACACACGCCCATGGCCATGCAAATTTTTGTCTTACCCCTTCTCTTCCCTTACTTGTATGAGTTGGGATTAAAATTTCTTCTTTTTTTTTTTTTTCCCACGAGGAACTACTTTATCTCCTAACCCCTGGCACTGACGTGGCCAGCACAGCAGTAACAGCAGCAGAGCTTTGCACCATGGAGGTTGTGGTGGACAGGGCAGCCCATTGTACTCCTAAGGAGCCCTGCAAGGAGCTAGCATGGCTTCAGAGCTGCAGACTGGCCTGAGGAGAAGCCATCAGTATTTAGAGCTGAGCCCACAACCAAAGAAACACAGAAATATGAGGTAAAACTCAGATCAAGATTTCCTGCCTTTTCAAAGACAAAGAAGGCGTGGTGGTGGAGCCAGGAGGAAGAGGGTGGACTTGGAGAAGAGAGCTACCGGGTGCACAGCACAACCAGCAACCCCCTTCCCCTAAAGCCTCAGACAACACTAACCCCCTCATCCGAGGCTGGTGACTGTTTCTCAAGGCTTTAGCATCATCTGAGCCGGCACCTGTCACTGTTACTCAGCATTATTGTGAATTGAGGAAATTATTTTCAAAAGTGACCTTTGGCTTGGCATAGCCTGGCTGGCAGATGGAGCAAGGAGCCCCTCAGCCCGGGAAGGAGCAGTCCCATGGCAGCCCAGCGTTCCGTGACAGCGAGGCCTCTGCTGCCGAGCGAGAGGTCAGCCGTACCCTAAAGCTGGGGCAGCAGCTAGAGAAAAGTGTTTCTGCAGAAGGTGGAACAATCTAATTATCCAATTATCTTCTTAAAATCACAGGGAAAGACTTCCCAAGGCACGCGGCTGCCCGAGCCACCTAAGGACACCGAAGTGCTGCCCTCATCAAAGACCCTGGGATACAACTGGCACTTCCACTCATCTCAGGAGAGGGAAAGCAGAGCACACGAGGTGCCCAGGACCACCTGGGTGCAGAGATGGCACTGCTGCCCCTCTGCTCTGCTCGCTCAGCCTGGCTCCCACAGCTGAGGCAGGTCATGCCCATGGAGGAGAAGAACGAAGGCTTTCGAGGGGAGGAAGGTCAGAAGAGAATGTTTATGGTTGAGATGTCTCAGGAGGGACTCTTGGTTTGGATAGATGCTAAATGCTCTCCAAAAAAAGTGCCGATCTAGTCGGCACACAGAGGACCTCAAGCCAACTGGGATGAGCATCAAAGCCATACCAGGCAGATTATCACACTACATTTCCTTCACAAAAAGAGTCAAGGACATGCCACTCAAATGCAATGGCAGCCACTCAGCTGCAAACCCCAGGCATTTTGGGGTGCAGGCCCAGGAAATGGATGCTGCAGCCTTACCCCCATTTCCTCGCTTGTCTAAAAAATGCCTGAGCTTTACATTCCTCTTGCAGTAACTGCTTACACGTGTGTTATATCCAGGTCAAAGCATCTTCAGATTTTTCATCTGAAGTATGTCAGGTTTCCTGAAGCTGCTAATGACTTAAATAAATCCCAGAGTCAGACGTCTTTTCCAAACTCTATGAACTAATATCAACTGACACTTGGTTTGAAAAAAAAAACCAAACTACTCACATCTTCATTAGATAGATGAGGACAAAATTATGATCAATTATTTTCCCTCAGATGCATTTCTCTCGTGAAAAACTAAATCAATCTGTTCATTTAGCAAATGAGACGCAACAAGGCATACAGTGCCGAGGCTCCAGTGGGCAGGAGCGCAGGCAGAGCCTGCTGTGCCCTGGGGAGGGGCACTGCACAAACATCTCTGCCAGTCACTAACTCAGGAGCCCCCTGAGAGCCACCCTGGGGTCCTCAACCACCTCAAGATCCCTCTGAGAGCTGCCTCAGGGGACAGAGCCCGCCCTGACCGCTGCCAGACCTTCTGGAGAGGAAAGGGCCAAGTGGATCCCTGGGATGAGAGGACAGAGCTCTCCTACACAAAGATGAGGGGTCTTCTTGTGCCTCAGTGCCACTTTCAGTAATTCAGGACCAACACCAGACACCACCAGGGAGGGTTTTTGAGATCTCCTAAGGGTGTAAATCTGATTTCACCACAGAGCACTTGTCTCAATTTATCCAAACTATGGATGTAGCCAGAGGTCTCCCAACACCCTTCCCCTACACTACAGGTAGAAAAAACTAAAATAAAGAGCAATTGATTGCCATCTGACAGCTCTTGTGCCTCTCTCCTCAAACCATGATAGCTCAGATCTTCTCACACCCAGTCCCAAGAGTTCATGCATGTAATGTTGGTAAAGGGCTGGGGCAGCCCAGCAGGGAGACAGCTACAGAAAGGCAATCAAAGCAACCAAATTACCGCTACTATAAGAATGATAATAAAGAATTTGAACAGCCAGGATATTTCCACGGTACTTACTGAATGCCAGGAAAGCAGAGCTTTGATTTAGCTAAGCCTATTTTTCAAATAATGAAGCTTAGGGTAAACAAGACGTGACTTCAGTATGTTAAAAGTGAAGATTATTGCTCTATTCTGGTATATCAAATGCAAAACCAAGTAGCATTCAGGACTGCTGCATAATCAATCCTACACAGCCTGGTGGCTGTAGCACCCATGTCATCCACAAGTTCAGGTAGTCTTGTAGCAACTGAGTCATTAAAATATAAGTTTCTATTCACAATAGAAGTTTAAATAACCTGCTTTAATCTGAACTATTCTTCAGGGGTACAAGTAACAGAGAACTAACCTAGAAAGAAAGATAAAAAGGAAAGGCTTTTCTCTATTCCTGCTGTTAACTGAATGCAGCCATTCTGCAATCTGTTTGTAGTGCATTTTTCTGTTCCCTTGCAGAGTTAGTGCTGGATGTGCACAGGAAATGGAGTTGCCATCCAGTGGGAAGTGTTGACCTATTGCAAACTGCTGCAGAATCAGAAGGGGAAGATGAAAAGTTTGTGGCGTGAAAAATTCCAAAAATTTACTGCACAGAAATGTCAAAACAAAATGTGTTTGGTGGGAATGAAACAATCCAACTTGTTGGCATGACATTTCTCATTTTAAAATACCACATCAAATTGGTATTTCAGAAAGACCAATACCATTTCATTTTGAAACACTGACTTGCAGCAGCACTTTTCACTCTGATTTTCCCAGTTTTTTAAAAACAGCCAATCCATTGGAAGTTGCTATTGGCATTAGAACACTTTTCCTTTCTTCTGCAGAGCTAGCCCTGAAAACATGATGACCTGCTCTCATCAGCCTGCTGTTTGTGTGAAAAGTCCATGTAGCAGTGGAAGAAAGAAAAATAATTCTGGAACCTGGAAACCAGTGAAACTGTAAGAAGTGTTACTGTGTGGCACTTGCAATTACATTAACTACATTTTCTGAACTGACTAATGTTCAAGTAGTCACTGTTGATTTTGCCATGCTGTGAAACAGATATTAATTTCCTGCCTAGAGACAGGCATGCAACTGCATTTGAAAGAGATGCACATAATGACAAGCTTTGTTTGCACACACAAATCAGGGACATTTTAAGCAGTCTCCCCAGACTGGGCCTTTCATATGCACAGCTACCTGATTTGAATATGTAACCATGAGGGTTAAGGATGTACAGTCAAGTGGAAGCAAGCACACCACACCATTCCCCACTGAATTATTTCATGGCAACCGTGGAGAAGCAAGGGATTGTTATCCTCCCTGTTTTACAGATGGAAATACAGAACTTACTGCCATGCCCAAAATCACAAAGGGAGCCTGAAGCAAAGGTGGGTTTTGAAGCTGTGTGCATCTTCAGGGTCTTGGTCCAGAAACTCTGCTGCAAGGCACATGTGCCTGCTCTTGGCTCTAACATCTCCTGGGCTGTGCTTTTGAGAACATCAATTCACACAGCATTTTCTCGTCTCAGTGAGACTGAAAAAACCGAGATCATCCTCATTAAATTCTCGCTAATTTAATGGGCAATCCAATACTGAGAGAATGCAGACTATCAAGTTACAAATGCCACTGCGACTCAGTCCATTATGAAAGAAAAAAGGCTGAGAGATGAGAGGAAGTTATAATTCTCTCTGCCTTTGATCTGTGCAGATGAGCAGCACGTGGCGTTCCTGGGCAGTGGGAACTGCTCAGCACAGACTCGCAAGGAGATGAGCAGGACACGCTGTCCTGTGGCTCCTGCACCAGTCCCTGCTGCTGCCCAGGGCCTCCACCAAGGTCAGGTGGAGTTACCAGGGTTTAACTACATGCTGCCTAAGGGAAGACACTGGTAGAACGGGTAAATCCTCCAAGAGAGCTTTAGCAACCTTAAGAAATCATCTTGAAGCTGCCCCCATGGCTTCTTCCCATCCAGCATCACAGGGATATACATCTTACCTGTGCCTTTGGTACTGTGCCCTTGCTGTTGTTACAAGGATTTAAGCTCAGTATGGGGAGCTCTTGGTCTTCAGACTTGTGTGACTCCAGGCAGCTCTGCCTTTGCCTGATTATCCCAGTCTGATAGAGCGATTCCTCGGGAATCCTGTGGGAACAGCGTGAAAACAACATCCATAGTGCCCTGTGCACAGGGAGGCTCAGTGGGATGAGGTTGCACCATTTCACCTCCAGAAAATGAGGGGTGGCAAGGTCTACTCCAATACTGAAGCACTGAGAGCAGCACATGGACAGGGAGGCTGCAGAAGCAGCGCGCAGAGATGGATGGCTGACCTTTGTAAGAGGAAAAAATAAATAACTGCACAAGGCAAACAGAGGAGCCAGGAGTAGGCTGTGAGCAGGCTGAAGGTCAGCCCTCAGCTTACAGGAGAAGGGAACTGTATAACAAACTGCCACAGAGCCCTGGCACTGCCTGTGAATGCTGCTGTGCAATGCCACACATGGGGAAAAAAAAAGCAAGAAAATGGCTATAAATCATCATTTTCACGCAGCGATTCTGCACTCAGCTATTGCACCAGCAGGTCCCTGGAGGCATCTCTAGAACTTTACCATCCTTTCTGAAGATGGCTCCTGATAGGGACCAGGGGAATGAATGCAAAGGTTTCTGGAGTAAATTGGTAACTAAAAGATATCTGTGCAAAAGCAACGACATTTACCAAAGCACTGGGCTAGATGCAAGGCAGAGCCACCTAAATACAAGTCATAAAATCCTAGAGTGAATGGTTTCACAACAGAGAAGCCTCGAGTGCCTCAGAACAGTGTGAAAGGACTGGAAATTAGGTGCTTGTTTAGTAAGCAGGAGTCATTAAGTACTGAAACACCCCAGCAAAGGCTATGGTGGATTTTCTGCCTTGGGATACTTTTGTAAGGAAAACTCTCCTATTTCCCTATACAACCTGTTCCACAGCATGGGCAGGAGGATACCTAATGAATCCCCTAGAGCAAATGGGAATAACTGGTGCTTTGTCCTTCACCAGCCCTGCAGCAAAGAGCTCAGAGGAAGCAGATATCACAGAATATCCTGAGTTGGAAGGGACCCCCAAGGATCTCCAAAGCCCTGCAGTTATGTCACAATGTGAGCAAGCTGTGTTTAAAGGCAGCACAAAATTCACTCTGCCCTTCAGTGAAGCCCAAGGGAGGGGGTGCCTATGGCTCTGGGGCAGAGGAAAGCTCTGTGGGGCAGGAGGGAGGGATGGAGCATCCCACCGGCCCGCTGGAGGCAGATGGAGATCACACATCCGTACCGGAGTTCGGGATAAACATTTTCTAGGTACCACTTGAAGCTGTGGCATTTCAACTTCTTCCGCAGCTCCACTCTGCTCTGGACACTGTGGGAAGAAAATATCAGAGAGATACAATGGAAATGATGAAGGTGAGACCCAACACACCAAAAAGGGAGGCTGAGAGAAACCCAACAGAAATGCACAGACAGCAAACACAAGAGCATCGGCAGCTCTGGTTTCTCTCTGCATGGGCTTGAGCCGTTGTTTTGATCTCTGTCTCTTTGGAGGTCTCACTTGGTAAAATGGCATGATGACATATTGTCATTTTAACAAGGAGTCTGGAGCTGAAAAGGTTCATGGAAGAGCGGAGTCATTTAAAAATGATTAGTAAAAAATGTATGCTGTCTACTATATGCAATAACCCTTACCTGAATATATTAACATACAAGGAAATTAATACATCCTATTTGCTATCCTCAGTTACTCTTGGTTTACAGGACTACAGGAGGCCTTGATTTGCAAGAGCACCTAAACGTGCTTGTAAGCCAGCAGAATTTAATCACCCAGTGAAATACTTTTTTCTTTCATGAATCAGGACAAAATTTCTGCGGAGGGATCATGCTGTACAGTGACATTTTAGAAACTCCAGTTCCTCCCTGGGCCAGCCTCTACCTGCGGAGCTGTTATGAGCTGGCTTTTATGGAGCAGTCAGAAGCCTCCAGTACCTCCTTTTCACATAGGTCAACTTCACTATACCCTACTACATTAAGCAGGACAGAGCTGCTACTTCATTCTGTGCTGATGGGTGGGAGGAGGATATAAATTCAGTGGAAATGGGTGAGTCACCAGGACTTCAACTCATTTATCCTGGAGATTGAAGAGTGGTCACAAGGAATTTGGGTTTGGATTCAGAACCCCCTGAAGTCTAAAGGAAACTTTCTAAGGCAAAGAGGAGCATGTGAAAATGAGAAATACAACACAGATATTTACAGTTTTCCTGACAGGGAGGCATTTCTGACTACTCACAGAATGAATGGCAAACTCCCTGTACACAAAGCACTTGCTGCTTTCCAGTAAAGCATCAGCAGGCCAAAAATTTGATGATTTTCCTGCCTGTCAGCTGCCACCAACACCTCCAGACTCTCCCCGCCAAACTCCGCTCTGGGATCAAAAGTAGTTGTAGGTAATGCCAAGGGCAGGATACAGGTAGAGGGGGGTTTCCCCCCACCTGGGTTTGGCTTATTCAGCAGAATAAACCAGCACAGCATTGAAACTGGCTGTTTATCCACCTCACTGCTGCAGCATGTGCCTGCCATTAGCATTTAATTGTTACTACAGAAACAATGCAGGCAGGTTTCCGCAGCAGGGGATATCACGGTGAGCACCCAGGGCAGCAGGCAGGGCACAGGCAGGGCACAGGCAGCAGAGGAAGACCCTTACTTCCCAAAAGGCCTGCCCTGGGCTGCGGGCCGGGCGGCGTAGTAGTACTGCTTGAACTCGTCCATCCACACCTCCGCCGTGCGCTTGGTGTTCCTGAGGGAGGCAACGGAACACGCGTGAAACCCCGGGGGGCTGCGAGGTGACACTTCCCAAAATGCACCAACTGATCCATCCTGCCCTCCTCCCACACTCAGCTTGGTCTTCACCCAAGCCTCCTTCGAGCCAGCCCATCCCTCACTACTAGAGAAGGTACTCCTTCTTTCCCGTTACTCCAAGGACCAAACACATCAGGCCAAATAAAGTCTGGCCTCAAACTCACCCTTTCAAACTGAGCTGGATGCTTTGCACCCACCAGACTCAGAAATGCATGTTCTCTTGAGCATCATCTCCAAGGCAGGAGTGCCTGTGGTTTTATTTAGCGGCTGGGATGGAGCTCTGGAAATTTTGCCAAGGATTTGCAAGTATTTCCTTTGTTTCAATCCAGAAGCTGCTTCTCCTCTCAATCTATACACTATAACATTAAGGCTGATAGATACCCTAAGGTTAATAACATGCGAGCTCCTGATGCCTACAGGTACATTTTTCCAGACTGCTTTTCAGTTCCTTGCTGATTCATGGGCTTCTTCCTCTCTCTCTAGGGCAGTAGTCTAAGTGCTCTTGCTCAAGAGATGACTAAATCAGTGTTTACATCTATATCTAACCTTCCCCAAAGTCCAGGATTCCTTTGTTTGGCTTCCTAATCTCATTTGAGAAACACGGGGATAAATGTCAAGGCTCACACTCAGGCATGACACAGACGTCCCCAAAGTCCCCAGAGGCCTGTGCCTGACACGGAGTCAGAAGAACTGTACCTGTTCAAGCTCCCCTTGCTCCTCCTGCAGGTGATGCAATGCAGGCACCACCTTTTCACTCAGGTTTGCATTGACTCTGGCAGTGGAGATTTTGCCACATCCCAGACCCCTCTGAAGTAGTCTTGCTTCAAGACCGAAAGCAAGAGCCCTCCTAGTGATGCTCAAATTTGTGCTCTGCTCCTTGATGCCAGCAATGTCCTGTGCCCGTCACTGCCATCCCCTTCCTGCTCCACACACTGTGTGGCTGGAAATCACACATTAGGTGTTAGTGAGAGGTGTAATTTGCACTCCCCCTGTTCCTTGTCTCAAGCAAAGGCTGCGGAAGCTGCAGAGAGCCTGGGTCAGCAGTCACCCTGGGTCTTCACAAATGCTGCAGGCTCTTTCTAACAGTGGGAAGCCCACACTAAAAGGAAAGCCTGGTGTGTAAGCACTCACAGCTGCAGGTTAGTTCAGAAACAACCCTGCATTTACTGTAAGTGCCCCCAGTGCTTTTCTCTGTCATTCACTTCAGCAACAATGTTCAGCTTCACACTCTAAAAATGGAGGATATCCTTCCTGACCTCACTAGCTGCTCTCATCATCTTTCCCATGCCTATTCCCACTTCTGGATCTCCTCCTTCTTTGCCTGATGGTTCCAGGATCTTAGCCCATTTCAGGCAGCCCTTTCAGTACCTGATTCAGTCTATGTTGCTGTGTGCGAGGAGAGGTCCCCTTCAGCTGGCATGCCCTGGCAGTTCCTTTGGTGTCCATGCCAGCCAGGTGCAGCCCGCTGCTGCCTCTGCTCAGGAGAGAGCACCAGCCTGGAGACACAGCCACCCACTCCAGCAAGCTGTGTGGCTCCCATCCCGGAGAGGCACTGGGAACCAAATTTTCTGGTTCAGCTGAGCCACACTGAGCCCTCAGCCAAGGTCACTGGCTACTGACAGACGTTGCTGTGGCAGCCTGATTTCAGGTCACTATAAATGTGTTCTGACGACCTCAAAGTCTAAACCACTCGATGTCCCAGTAGCCAGCGCTCAGGGATGTGCTGGGGCCATCCCTCCATTTCTGTGCTGATGAAAGCTACCATGTAAATGTCCTATTTCTGTCATATTCTCGACACTGGAGAAATCCTATGGGACAGTTGTATTGACATACATTTTCTTCAGCTCAAGAAATTCCTGCCCAAGGATATTTCAAAGTTTTCCAAACAAACTTTCCTGCCTGTCTTCTTTGCTCCCCGACTCCCTACAAGGCTGTTTCATAAAAAACAAAGCAAGTACAAACCACTTACTTAATATATGTATTGGCATTTCCCTCTGGGAAGACGTACGGATGTTTCTTCCGAAAGACATGCCCAACACGGCTGCAGGGGATGATTTCCAGGCTCCCTCCACACATCCACACACGGAAAGAGATTTCTGTAAGAGAAGCAGCTTCAGCACTTTGTCTTTCTGTCCTAGAGCAGTCTGAATCCCGGTGTTAGCTCTTACTTCATCCTTTGCAACATTAAACTGGGGTAAATCAATTACCAGACGGGCTTTCCTAGGCACAACGGCCTTAAAAGCGCATTTCAAAGCTTCTTTGCAAGCTGTTTGAAGTCAGTGCACTTGAAACCTGCCTCTAGCACAGCAGGTGCTATCACAATGGTGAGTGTGAGACAGTAAGCAGGTCCCTTTTCATACATTGCAGAATCCTTTTGCCAGTTCTGTGCCTCCCTTATTACTTCTGCACTGCCTGTTTCAGAGTCACTTCCCTCCAAAGGGCTGTCAAGTTCACCAGGAGAGGCTATGAATTCTCTTCATTAATGACTACAACTGTCATTATCTTTATGAATCCACCACTGATTCCGCAAAGTGAACAGAGAGCCGTGCATCCATTGCCTGTCCCAAAATGGGCAGGAGCCTACCCTGCCCACCTACTCTGGGCCTTGAGTGCCAATGCTGTAGTCAAGTAAGGCACGCACCTTGACACAAGGAAAGGTCAGTGGTGGGAGGGATTATCCCAAAAATCTGGATAAGCTGTCAGTGTGGGAAATGTCTCCCAGTCACTCCAAGCTGCTCTATGGCTGGCCCACAGGGCCCTTCTCAAGGAAAATGAGCCTGTGGCACAGTTTACACCAGAAGTTATAAAGCTCTTGGCAGGGAGCTGGCTGAGGTAGGATGGGTGAGCAGAATGGCTGATCTAATGGGTCCATCTGGTCCTGATGCTTATGAAGCTATGAATCTGTAGCTCTATTGTCAGACAGTCATGCTCAGACAGAACCAGCGTGGAAAAGAAATGAAATTAAAATGAAAAGGCTTCTGCAGTTGTTTGAATCCTGTTTTTATCATCTGTAGACAGCGCAGAGCTATATGTAGCACGTATCTACTTCAAAACTAATAACTCCTTTTCACACACACACCCCCCATCTAAGTACAGAATTAAGACAGGAGAACACCCATTGTCTGTGCCAGCTTGTGCTCCCAGCAGTCCCCTCACATATGCCAGCACTTGTCCCCAGGTCGGATGCTGGCAAGACAAGCACCTGGGGCAGGAAGGCCAATTGGGCAGTGTGGACAGGACTCCTCCTCCTCCAAGGGCAGGCACTGCAGGCTTACAAAGCTTTCATCCCCTCCAAAAACAGCTCACAGCTTCAGGGAACAAAGTCAAAATGGAGCCCGGACCTCCAAAGCCCTCTCAGCACACACAGCTCAGCCCTGAGCTGCTGCAGAGGTGGGAGCCAGGTTCATGTTGCTCCCATCCCGCTCCCAGCACACCCGCCTGCTCCTGAGCTGATGGAAATGGGAGGCTGACACAGCTGCAAAGCCATCTTGCCTTGATGCCTGGGTCCAAAAATTCAAGGCTTTGGTCCCATCTCCAACAGCTGGCCCTGGCAGCAGGGACAAGCAATGGGCAGGGGTGGGAAAGCACAGCAGGGAGCAGTATTCCTTTCCAGAAATTCCCTCCCCTTCCCTTCACTGCCGTGTTTACATGCAAGAGCTGACAACAGCAGCTGGAGCCTCACCACCTTCCCCAGTGCTGGGTATTAAGAGGCCAATAAAAGGTGCTCTTGCCCCATGTCCTGGTGCTATATTGGGAGCAACCTTAATCACAGGCGCAGGGAAATGAGATTATGGCAGCATGCAGCCACTCTAAGCTGCTGCTCTCGGTGCCCCTCACACGTGGCTCTTGCTGTCACTTGTCTGCGTGTCACAGCACTGGCCGCTCTGCTGTGTTAGTCACAAGGGGACAACCAGCTGAGCAGCTGTGGAGCACAGAGTGGCTACTGCAATGTGCTTTCCCCTCCCCTGGTCCTTCTGCTCGGCCTGGGAGAAGAGCAGCTCCCTGATGTGCTAAAAGGGAAAGACTCACACCAGTCAGTCCTTGCCTGATCTTTTTAAAGCCCAGTGAACAGGTGATCTCTGTGTATTGTGAACTGGAATGAGGACACAGTGCACAGGAGATGCTGAGGAGTCTGAGCTCTCTGCTTCAGACTAGCTGCGCCCTGCAGAGCCTGCTCCAGGCATAGCAGAAACAATAAAAGCACAAGTTTCCACAGGCAGGGATGATCCATGGAGCCATCCATGGCAGGTAACAAAAAAGGTCTCCAGACAGGCAGCCAAGAGCAAAGTGCCCTAATGGAAGGTAAACTGAGGCACCAACTAAAGCATGGTACAGGGTCATCTCAGAGGAGCCAGGGGAGCAGGAATCAACACCGTCCTTCACTTGACCCTCAAGAGATGCCGCCAGTACAAGTGGCCCCTCCAAGTGTCCCCCAGAAGGGGTGTGAGCAGTACACATTGGGGTGCACTGGACTTGGCCTTCACTCAGCAAAATACCTCCAGCACTTCTTGCTGGCCTGCAAGTCCATTTTGCCATTACTCATCTACAGGGAATTCAGTAAATTTAACAAGCAAAACACCTGTGGTGTCCTCCTTCAAAGCCAAACATGCTCATTTTTGTTCCAGCCCCCTCCAGCTGCCCTGTAAGTAACATTAAAGGCAGCAGCGCTGCTCCTCAGGACCTGCACCCCCTCAGGACTAAGCTACCAGGAAGAGCATGGTTCACCCTAAGTGCCCAAAATGAGCAGGTCAGCTCCTGCTGTCCATTCCCTGCCCAGAGCTGACCGGGGCCAGCAGGGTGCAAAGGAGAGATGGACACGCTGCCCTTGACTGCTGCACCTGCAGGAGATGGAGCTGTGAGCTGGGCATGCTTCTGCTCCCAGGGCAATGGGCAAGACAGGTTCTGCCCTGCTGCTGTGCAGACCTGCACTTTTTTGCTGCAACGTTAACCTTGATTTTGCTTTCCTTTGTCACACAAGGCCCTGGTACACTCTGCAGCACATTCAGTTCCCAGCCAGTGCACATTTGGTCAGCACAGTGCAGTTTGCATAGCACCAGTAAGGGAAACTCTACGGCAGTTTCCCTTCTCTCCCTGTAGGATGGGCCATAACTAGGTGTAAGGAGAACAGTGCCTGCCTTTTCAGGGCATGGGACAAGCTGCCAGGATGGAGCTTCCCCCAGGAGCAGGCTGTCCTGTCACTGTTCGTGTCCCAGGAGCAGCTCCTGCTGGCTGCTGTCAGAGACAAATGATGAGCACAGACAGACAGCAGGTCAGGCACAGCATGGCAGTCCCTCTCCCCCTCTTCTCCTGTCTAGTTCCCTTCTTGAATGCTTTGTTTGGGCTATTGATCCAGCAGGGGAGGTGGCAGGGCTGCCACTCCCCTCCCAAGTTTCCTCACAGCCACCCCATGCAGATACTTTGGGTCAGTCCAGAGGCAAGATACCTGCCCACAGAAAGAAAGCATGAAAGAGTGAGATTCCTACTGCATAGCAGGATATAAATAAATAAAATATATCTAGAGGGACAAGGCATGTGAAGGAAACAACAGTGCCAGGCAGCGGATGGATTCCTGCAAGGCAGCAGCATCTGTTCCCTTGGGTGACTGACAGCATCATGTTTTAAGACACAACAGCCATCCTTCCAGGCTAGCCCCTCTCCCCAGAGGTGCAAGCTATTAAAGCCAGGTTCTGATCTGTCTGCCTGACATCGAGTGCTTCCACCTTTTCTCATGGCTACAGTCTGTTGTCCTGACCCACAGCATCACTATGGCTTCAAAGGGAGAACAGCCCAGCCCGATCCAGCTCGGCTTGACAAGGGGACAAGGGACAGGCTGTTCCCTCTTTCATGTGCCCTCTCAAGTGCACTTCCAGAGGATTTCTTATGTCCATCTTCTCCCATGATAAGGGCCAGAGGTGACTGAATTCAGGTCAGCTCAACCCTTTTTTTTGGTGCAGAAGTGATGGCATCACAGAGAGCCTGGCAGCACCCAGCCACCCAGGACACAGGAATGGATAAGCAGCCGTGTTACTTTGCCACCTGTTTGCTGCATGCAGATGGAGCTACAGATTCAGGTACTCTGCAAACTCAAGGAGGCACTGACACCTCAGTTCATAGCTTGGAAATGATGTTATTAATGGAATAAGACATATTCTTTGCTTTATTAAGGAGAAAATAAGATCAGGAAGGAATAGGAGGGTGCACGGAGTGTTCTCTCATTTGTTGATAACACCAAAGCTGAAAATTGTGTGGTTTAAGGTATTTACCTACAGAAAATCAAAGCAGCATGCAAGGCAGGCAGTCCCAAGTACCAACAACCGCTCACTTCCCATCATTCATGGTTGCTGGATCCCTCACTCTCCTAAGACCACAACCTATGAATGCAAATGAGGGAAACCACCCAGAGCATTCAAAGCAAAGTCCGAAATGACCTTGTATCCATCTGGCATGACTCAGAAAGGGAAGCCAATGGAGCAAGGCATAGGAGGTTGAAGAACAACTCACCGAAGTTCTCCCCACCCCAGATGTCCATGGCACTGTCGTACTTCCCCAGGTGGTTGAACCAGGCCTTGTCGATCACAAACAGCCCCCCAGCAATGATGGGTGTCCTGCAGAACGGACAAGGAGAAGAGGACACACTCTCAAGCACTGCTGCAGCACCTGGATGCACAGAAGCAGCCCTTCCCTTTTGCCCCCTCTTCCATCTCCAGGACATTACCTATATATCACCTTCGAGAAAAGGACAAAACACCTCAAAATGCATCTGAGTCTTTCTTTCAGCTGCCTTGGTGTTTTGCTGTCAATCATAAATTGCCTGGCACTTAATGACTGGCTAATGCACCCGTCAGCACAACTCCTACAAGCCCAAAGTTCACAGCCCTGATTGTAGGCTTCAGCATCAAAAATGCACTTAGCACTCGGGGGTTATTCACTCAGACGGGCTTTTTGCCTGGAGCCAGCCTATTAAGAGCACCATTCCACCGGGGAGAGGAAGGCAGAGCCAATTCAGAAGGGCTTTCTAAAAGCCATCACTAGCTGTGTGATCTTTATTTCAAACCAGGGTTATTTTTCTTTCTTTGGATTAGCTAAGAAAACTGCACAGAGAAGGCCCGTGGAGGAGGGGAGGGCAGACCCAGAAGGTAGCTTGAGGAGACTTGCTGTTTGCTGGCACAAGTCCCATCTCCATTCAGCTGGAGACAGTGTGGATGCCTCAGCGTAGGCTTGGGAGGAGCTGGGGTGACTGCTGTGCCCAGGCTAATCTCCACTGTGCCCCACATTGCAGTGATCAGGAAGGCAAGGCCAGCCTTTGGGAAGCCAGTAAGAGCTCCTGTTAACAGCAGCATCCTAAAGAGAAGCAGTGCTTTTCTCCCCTGGGAGCCTTCTGAGGCCCTGAGCTTCCCCCACCACTTGGTCTCCACACCTCACACCTGGCTGGGGTTGCAGACACCAGCACCAGGCTTGCTGCCAGCAGCAGCTGCCAGTAGAATGAAGGACCCCCTCCATCCCACGGTATGAGGACAGATGGCATCTCCTCTCCTGTTCAGCTTTGCTCCCTCTCTCCTGCACACCCCCATTTCTGAGGAGTCTTCAGTGAGGTCCAGAAGAGCACTGCTGATCTGGGAAGGCTGGACTAGACACCAGGTTTATCATGGGGGCTGAGGACACTGCCTTATTTTTAAAGTGGTAGCTGAGCTGAGAGAAGCAGCAGTCTACAGCACCAGGCTTTTTCCCTAACCATAATCCTTAGCACTACCAAAACCCCAGTAACCATAAATACACCCCTTCTATCTTTGTGGCATTCTCAGGCTTCAGTGTCGGAAAGTGAAGCTGTACTGCTAAACCCAGGCTAGCCAGGAGCTCGCTAGAGGCACCAGAAGTGCAGACCTGTCCTGGAAGAAACAGCACACTGCTCTGGTGCATGGGGACACACATGAGGTCACATGAGAGGCCTGTCCTGCCCCACGTTAGCCAGGTGCCTCCTGCCCCGTCCTGACTTACTTAATGGGCTCGGTGGGATCAAGTCGTTTGGCTTTCTGCTCCGGGGAAAGCTGCTCCCATTTGAAATGCAGACTCCAGTCAAAACCTAAAACCAGAGTAGAGAAGTGCCATGGGGAAATTAGAAATTGATACGGATTAGGAGGCAATGCAGGCTGCAGAAGCTGTGTTTGATGGAGCATTTTCCCCACTTTCAAATGACTTAAGCCACAGAGATGCAGCTCTCAGGAGAAAAGTCCAATGCCTAACATATTTTACAACTACATATGAACGAGAAACAACACACTGCATTACAATTGCAAAGTCAAGTGCTCCAAAGGCAGAAAAAGTCAGAATTAAAGCTGCTGCTGAAACCTCACTTAGTCCCCCTGTGCACACAGAAGCACGCTCTGATGGATACTGTGTGCTACAAATAGCACAGGCATGCTAATAAGCACTACACTCGTACCCTCCAGTTGTTGCCTAGACATTCCCCATCTCCTCCTGTCGCTTCCAGTGCTGCCCAGGGTAGCTTTGACATGACCCTTCTCTCCTGCTTGACCACCTTATCCACTGTAGTGAGCGCATTCCACACACGACACCTACCTGCGTGTGGAGCACTGAGCAGTGTCAATGCGCTTTTCTGTGAGGCAGCAGGAAAGAGAGGTGCGGTGCAAAGGCCAGTGCACATTCCCACCATGGAACGGATGCCCACAGGACATGCACAGAGCTTGGACTCACCTCCTCTGAGGTCTGAGGAAGCTGCCACGTAGGCAAAAGTGTCCAGGTTGATGATGTCAATAACGGGGCTGACCACTCGGGTAGGATCCTGCAAAGCGGAAGTAAAAAGATCCATGACTTCAGAGGGCACCACTCAAACTGGGCAAGGGACTCCAAACTCCTGGAGACACCAAGAGGCTGGAAACATTGGTGTCATTCAGGTTTGCCAGGGACAAGTGCCCAGCATTGCGTCCTCCTCCTCAGGCTGTGCCTGTACTTGGCACCCAGCTGGACTGGAGGCAAAGCTCCTTCTGCCTTTTGCAAATTCACCAAAATATTCCCCTTTCACCGCCCTTCAATACTTTTAACTGGATTTCAGAAGTCAAGTGACAAACAGGCAATCCAAATGACAGAGGAAAAACATAGCCAAATAGCTTAAAAATGGATATTTTTTTTAAATGCACTAACTATGGCAATACAGTTAGTTTTGCCAAAGTTGTGAAAGGGTTAAAAAAAAGAGACCTGATTTATTCAAAATAGTTGGTGGTGATTTAATTAACATCTTGTTATGGGCAAAGAGATTATACAAACAGTTATGAACAAAAATATCTACAGGAGGAAGAGACTCTGACAGCTTTGACTGGTCTCTTATCTCCCTTTTTCTTTTCAAAAATCCCAAACTCCAATTATAGCTCAAACTTCAAGGTTTTACCCTCGCCAGATCAAATTGTTTTTTCACAGCTATACAAAGGAAAGCATCTGAGCACACGCGGGCTTGCTCTCTCACTGGGGAAAGACTTTGTTTTAGAAATTAGTCCTGACAAAGAAGTATTCAAATGCAGCTGTAGGAAGAAGCAACCAAAGGCCATGAGCTGGGAGCTGGACTAGAGCTGATTTTCCAAGTGAGCATGACAAATACTTGGTATTTCCATAACAGGGTCAAGCCAGGGGTCTCACCATCACTTTCTGTGAGTCAAACATCTCACTGAAAGGGCAAGGTCTGCTGTACCTCTGTACTGCATGGGGAAACACAAGTCACGTCCAAGCACCACGAGCCTTTCAAACCCACCAAATCCATCGTGGCTGCTGCACAGTGCCCCCCAAGCTGCCACAGCTCAGCACAGCCAAGCATCCTTTAATTGCCTGAGGCTAGGGGAAAGGTTTTAAGTAAAGCATCTGCTTTGTGTGCTGAGCACTGCAGGGAAAGGATTGCATCCATTCATTTAAAACCTGCCCCTCAAGCATCTTACTGGTGAGCACTTCCAGCTAGCTTACCCCGTTTCAATTCCACTGCTACTCCTTGCACAGCCCAACTTGTTGTAAGAAAATCCCCTTCACATCTGGGCTGAGCACATTACTGCAAAATACTGACCTTGAGCAGTGCTGTCTTCTTCCTGCCTCACTTTCCTTGCCACGTCCTGGGAACATTTATATTTACTCAGCTTTCATGAAGGTCTCTCTGACCCTCAAAAGAAAAGCACGGCATGCTCAAGAGCACAGCGCTGTTGCTATGATTTATTTTGGGCTGAGCACCAGATCTTATTATAGGCAGCTTCATCTTTCTGGTTTTTTTGATACCCACCCATGCCAGGGCATGTTAATAATATTAACAACACCCAAACCTTCAATCCTCTTTCACAAACTTGAGAATTCATTTCTGCAATGCACTTCTCAAACACACCAATGTATGCACCTAAACCAAAAGGAAAAAACTCTGAAAAAAGGCCTGAAGATTACAGATATATTTCAGCCTTGGAGAAGGACCTTGGCTGCAGCATGGCTCCTAGCCTCTACATCCTGACTTTGTAATGGTCATCAAAAAGGGCCTCAGTTGCTCCTCTGGCCCCACAGCAGGATTCGGCAAAAATTAGGCAGGCTGCCCCTCAAGTGTCTCCTTTTTCCCAGATTGGGGGGTATTTGAGTACTGGGAGTAGGGGGCCACCATTCACCAGTTCATCCCAGTGCCATTTGCAAATCCAGTTTTGGGGCGAGCTTGTTGAGTCATACTGTAAAAATACCTCGGGGTGGATAATTACATTTTTAGAAGAGTTACCCAGTTGAAATGCACCATTAATGGCTTTAATGATATTTGTTCCGTAAGTAAAAATAAGAGCCCAGGCCCATGCACTCCCGACCACGCATTTGCAAACACATTGGTGGCAAGACACTGACCATCACTGCTGCTCCCTGAGACAGGCACTCTCCCAGGCACAGGGCTGAGATCCCCCAGACCTTCTGTCTTTCCCCAACATTCCATCACTTGCTCTTCCTGCTTGCTTCCAAATCCATATGCTGGTTACATGCTGCCCACACCCACCAGTGAGCATCAGCCTCAGGGGGAAAACCATCAGCTGCTGGGGAAGCTCGATGTGGAGCTTGAGGGGCACCTCCACACGGTGGCACACATGGGCTCTGGCACCTCCCACCATGGAAAAGTGGCAGGAATAGCGCTCTGGCTGAGAAAATAAGAGAAGCGATGCGTGGGGTGGCTGGGCTGTGCTGCAAAAGTGATGGGTGTGCTTTGAGGCACTCACCGCTCATTTGCTTGGAACTTAAACCACATTAGCTCAAAGCAGACTGTTCCTGGGAGCAACAGAGTGAGAAAATGCTCTTCCTAGGCAGCTGATCCTCATGGAGCAGTTGGACAGGGAGCCCATCTCTTGAGCACAGCCTGAAGGTGGCAGCAGTAACATTTCATACACTTCACTGATCAATGCTTTAACCCTGCTGGCAAGGATGGGTATGGTGGGCCTGGGAAGAAGGAGACTGAGGACTCTGCCCTTATCCTGCAGCTTCTGTGAGCAGTTAAAAAGCAGGCAAGCAGAACCCCTCTGGCTTTGCAGGTCCCTCAACATTCTCTGTAGTACATCTCCCCTGCTGCCTGAGGCTGCAAGATACTGGGCAAGGTCAGGGCAGCACGAGCAGCACTGCAAGCTTACAGACTGCCTTACTTCCAGCTGGGGAAAGATTGAATCCAGGAGAGTTCAAAGAGGTGATGTGTGTGTTTGATGCTGCATTCAGACCACAAGGCACTGAAACTCCTGTAGTGATGCTGCACATGGCATTCACGCTCACCTACCCCATGGGTGCTGGACATGGGGCACCGTCCCGGAGCTGTGTGGGAAAGCAGATCTGCCAGCCCCCTTCCTGCTGCCTTCACTGTCCTTCTCCTGACGAAACATATCAACAGCTCTGCCTGGGAAAGAGGCAATTGCTCTGGATACTCCTCACTGAAGAAGAGCAGGGCTTTGGCAAAGATGGAATGCTTGCGTTAAAAAAGCCCAGAGGAACAAATGATGCTGTAAAGTTCACTAGTGAATCCCAGCCTGGCCAGGCCAGCCACGAGGCTCCAGTGGGATATCACAGCATGTGTTCTCGTAACTCTACCGGAGGCACGATCGATGATGTGAAAAGACCATTTTCATCACATTACCATCTATCAGCAGCTCTGTGGCCCAGCCTGCAAACCGAGGTTGGGACCTCTCCAGCGCTGGCTGTGCTGCGAGTGCCAGCAGCACCGACTGCCCTCGCCCACGTGGAGGGACCTGACCTGGTGCTGTGCCCCCCTTCCCCCTGTCCCACTGCTGACACACAGAGGGGATACACAGCCCAGCCATCACAGCTATCACATCTGCAGGTGTGAAAGGCAGGATGCCCTGGGTGAGGGCATCGTGAACACCAGCCAGGCAGTTTCTCCATGACCCACCACCTTGGCCTTCCCTTGCTCCTCAGCTGCCCTTATGTCAATGTAACTCAGTAGTTATAAAACTGCTGAGTAATTAACAGCAGCAATGAGGAGCCAGAGGTGTAGCAAGGGTGAAGGAATGAGGCACGGTGAAGGGAAAGGATGGTGCATCCCCACCAGAGCTGAAGGCTTCAATCCCTGCACTGTGCTGCCAGCAGGTCACGGGCACAGTGCTCCCCTGACTCAAGTGACAAGGTGCCAGCAGCCTCTGTGTGCACATCTGGCAAGAGAGTCGCCGCCGGAGAAAGGCGAATGTCATTGTCTGCTCCAAAATCAGCAGAATTTAAATCCTATTAAATCAATTTATTAGCGCTTAATTTGCATGAAATTAAATTCGGCCCCTATTCAAGGAGCCATCACTCCCTTAAATCATCATCACTGAGCATTTTACATGAGCCTAATTAAAATCTCTGCTGGAGCACTGCCCACGTATTCCCCTATCACCACTCAACCTGTGCCTGCCAGTTAGAGTCCCAGTGCCCCGGGAGACACCTCGTCCCACCCACCCACCTGCTCCCCCAGTCACACAGACACCCCACCTGCCTGCTGGGTGGAAGAAGAGCAGAAAAGGCCACTCTGTACCCCTTACTTGGATGCCTGGACGCAGATTGTTATGGTTGGATGGTCATGCCCACTAAGAGGAAGAGGAGGGGGACATCAGCGATGCATCCCCTGAGGATGACTCTGGTCCCTCAGGAGCACTCACCTCTTTGATCCTCTGCAGCAGAGGGAGCAGCCAGTCCTTATTCACCTCGCAGTGACTGTCCAGGAAGGTCAGGACAGCTGCTTTTGCCATGTCTGCCCCTCGGATTCGGGACCGGATCAGACCTGTTCAGGGACACACCGTGTCATGGAAACATCCCCAGCCTCCTCCAGCAGCATCTCCTGCATTTATTTGTACAGCTCCTGGGTTTTGATCTGCCTAAATCCCATCCAGATAAAACACGGCCCAGGTTCATTGTCTCCTTCCCAGTGCTGCAAGGTATGCCAACCATTTCCTAAGATCCCCAAAGCAAATAAATGGCTCCACCAAGGTTACTGATTTATGGCATTTATGCCAATATGTAGTTTGCACAATTAGTTCTGCTGTCACCTTCTGGGACAAAACATGATTCAAAATGCTTTCATAACCCTCTGCAGGCAACAAATCTAACGCAGATGTGAGGCAGTGGGGAATGGGCATGGGGAGTTGAGGATGGGATCACCCTGTGACAGAATTCAGCTTTTCTTAGACTGCTAACTCTTCCCTGCTGTGACCCTTTCCGTGTCCCAGTGACCCTCAGATCTCTCTCCCACCCTGAGGGCACTGCTCAACGGGAACAACATTTTCCACCCAGGAAAGAGGGCTGGCTCATCAGGGTTCTGACAGTGAACTTGGGAATCCTTCAGAGATGGGAAGGGATTGCTGCACGCATTTGTGAGAAAGAAAAACGAAAAAAGAGGGAGGTCATAGAAAGCACACATGGATTTCACACTAGACTTTGGTAAGATCATGGCTCTTAAAGATGCCCTGTTCCTACTTATGCAGGAGTTAACCAGCTTTCCAACACTTCTCCTGCCTGCAGTAGATGCTCAAGGGAAACATGGCAAAAGAAAGGAGATGGTTTGTTGGCAAACAAGAGGAGACACAGGTGACTCAAGGGGAACAGATCTTCTTTATGAAGCCAAAACAGTGGCAATACAAGGGAACACAGAGGCAGATAAAGAGAGACAGAAGGATTTTAGGGAGCAGCCACGCATCCGGTCCCTGCAGGAGGTCACTGACTGTCATATCAAAATTCCCTAGGGGAAAGGGGTTAAGGAATAGCCTCTGAGCATTTGCCCTTCCCAAATCCTGGCAGCCCCCGAGGGATACAGTTTAAGGGATGTACTCAGCAACGCAAGGTTGAGTTCCCACGTTCTGACTGATTTATAGAGCACCAATAACTGCAGGTCCATCAACTGCTGGAGATAAGCACACACTTACCCCCGCAGCACAGGGGAGAAAGGTGAGAAGGAGGTGCAGGTCTGTGGAGATCTCCCTTACTCTCCTGCCAAAGCAGGAATGTCTCTTACACCCATGGGGCCTGATGCCACCCCGTCACCACACCTCCAGAGCTGAAACCCTCTGCTGAAAGAATCCACAGAGAAAAGAACCTTCTCCAGTCCTCAGTCTCCTCAACCCAACACTGACCTGGACTCACACCTTGGATTTGCAGCATGAAAAAACTTCTTTGTTTTTAGTTTTCCTAATACCGCAAAGCAGGATTTGAAACACACATTCAGGCTATGGGGAATGGGAAGATGTCTCAAAAGGTTGCCAGCAGCAGCCCAGTAGGACATGCATTCATCCTCCATTTGGCCCTTCTTAATCTCTCAAATATAATTAATTATTAAAAAAAAAAAAATCCCACAGAAGCAGCAGGAGCAGATCTTCTTTCTTTCATTAGAGCAAACATCTTTACAAATAAGACCTGGGGCTTTGTTTTGCCTGTTCTAATTTTCTGGCTAATAAGCTACAGCTGAGCCTCACTGGATATCTTAATAGTCCCATCTTTTCCAGTGAGAGAGGGGAGATCCATTTCAAATCCCAGCCCTTTACCACATCTCCTTTTATCAGGGCCCTCCTTATTCCCAGGAGCCACTGACCTCCTTGTTGACCACTCCATGGAGGTTCCCCTTCGCTCCATCACTCTCACACTTCCCCAAATCTGGGTTTCCCCATGGGAGCATCTTACCTTCCCGCCGTCCATTCCGCAAGCACTTCACCTTGGGGAGCTGGCCCAGCAAGCGGCAGTCATCAGCTTGGGAGACACAAAGGGAGGACACGTGTCTTGGTTTGAGACAAATTTGGAGGAAACCGTCCTCTGATAAAGGCAGGTTTCAGCAGCCCCTCCCCCACCAGGTTCGGAAAGAAAATTCCTCAGAGGAAAGCGAATAAAAAGTTACTTATTTAACAAGCAGAGTGCACGTAGGCACTGGAAAAAAAGAATAATGCTTAAATAATAAAACCTCTCGCTGTGGAGAGAACCTGGTTAAGTTCAAAGTCCTTTTGTGGGTGTGGCTCTCTCCCCTCTGAGCTGGGTCGATGTGGGCCCCTCTGGGCCGAGGTGTAAGGTCTCCTGGCCGACGTTTTGGTGTTGTTGAACAGTCCAGAAGAGAAGAAGAAAAAACCAAAGTCCCAGGCTAGCTAAAAAGCAAGAGTTTTAACTCTCCTGAGGAAAAGGAACCGAGAGCCGGGGAGAAGCAGGAAGGTGCTTCCTCCGCTCCGCCACCACAGGAACGCAGAGGAGTGTGGTGTCCTTGAACACAGAACTGCTCGGTTTTTTTCTCCCTTTCTCTCATACCCAGTTTTAAAGGCACAGAAAGGCAGAGGATCCATGTCTGGGCATAGAGCAGGCGAGAGGGGATACACCTCATAAAGTCACCCCAAGACAACACGTCACCCTCAGCCCTCACGAGGGCTCTGGCAGCAGAAATGGAGACTCCTAGGAGAGACTGGGAGCAAGGAGAGGCCCCTGTCCTGGACTGGTTGATGGCTTGTGAGGGCAATGGCACTGCTGGGTCACAGCAGCCTTACCCCTCAGCTCCTGCAGCATAAATTGGGCCTGGCAGAGCAGCAGTTTTCATAAAACTAGTGTAAATTCAGCAGATTTACACTGAGAGCAGCTGAATTATGCTCTAAAATCAGCATAGAAAAGTTGTGGTTCGGGTCAGAATCTAAATTTTTGCACATTAATGCAAATGACTATTTTTGGTAGCTGCAAAGCAACGCACAAGCTGTTGATGTGTGTCTGCCTGGCAGGGCAGGAGCTTCCTGTGGCGGCCTGGAGCCTTCAGCGAGGAGAAAGGGATGCTCAGAGAGAGCCCTGTGGAGCAGCTAGGGGCTCCTCACGCCCTGGGCAACAGCTCCATGGGGCAGAAGGGCCTGACAGCCACCTACACCTGAGCTAGGGAGGTCCTGCAACCCCACACGCAGCCCTAAGATCCCTCCTCATACAGATTTCTCCCAGCAAAGTGGAGGACAATCAGGTGTACCCATCACAGCCCCTTCCACCTCTACACACCCACGCTGTGACCTCCACAACCCCTTCATGGCTCTCACCCCTCTGCCTCCTCTTCCTCTGCACTATAAACACAGAGGTGTGTGCCCCATCCCCTCTGCCCAACCCCTGCACCCACACACCCCCCCAAGCACTTTCATCCCCTCCAGAAATCTCTGTCAGCAGGAGATCACTGCACCCACACCCCTAACAACTCAGGGACAGAGCAGGAACAGGGGAGCAGAAGTGGAAGGGCTTGGCTACGGACTCACAATGAAAAACCTGCTGGGGATAGTGGGAACTCACATGCTGAAGAACTGTATCCCAGTGAATAACAAGTCAGCAGGCAGAGAGAGGTGAGAAACGAGACACAACTGGGCATGAGATAAAAGCACTAATTGCTTGGGGTGGGTTGCAGGGAAAAAAACTGACCGTGTGTGTGTAGTGTATTATGCAAATGCATGTATTTTATGTAAATGCATGCAGAGCAGATGCCAGCAGGCTCAGACTGTCATAGGAAAGAAGATGTCAGATAGCTGAGGAGAGCTGAGTAGCTGAGGGGCTGCCCTAAGTTACACAGGAAACAGGCTCCCCTCTGGTGCCCTGGGATGAGTTAAAACCCAGCCCTGCTCCTTCTCCCTGGCTCACAGCACTTGGCACGCTGTGACAGGGGAGCTGCGTTCCTACAAACCTGCCTCCTTCCTGGAAGTCAAGTGCTTTGCCTATTTAGCCAAATACCCAGCATTTACTTCCTCCACCTTCCAAAATTCCTGCTCTGCTCTTCTCCAGGGCAGCTCAAGTCCCTGCACCTGCTCCTCTTCCCTGTTCTGCCGGTTCCCAGACTCGCCCGGCCTGCTCGCCCCGTGTGCTGGAGCTGCTCCAGGGCTCACCGTAATCACAGCAGCTCCTTCCCCTAGCTTCAGCAACTTCCCAGGGAGGTGTCAATGCCAAGAAGTGGGTCTTGTGTGAAATCTGTCCCTAATGCTCTCCGAGGCAGTGCCTATTTATAACATCCAAGAGCAAAGCCTAGATCCATTTTTATAAAGAAACCTATCTGGCTTTGTTTTCACGTTTCTAAGTAAACAGCTTTATTTTGAAGCTCCTTGAAACATAAATGCCACAGACCACTCAGCCACTTTATCATCCTTTTTATGCCTGAGACAGTATCTTTGAGCACTCAGAACTATCCCATCACGCCAGGCAAGGTCTTTAGCTGGGGTGGTTCCCTGGGAGCCCCTGGAGCTTCAGCTACCTTCTACTGGAGACCAGAGCTATTGATTTCCCTTGAGTCACGCAATTAACTGGGAGGGAACAGCAGGAGGATGTGGGCTGTCTGTGTGGTGTACAACACTATTTATGGCGCACCTCAGAAATGGGAAACCCATGCAGGGAATCCTCTTTCCATGGGTGAAAAAGAGGGTAAAAAAAAAAAAATCAAGAGTTGCTGACCACCTACATAAACGTATGCAGAACATACACACAGGGTCAAGAGGGTCACACTGTCATTGTCCCGTGCAATTCCAGTGGTGTCAACCCTGAACTGCTCCTGGCTGCAGCTGAAAGCCAGATCAAACACACCACGGCCGTGGTGGGATACAGCCGTGTAAGGATTGGATTCACGTCTGCTGGGCATAAAAACGATTTGCCATGCGCTTTTCGTGCATTATTTTCGTGAGAAGAGGCTGGATCATTTGGAATTTGAATTCTACACGTGGCCATGCAAACCCGGCACAGCAGGGCTTGCTCTTCACAGCTACAGAGCTTTAAATTTCCTTCCACTCCAGCAAACTCTCCCCCCCTGAGCACAAATCCCAGTCTCTCACAGGCTTTTTGGCCCTTTGCTTCTAACAGGAAAAGGGTCACTTACGGTCATCACTGAAGTCATCCACAAGAATGATTTCATGGACGAGGTGCACTGGGGTGCGGTTCAGCACGCTAAGGAATGAAGAGAGAAAATCCATGACAGTGCTTGACCAACTTAACAACCCGGCAAATGGAGTGGAAAAGCCAAGGAACTGACCCCCACGCCAAAGCACAGAAGAGCAGGCTTGGATTTTCAGAAAGGATATACTAGATAAGAACCCAGAAACCACCCCCCAGTAATATACAGTGCCTGGCTATCAACTCCCTGTAGCCTGATCTAGGAGCCAAGTGCTCTGTATTCCTAGGAAATAGCTGAGATTCACCCTTTTCACCTTTGTGAGCAAAAGCAGAGCCCCATGGAAAGCCAGGAAAAACTGGCGCTTTTTTTCCCAAATTGCACCAAGATTCCTAACTGGGCTTACAGCAAAGCTGCCATCACCTCTCCATCTCCTCAGGGGCTAATGATACGGTGTCCAGCAACAGCAGGGCCAACACAGAGAAAATTACCCAGCTCAAACCCATCTTTACACAGCTCACAGCTGTGGCAGGACGACTCCTGTTTTTATCCGTGAGCTGATTGTGTTTTGGAGGCTGCCGAGAGGATAAGAGCAGGGTTGGAGCCCACCCAGGTAATGAAAGAGAGAGGCTGGAGGATGTGGTTCACAGCTCCCTCCATGTGGACAGACACTGTGAAACATGGCACAAAGCTACAATCTTCCCTTAATTATGCCACCGAGGGTTATTATTGTTATTGTTATTATTAAAAAGTCTAGACCTGTTCCTTCCCTTTCTCTCACGGCGCAGAGATCGTGGATTGGTTGCACTGGCTCCAGCAATTTCATCTCCAAATAAACACCAGTGCAAAAGTCACCCTTCCATGATTAAGACAGAGAGTTGCAGTTGCTATTACACATGCCTAAAATCCTGCCCCAGCAAAGCGTCAAGGCTGTCTGCTTGAAGCAGAAGCCCCAGGGCATCCCAAAAGTCACCTAAGTGCTTGAGCTGGGCTTTCATAATGCCAGTCAGGTTATATGGGCTTTTACAGCATTTAAACTTCTTTGCCTTCATCCTGAGCATGGCTCCTTTTCCACACAGGATTTAAAATCCTCCCAAATTTCAGATCTTCAGACCTCCCACTGGCACAGGAGGGCAGTCACCCAACTAGCTAACAATCTTGCAGCCCCCGATACTGCCAGATCCTTATTAAAAGGTTTTCCCAGTCTCTCAGACTCCCAAAACTCTGGCCAAAAAAAGCCTGGAAGTCTGGGAAAAACCACATCCCTGGCCCAGACCCCAGTAAAGAGAGCTACAAAGGGCAGAAGCCCCAGGGGACTTGGGAGCCACCCAACCAGCTGGCAAAAAATGCAGGTCACCCCACCCAGGGGGGTTCCCCTTTGCCAGGTGCCTGCTGCCTGCACTGGTGTACTCCCTTCCCTCCAGGTGCTGGAATTACAACCCTGCAGAGAGAAACAGTTGAACCGGATTTTTTTGGAAGGCATACAGGACATCACAAGGCAGATGCTTGAAATAGAATCACAAAATCGCAGAACGATTTGGGTTGGAAGGGACCTTAAAGATCATCCAGTTCCAATCCCAGTGCTACGGGGAAAGGACATCTTCCACGAGACCAGGGTGCTCAATGCCCCATCCAACATGGTCTTGAACACTTCATGTAAATGGGCATGTACAACTTCTCTGGGCAACTCACAGAAAAGAATTTCTTCCATATATAATGAATCCTTCCCCCATGCTTGTTTTTCTTTTTTTCTTTTCCCTGAGCAGAAATCTTCAGAAAAGGGGGTTTTCTATCAGACCTGAGTGGGTAAGCCTGGCACCTCCCTTGTGGAGCTCCTCAAAAATCACTTCCAGGAGTTACTTTCCCTGGAAAGACAATCCCTGCATCTTCTAGTTTCAGGATCTTGGCAAAAGCCATTCTTTTCCCCCACTGCAGATGCCTTGCATGCTAAGGTTTGAAGGAAGAGAAAGCAACAGTGCCCTAAGCAACAGTCAGGAGCTGCTGTGTGCACCCCGACACTTTGGCTTGTACCGAGCAGAGCTGAACACCACCACCTCTCCGACACCCACAGCCTGCATGAAGTACTGGGAAAAAGTGGCTCAGCGCCCCTCCTCCCGCTGGGGCACACAGAACAATTTAGATGTGCTGTTTCCACCTGTCAAGTGTTTTTTAATTATTGTTATTAATAGGCTTGTTATTTTTTAGAAATCCCCGTACGCCAGAGCTGAGTTCAGCAAATTACCGTAGCCGAGCATCAGTAGACAGAGACAGGAGAGCAATATCACGCTCAGTGGAATATTTAACAAGTGCTGATTGCCTGGAAACCTAACTCTGTGAAACCTGCAGGAAAGAAGCAGGCTTGTAAAAAAGCCAGCAAAATAAATAAATAACCCACCGAGAGCAAGAGGGGAGGAGGCAGTGGGCAACTTGGAACATTCAAGGCCTGCCTCTGCCTGGTCTCTCCCCTGTAGATTTGGCTGCCAGAAATGCAATGCAGGGCTTAACTCTCGGGGAAGGTGGCTGCAAAGGGACTGATTCTGCTTTTGCTGGCAGCAGCCAGAATAACTCAACCAAAACCATGGCACTGGGCTGTGTAGGCTCAGGCCTGGGCTCTAAGCAGTACTCAGTGCCTTGGAGGAACTCCTGCCAGAGCACCTCTTATGGAAGAAAAGGGACCATTTCCAAGGCCCTGGGCTGGGCAGAGGTGCAGCCCAGTCTCTGCTCAGCTGCAGGCTCCCACTGTTCCCAGGTTAAGCAGTTTGCTGCCAACTCTGTGCCTGGGCTTGCCACCCCATAAATCAGGGAAGATGACCCCTGAATGCCAACAGTGGCCATCTGTGGGACTGACCAGAGCAAGAGGTAAAGGGCCAGCATGCTGACCCACAAGGGAAGGATGTCTCCAAGGACTCCTCTGGCTCCATAAACCATCACCCTTCCATGGGGTTAATGACAGACACCACTGTGGGTGGCACAGCATCCCCCCACTTGTGCCATCACAGCCCTTTCCCATCAAATCCCTTGTGGGACTCACTCACCACACAAAACTTTTCCAAAATTCGAGTGAACAACTCACCCTGGTGAGGGTGGTCCAAAGGCTGGCTCTCAGGGACCTGATGTCCACTGGTTTCAGTGCACTTTGAGCGCATTATTGCACCTGCAAGTCGGTGCACAGACCCCAGCAAGCCCCAAAACTGGTGCTAAGCCTGGGGCCACTTGATGCAGGCACAGAGAGATCCCCAGCAAAGCCAAATTCGTGTCTCCAAAGCATTTTCTGCCTGGTGCTCTATTAACCACATAATGACACACACATGATGCTGGAAACACAGAATATAAGCGCCCCTCCTGCAGCGCTCCTCAGGGAGGATGGGAAAAAGAGGCATCAAATCCTCCACATTTTCAACATTATGGTTTTTGGATTTTTTTTTTTTCAGATAGACCATAAAAGCACTTTTAAAAATTCAAAGCCGGCTTTTCTATTACTTGTGCCTCTGCTCAGCTTTGATTTTTTTTTTAATACTTTCTTTTCTTTATGTCTGTGCGTGGCTTTTTTTCCCCCTTTTATATGGGTAAAATCAGAAGACAGTATTATAGTGCTTTGAAGTCCCTCCGTTATTATAGATTTTTTTCCCTGAAATCAAACATAGGTAGATATATACTGCAGTGATGGGCATATTTGAACAAATCAAAACAGTTTCTAAGTTCTGCTGAGCCAAAGATCACAACATTTTCTCCCTTAAATTGCCAAAAGACCTGTTACCATCAAAATGAAAGCTCAGGCCTCCAGTCCAGAAAGTGCTTACTCAACCTAATAAGAACAGGTTTGCTGCCGAATTATCTTGAAAAGACAGTGCTGAAATTTTCTTTGTTCCTATTTATTTACCTTATGCAGACATAGCCACGGAGAATTTCACCTTGAATTTTCATTGTAAGGTCCCTCCTCCATCCTCCTCAAGAATTTGTTGGGATCCTTTTCCACCTACCCAGAGGTAAGCACTGGATCCAACAATTTCATCTCCAAATCAATACCAGTGCAAAAGTCACCCTGACCACGTAAGACATGGAAAATGTTTGCAGGAAGGAATTTAGACCTTCTGACCAAGCCAGTGTGTTTTTGGTCATCACCCACTTGCTTTAGAGAGGTGACTGTGGACACCCATCCTTGAGAACCCATGAACCTCCTAATTCTCTCCATGGCAACATATTAGGACTTGTTGGGGGATTAAAAAAACACCTTTTGGAGAATAATAAAGCATGAGAAGGGCCAAGGGTCACAATTATCGAAATCAGACTGAAAGTATGGAGAGAAAATACCCACCCAAATTGAACTGCTCCAACAACCCCAAATGGCTAATTATGTAGGAAGAAAGACATCACACCAAGAATAACCATAATGAGCTTTGATTACACTGCGGCTTTCGCATTTTATTCTTTCAAATACCCACCAAGCTCTTTGAAATTCAAGAGTTCTCTTATGTTAACATCAAAAGGTAAAAGCACACAGAGGGCTGTGTAGTCAGTCACCACGAGAGATGATTAGCAAATTAAGAGGAAAAAAAAAGTCCAGGGTTTAAGCAAAAAGCAGAAAAGAAAAAAAGAAATGAAAAAACAGTCAGCACAAAGTGCTAATTATTTTGTTTCTGTGCAACACCTGTCTTGTTTTTGCTTCTTTAATCAGGCTCATTTCAGTTATGGCACAGACTCTATATGGTGCCTAAGCAAGCAGGCTTTGTCACCTCCCTGTCTCAGATGTGTCTGGATGCAGACAAGGCAGTGACACGAGGGGAAGGTGCGAGGCGCTGGCTGCCCAGGACATCACTTTTCTCACCAATAAGCACTGGAAAATGAAAGGCATGATATTCACTCTGCTAATTAATGATCTAAATATTTGATGTGGTATTCACAGCACTTGCATCAGGACTCCTGCCAAAGGATGTGTTTTGGTTTGTCAGCAAGAGGTAAATAATTTAAGTTTTCTTATTCCTGCCCTGAGCTCTCCAGGTGCAAGTTTGAAGAATAAATAAATAAAAACCACTCAGCAGAGTAAACGGGACTGTCTCACCGTCTGCCCAGCAGGTCATCCACATGACAGGATTAGGATTCCCTTGCTAAAGCCAGGCTAGTATAGGACGGAAAGACAGGAAAGAAGAAATTGTTCGGGTTTTTATTATTATTTTAAATGTCTCTCTATTGCTTATTTCCTCCCTTGCTCCTGCCTTCCCACCTTGGGTTTACGCACATGGTCCCATCTCATGCACTGTTGCAGACTATCACCATTTTTTAGGCACTGAGCTCTGGCACTCGAAATACATGAAACTGAACCCCAGAGGGATAAGGAACTCATTGAAAAGTAAGTGGTTGAAACAACCCAACGATACTTTCTTCACCATCTGCACAGTAAAAAAAAACTTTAAACAATCTCAAGAGCTACTTTGCTGTTCACCATCTCCTCCTTTCTGGCCTCTTCTCCCATTTTCTATTTCCCTTTCTCATGACATCCAACCCCTACTCCCCAGACAGTTGTACACATTCATAAGCACAGTTGCACACGTATTTATAAATGCTGACTTCACCACTTGCAGAGATTTGGGCATTCAATAAATTTACCTTTTCTTTTTTTTTTTTTACCCCTGCTTTACTCCCAGCTGGCAAATGGTCAGAGAAAAGATCATGAAACTTTTAAATAAATGAATTCATTATTAAACACACAAAAGCCCACCAGCTTTTCTCAATAACTCTGATAACGCAAAATGTCCATAAACGAACCGTCCCAAATGCTCCCCACGTCACCTGGGTAAGGGGTGCCGTGGAGGCCACGTGTTGCTGCTTCCTACCACGAGCCTGAAACACACTGAGCCTGCAAAACAGCTCAGCCTCAGCACTTGGGGAGCATTGAGGCTCTCAAGCACCCAGGAAAACCACAGGAATAGCAAAATTCCCCTGTTCATCACGTACATGGTCCCTTCTGCAAGAGGCGATTCCCTCTGCTGCTGCCTTCAGCAGCAATTCCCTCTGCCACTCCTCAGGGTTCACATGGGGTCCTGTAGGAAGTGTCCCCTTTGCAGGGACAGTGCCCCATCACCCACAGCTTTGGACAAGCCAAGAAATGTCCCTTTGTCCTATTTCTTGCTCCTGCCATGGCGATTTACTGAGAACACTGATTCTGCAGTGAGGCTGGAAAATGCAACATACTGAAACTCAGAAGACCAGGTTTGCAATTCAGTATCTTCCACCAGCTACAGAGAGATCACCTCTCTGTTCCTCAGTCTGTCCATCTGTCACCTGGGTTACACCACTGTGGAGGTGTGCTGGGGAGAACAGGGTGGAAGAGGTGCCCAATTCACCCACCACAATGCTGAAAGCAGTTGGCCACAGACTGCCCCAAAAGGCACAAAGCACTGTCACGAGGACAGAGTTTGTTTTGAATGGCCAAGGGAAATGATCCATGTTGTTATAGCCACTGTGGGATGGAGTCATCTGGAAGATCTAATTAAACTGAGTATTTGGTGAGCAAGAGGGGAAAGGCCCCAAGCAGTCAGAAGGCACAGCAAATTAACCTACAGAGGCTAAAGAGGCAGACAAGCTCTCAGCTGGGTCCAAAAAGAGGCAGGGAGGTGGCAATGTGTGCACAACAACATCATCACATCCGGAGAGGAACAGAGCAGGAGCCATGTTCACCAGCTTGCCACCATGGCTTAGTATCCCTAGGCTTGGGTGGATCAAAGCAAGCCCCTATGCACTGCATCCAGGAGGAAAACAGTGAACCCTGGTGCCAAAATGCCACCTCCAAACCATGGAGACCAGAAAAAAGAGGCTCAGCTCGGGAGAGTTCAGGATCTCAGCCCAGGGAGAGGCAGAGAAGACAGGGACCCAAGGCTGTCATCTCAGTTCCTCACTGCCTGGGCTTGCCTCTGTGGTGCAGCTCAGTGGGATGCTCTGTGTGGCTCTGGAACTGTCAGGAGATGAACCAACAAGAAAAGAGGGCCCAGGAGGGTCCCCAGAGCTGGAGAAAACCTTCCCATAGACAAAACATGAGGACTGGAATTGCTAGGGCCCATAATTGAGGAGGAGCAGTGCACAGGGGCAAAGCTGTGATGGAAATCACACACAACCAGGTAAGGAAGGCAGTAAAGCCAATTAATCAAGTCAAGCAAAAGAAAAGAAGAGGAACAAGGAAGAAAGTCTTTTTATGCTGGAAATAAGAAACTTCAAAGTCATCTAGAGGAAGAAGTAAAAATTCAAGGTACCTGTATTTCTAACCTTGCCATCACTGCAATGAACAGTTCTCTAATGAAGCCAGATATGGGGGATCCACACCTAAGAGCTGTACCATGGGCCTAACATTTCTCAGGTGACAACATCACTCATGATCACACCTGGCAGGACAGTCAGGTGCTGAGATATAAGGAGAAATGAGATTAAAATCCATCCCTGCACTTCACATGCTATAAGCACCCTGTATCTCAGGGGCTAGAGGACTGCACTTGCCACCTCTGTTACAACTGGTTCTGGAGAATGGCAAATTTATGCAAGGCACTGTAAAGACGGTAGAGAAGGTCCAGGATCAAGGAGGTGGTGCACAGCACCAAGCATCCGTGTCACCCAAAATCCACACACCCTAGAGAGAGAAAGCAGTGACAGATTACTGAGTGAAGGAAGGAGACAGGATTGGGCATGAAACCATAAAGCAGAGCAGGAATTCAATTTCAGGACTGTCAAACTCACTTGTGGCCCTGGATATGCTCACCTGAGGAAGGATGCTGAGAGAAAGGCTCAGCAAGGACATGACAGCTGAGGCCTCCCCCCAACCAGCAACCCCACTCTGACCAGTACCAGCCATGGCAAGGCGTCCCTGGGGATGCTGGGGTTTAAAAGACAAGACTTGCAGCAGGGCACAGACCTTCACTATGTGTGCATGAGATGCAGCTGCAAAACTCTGCTGGCACAGAGCACAGCAGCACACCCACACTTGCCACAGAGGAACCCACCAGCCTAGACCTGGACACACCTCACCAGATCTTCCCACAAGAGAACCTGCAGATTCAAGGCACACATTGGGATTAAACACTGATTTCAAAAACCTGCAGCGAAAATGAAGCCTTCAGTCTATCCACGACAGCAAAAACACAGCCAAGAACAAACTGACAAATGAAGGAATGGCCACATGCCCAGAGTGCTCCACCGTGTCGCTGCAGGAGTACAGAAACCATCCTTGAAAATCTGGTCTGCATGTGTGTCATTAGGGCTTCTCAATTAGCAAGCCTTTCTGGCACTCCATGGGGCACTGGAGAAGCTCAGACAGCAGCATTTGTAGAATGATAGCTGTCCCTAGAGGGCTGGGACAAAATACAGCTGAGCACTCACACCCAGCTGGATACAAAAGCTCTTAGCCCAGACTCTGTCTGATCTGCTGATGATCCCTCAAGAGTTTCCCATGCTAGACCCTGCAAAGGGAGCACAGCTCCTCACTTTCCTGAGCATCCCACTGTAAAACCTACTTCTTTCTCAGAGAGCAACTTTAAGGCTAATTTATCTCGGTTCCCATTTGAGACCACAGCTGGCAGGTCTGGTCCTGTTGCTGTGGTGAGTGCAAACAGATTCTGCTTTTATTTGTGATGACCACTGGCCCACTCATCCTCCTTTAAGAGATCCCCAGGAGCTCTTACCTCCGAACTGTCCTCAGCAGGGTGGACCTGGCCTCGTTGTGGAAGGTGATGACCACGCTGGTGGGCGGGAGGTCCTGGCTGTAGTGCAAGGTCGTACACCTGGGGAGGGAGAAAGCAGAAAAGGCTGTTCAGGTGCTGGAATTCAAAGTGGGAGCTCACTTCATTGACACAGGCAGCAGAGTCCAACAGGAAATGGTCCTCCAGCCACTATTACAAATAAATAAATAAGACTTATCTGTGTGAATCATTTCTGAAGGAGTCCAGAAAATGCCAAGGAAGTCACCGAGGATTAAAGCAGCAAAGATTTGTCATTAATGGGAAGGGATGAGAAGGGAGGCACCCAGCTGGCAGCCCTTTTCTCTAACCAGTGCTTCCCAGCTACCCACCAGTGCTTCTCTCACTCCCCTGGCTCGTGGCACCAGCAGAGGTGAGAGCATCCCTGCAGCTCCAGCTCCAAGCTGCCTCACTCCCAGCCTCCTGAGGAAGCAATTCCCACCAGCCAGTCGCAAGGTAAGCCAAGCCCTGTTTCTAAATTGATTGTTTCCTTATTAATTCTGCTTTAATTGCATAACCAGACTACAGGGAAGAGTGGGATTTAAAACTTTCCAAGCCAGCCTGCAGAAGGTGAAAACCCACAGCTGCAACCACAGCCCCTGCTACCTCCTTCCCAGGAGGAAATGTCACAGACTCTGTAATTACTTTGACCTTTAGCTGATTAAATTTGTGGCTTTTATAGACCGACACCAAGATATTCCTAGCTCAGAAAATCCAGATACCTCTTACATCCATGCTGCCCTTTCCAGGTCCCTATCAGTCCCTTAGGATGGTCTTAAGATGACACAACAGTAGCTCTCCATCACAGCCATCCTTCCCTTCCCATCCACATGCCACTTGTCTGCTCTTGTGTCACTGCCCAGGTGCTACCACTACTACCATCCTCAAACGCAGCAGGAAGGAGCACTGAGCAGCCACTCTTCCAACAAACCATCAGTTTGCTCCCCCAAAGTTCTGGACCACAGTACCTGCAAGGTGAAGTAAAAACAGATGGAAAAATTAAGTTGAGGATGGAGAGGAGAAAGCATGTAGCAGCCAGATATTGCTGGTTTATGCTACTCAGAACAGCATGTCGCACCTCTCAAATGCCAAAATGCTCCAGATATTATTCTTAACGAGGTTTTCCATATTTTAGTTTTGAAATTGCATTTCTGATTATTTGCAAAATGAACTAAATTAAAGGGAAAAAAAAGACTGCACAACAGGAGAACAATTCCAAAGATAAGGAAAAAATGGTATCTTGGGTGGGACAAAATATTTGCAAGCTCATGCTAAATTAGTTGCTGCTTTCTCTCATTGTTTCACTCAAAACCCTTTCCAAATCCTGCTTCAACTTGGCCAAAAGCAGGTTTCTCATTACTGCCCTGTTCTTTCAGCACAGTCATCCACACCAGAAATTCACCCTCCAGCCAATTCTAATTCTGGGTCCATCCCCAAAGGACGCCAAAGTCACACAGCTATTCCATATGCAGGAGAAAGTTCAGCAACATTGCCCTGTGCGACAACACCCTCATCCATCAAAATTGCATCTCAGGGATGCTGAAAACAGAGGGTTTCTGAATTATGAAACAGCACCGGGTCAAGCCCCGAGCTGCTTCTCTGGGTCACTGCGGCCCCTTGCATCATCCAGTATCCAGCTTCAGCTGAGCCATCCCAAACTGACAGGATGAGCAAGAAGCTGCTGCTCAGTTTTGCCACGCTCAGGCTCAGCTCCCGTTCGCTCTGCGGAGCTGCAGGGACGGACTATGGCAACTGCTCTCCCTGTGCTATTTATACCCCGCTCCCAGATGCGTGTCCTGCCGCCCACTTCCAGCAGGGTTCTGTGGAGCAAACAAGGGAAGCTATTTCTGGAGAAGAATGAGAGAGAGTGAAAAATACAAAGTCATCAATACTTTACTTAGGCTATTACAACAGCCAAGGAGCTGGTAAATAAAGCAGCAGCTGGGTGTGTCTGTGCCTCCCACGGGTGGGAGTGCTGGGGATGCTGCAGGCTGGCTGAGGCTCCTCGTGAGCAACAACTTGCTTCTAAAACTCCAGATGTCGGCGCACCAGACTGGCCCAACCAGGCCATGTGCTTGTGGGAAAAGCTGGAATGTCACACATGGGCACCTCCAGAGCTGCAACTCACCCCTGGCTTCTGTCTAGTGAGGCTTGTCACATCCCAAGGACAGGAATGATGCTGCTATGGACACCCAGCCTCGCTTCGCCTCTGTGACCAGCACACCACAGCTGGGACTTGCCTCTCCAAAAACTGCCTGAAAAGGGTTAGGCAGAGCTGCTGTGTTATCCAGGGCTCCTCCTCTTGGGTCCCTTATGGCCCTGACTCTGCCCTTGCCCAGGATTTCACCCCTGGGTTCTTATTTCAGGAGCCCTCCCAAAGTTTCCTCCACTTGGTCCCTTTTCTTTTTTCCTTCCTCCCCCAGTGTAACTGCAGCTAAACATCCTGGGTCCCCAGAAGGCAGATTTCAGTTTAAGTTGTTGACTACAAGTGTCTTTTTTGGCACTTACTCGGGTAATAAAAACCACAGCTTGGAAAAGCACTAAATCCAGCATGTCCAGAATTATTTTGTGTGACAATTACATCTGGGGTAATTTCAATTTAATACCTCACTGCAAGTGAAAATTGCAGCATGCAGCCCTAAAATTGCTGTAATAATGAAAATAAACCCGCTAAAAGCTGCCTGTGCCACCTCAGGCTGTCACTGGATAAACGTTTTGTGCTGCTGATGGTATTTCATAGGTTACCCAATTGCCAACAAAAAACCAAAACAAAACCAAAACCAACACCCACATAATTTTCAGGAAACCAATGAAAGTTTGAGGTTTTTTAGATGGTTAAAAAAAAAAAAAGGAAAGGAGTAAAAAAAGGGAAAAAAAAAGTAGTAACTGCACTGCCTGTATCTGCAGTGTATTGAAACTCACTGGCTAAAGCCATTTAAAGTTTGATGCTTTGAAACCTTGCAGCAGGACTGGGGAGCAATCCTAGCACAGCAAGTGCAAGCAGGAATGCTGCCAGGCTGCTCTGCAGGCTCCCAGCATCTGGATGGGGCGAAAGAAGAAGACAGAAGTCAGGCTGGCCTGCCCTAAAAACCCCAAGGAGAGCACCCAGATGGGGAACAATTCTTATTTCTTCATGCAAGAAGTCAAACTTCATTTGATGGGAAGAGTCACCTTTTTTTGCCTAAAGTTTTTTTTCCATTCAAAATGGAAATAATTTCAGAATCAGAAAGTTCTGAAAGGGGTACTCTGGCTACAAACACCTTAGGAATCAGCCTTGGAAAATCCCAGCCTGGACTGGTTGCCTGTCTTTCAGGCAACCTACTTCCTTCAGGGCGGACAGAGCAGCACATCTCGTCTCCATGTTCCCAATATACCATTAACAGCTCAGGAATGAATTATGGAGTGCCTGTTTGTGGGGACAGGGAGCAGACAGCCAGAGCCCTGCACTCACTGCAGGAATCGCAAAGCTCTCCTGCAAAGTCCCAAACTTTGGACACTCCAGCATTGCCCCCAGGCCTCCAAAGTCCCTTTCTCAAGATATTTTTCTTGAGTTTCTTCAGCCCTAGTGCTCCTGGTGAGCGGTGTGGTATCACAGACTGGTGGCCTCTGCACACAGCTGCCCCTGCGTCCTTGGAGATCCTCCTGACGGGGCAGTACATTCCCATTCCCAGGGAATATGAACCCATTTCACATTTAAAATGGCAAACTTCACTCATAGTGCCCCTCACCAAACCACAGCCCACCTTGCCAACACAGCTGTGCAGCACAATGGTAAAGGTTAACAGTGTGAACAGAGATGGACCCACAGCCTCTCCTGGTGCCCCCAGGCTCATCCAAGGGCACATCACATGCCCGCAGAGCTGTGCCGTGTCTCTTAAAGCCCACCTCTTACATTCACCCTCTCCTGTGCCTCATCAACTTCCTTCAAGAAATTATCATCCTCATCCCACTCCCCTAGATTCCCCCATCAGGCTTCTGCTCATTCCTCTTTTCTATTTCAACAGCCATCACTTGCCAACAACTCTGCTTTGAATTTTTAACATTTTCCATGAAGTCCAAACTCTCCCTCAACACAGCTCACCACTTCCAAAGCACTCCCTGCATATTTATTTCGAACAGCCAGCTGCATCAGGCAGAGCTGCACCATCTTTCACCTCCCTCCCGGCTCCTCTCTTCTCCTTGGAAACACATGGGAGAGCAGTCTCGTCACCACACATCCAAACCAAGGGTATTTGGGTTTGTCTGTACCCTGCAGCCACAGGGCTCTCACATCAGCCCAGAGCACAGGGACCTGCCATCACAAACAGGATGGCTTCACACCACCCCTGATGGACAAACCACTCTGATTTCAGACCACATTCCCCAAAGTGTGAAAAATTATTCCCATGGAAGAAAATGAAAATTACTGCCCCAGGGAAAGAGGAAGCCACTACCCACCACAGGCAAGTACAGAGTTGTCAGTGGAAAGGAAAAGATTAGAGCCCCAGCTGTCCTGGCCAGTAGCAAACCTACCCAGGCTCTGCACACCAGTAGGGATAGATGGCAGGACATGCAGGCACCTTGGTCATACACAACAGTGGAAAACCACTGTGCCTAAACCCTGTCTTTGAGCTGAAGCAAAATTCATGAATCATAAAAACATTGATTGATTTGGGTTGGAAGGGACCTTAGAGATCATCTAATTCCAACCCCCTGCCTTGGGAAGGGACACCTTGCACTACACCAGGTTGCTCTAAATCCCATCCAACGCATGAACAACTCCAAGGATGTGGCATTTCACGGCTCCTCTGGGCAACCTGTTACAGTGCCTCATGGCCCTCACAAAAGAGATTTCTTCCCAATAACTAACCTAGGAAACTTCCATGAAAATACTCTAACAATAGGAACCCTGGACATGGTTTGATATAGAGCTATAAAGCAATGTATGTGGCAACTCATATGGAATCTAGTAAGTTCATGGAGCTTACTGCTGGAGAGGACTGTGCACCACCTCACCTGACCTCTGGTAAACACAGTCTCTGGCATTTCTCCCAATTATTTCTGCATTTCTCAGTTATCCATGCATTAAGTCCAGCGACTTCAGCCTGACTGCAGAGTACCCTTCAAAAAATCATTACTTGATGACCTCCAGAGATGGAAAATCCAAGAAGTGCTGTTCACGTTACAGTCAACCCCTCAGTCTCATACTGATGCCTTGGGTTTTAACTTTTATATTTTCAAATCCCGTACTGCCTAGTAGTTTCTTGTAGCCTGTTAACTTCTGCTCTCTCATGCTAAGATCGACATAACAAAGCCTCTCTAGGTTTGCTCCAAGGACACTCAGACTGTCCTAGGCCCAAGAAGTGTAAACCAGGGCCTCTAGAGAGGTGGAGAAATTGTAGAAATGACATCATTAGCTAAAGTTTTAATTGGCAAATTTATGCTGAGATGCAAATGAACCAAACCTATAAAAGTGTGAAGAACTCGTGACTCGTCGTCCATCTGGGGGTCCTTTTTGGATGTAGCCTTTGGCTCCCCAGGGTGTACCTCTGAAGGCCTTTCAAATAAACACCTACCTTTATTCCCTTACTCCTGTCAGTCTCTGTTGTTTAGGTAGCCTCTCAAGGCATCAATACGACAGTATAAATGAGATACCACAATTCAGAATTTGCTTGACCAGGGCACATAGAGGGTCACTGATTTTCTTCATGGCATTCACCTCCCATTGACACCTTCGGTTCTTCTTGGCTCTCCCCAAGCCACCTTTCCTGCATGTTGCCTCAAAATATTTTTTCACTCAGCTTTGAGGGATCTTCAAAACTCTCTTTTGCCTTCCCAAGTTATGCCAGCACCTCCTGCTCCTTCTCTGGGTATGCTTTGCCCCTCCTCAGTCAGGAAGAGGCTGCCAAACAGAGGGCTGGCCATCCTCTGTGCATCTCCAGCACCACCACGGCACCCAGGGCCTCACCAGGGCACAGCTGGGAGCAGTGAGACAACTGCTGGCACATCCTGCACGTGGGGTCAGGTCTGGCACAAAGACCTACTGAGAAAGCTCTGGGATTCCCCCTGGTGCTCTCTCTAAGCTCCACCAGGATACACCACTATCTGAGTGTGAAGGTGGCTGCTCAGAGCACAGATGCGACCTTCGCAGCACAACAGGAAAAGCAGTGGCTGCAGGAATGGCCACCAACCCTCTTGTGCCTAACCTGGTCCTGCAGGCCCACCTCGGGCTGGCCGTGGCTGTGGGCAGGCTGGTGCTACTGAGACACCAAAAGGCCTAGAGCAAAGAGAGGCTGAAAACACAGCTGGAAGCCACAGCAGTCCGGAAAGCGGCTGTGCCAAAAGGAAAGAAGAAAGGACGCGGAGTCAGATGTCAGCTGGCAGTGCCACGTGATTGCAGGGAATGCCAGCTCAGGTTTGGCTTGCCAAAGTGAAAAAATACCCTTGAGAAAGGTCGGTAGGATTTCTCTGTGGTGGACTGGCGTGTGCCTTAGGTTTGCATTCCCAAAAAGGGACTGAAAAATCCCTAGGGTGGCGTGCAAGAGAGGCTGCTGGGGCTGGGAGAAACAGTGGTGATCCAAAGAGAGGAATCCCTGGCTGAGCAGATGACTTCAGGGTGTACAAGGGCTTGAGCAAGGGTAAGGAGGCACATCTGCAACAAATATTCAATGGTGGTTAGCATCAGAGCTAATAGGGAGTTATTTAGCAGGCTTGAACTAGATGTAATTGGATAAAATTGTAAAGAAGACCATCAGGAAAAATCTGCTGGGGCAGTGAACCAGCTCTGGCCGCAGATTAGATGCCCAGAGGAACCTGTCCAAGTCTGCACCTCTCCCTTCCCCACAAAAAAACTAGAAAATGCACAGAAGAGGAGAGTCCTGCAAATTGGTGCAACCCAACCACTGGCTGACCTGAGATCAGCCTCCTTGGGTTGACCAAAAAGGACATTTTTCTACACAGTTTCTGGAACTTGAAGCAGTGCTGTATTTGGATAATGTGCAATTAATATTTCCTCTAACTCACTGCCTCTTTCGGTCTCTTTCTTTCTTTTCCCTGCAAGATAGATATCTAAAAAATTAATCAAATGACTAAATTTGAAGAAAAGGGGAAATGCAAGAAGGCAAAAATAACCTTCTGTGCGCATGACGTGCTGCTGCCTGTGAACCTCAAAACTGATGAGAAGATGCATTTATAATTCATTAAAAATTTGCTGGATTTTTGTCTTCAGAAAAGGGGAGGGAAAAAAAAGAGAATTTACTAAGAAGGAAGGAAAGAATAGCATGGCTGCCTTTAAAAACAAGTTAAACCAGATTGTGTGTCTTGATTTTCAAAGCAGCTCATGAATAATTCAGACTTCTAGGGCCCTCCACACAGACTCGGGGTCTGTCTTACTTCTTGACTCCCTCTACCCTTCCTTCCTCAGAACTGAGGCAAAAGGAAAAATGGAGCCAACAAAAGTGAAAAGAAGAAAACAAAACCAGTACAATTCAGTAGAATTTTAAACTGATGCCAGTTTTACTGGAATACCACAGCTGATGGCAAAGGTTTTCACTTGGTGAAAGTAAAAGCAAAATCTGGTACCTTGCACCTTCATGGAAAACCACCAATCCATTATGAAAGATCTTTAGAAGCCAGGACAACCTGAAATTACATTTCAGAAGGTCGGAACCCTGGATGTAAAGATTCCTTAGGGAGGATGCTTCCTGACCAGAGCTTCCTGGCACCACGTGGCAAATGAAAGCAGAGGAAGTCCCCATCCTCACTACACCTCCGTAGTCACAGCTGGGGAAGCACAAACGCAGCTCCATGCTGTGATAGCTCAAAAATACTTCCAACATGTAGGGATCTGCAGTGCTTACAGCAGAAATCCACCCAAATGGCCCTGAAACAAATTGCCCTTCTGCTGCAGCTGATGGAGTAGGACTTTAAGGTGCTGGGTAGCTGAAAAAAACAAACAAGAGTTTGATGGAGGAAACTGTCTCATGGCCTTAATTATCAACAGGAGCGAGTCTCGGAGAATTAGTTCCATTATTTACTAATACTTGTCTTTGATTTCAGCCTACATAAACATATTAGGTCAATAGAAATAGTGAGACAAGCACGAGAGTTAAACAAACAACTCCATTCTGTCAGAATTACTCGGAGCAAGTTATCAAAGTAATCGATGGCACATAATAACTATAAGACAAGTGGTCAATACGTTACAGCAGTCAAAGGCAGAGGATGGTTCTAGCAGAGAGTGATCAATGGCACCCTGGGAATGCTGAAGCACTTGGTGATGAAGGGATGGCCATCATGAAATCACCACTGGGCCCTGGTGCGGTTCAGGTGGGCGCACCCTGTGAAGGGCACCGAGACAAACAAGGTTTTCCCTATAAAAACCCCAGGATCCCTCCAGTCCGTTGCAGGGAAGGAGGCACGTGGAGTTTAAAAAGGAGATCCTGTGCCCCCATGGACTGGCTGACGTTGGCACAGCCATCCTGAGGGCCACGGCTGGCTCTGAGGTCAATCCTGGTCTGTCAGAGACCCCCACCCCTCCCTCCACCGGGAAGAAGCCTCTCCTGGTGCAGAGACTGCCTCCCACCAGTGGTTCCTGCACCCACCAACACACACTGCAGCATCACTTCCACTCCAGCACATCGTTTGTTCCTCAGGAGCCCAATGTGTACTTTTCATCTGATACTCTAAATCACTTGCTTTTAAATACAGCTTGTCATTTTTAGATGACTAAAGTGTCAAAAACATTTAAGATCTAAATGAAATTTTTCCCTTTTCAGGATGAGAAAAACAGATCCCTTTGGCTTTAAGTTATCCTGTCTTTTTACTTTCAGATTCGCCAACAGCTTTGCTTTTGGTTTATCCTGAAATTGCTTTCTCCTGGCTTTTCTTTTTCTTAAATAACCAGAGAACCGAAACACTGTTATTCACTCAGCTCAACTGAGCCCTATCTACCCACGTAGCCCCCAAATTCAAGCTCCAGAGATGTGGCACTGACAACACAGACATAGCCCAGGTTTGGGGAGTGAGGTGGATCCCACCACCCACTCTGTCTCTGTTTCCAGCTTCACGCTCTTGAACAAAAGCAGCAGTGCCTGTACCCAGGCATTGCTCACCTTGAAATGCAGCAGTTCGTCCTCAGGGCGCAGTGACGGGCAGGTCACTGTCTTTTATTAAATTCCCAGCTCTCCCTCGGTGTCCCCCACCGTGACAGGGACAGGCAGAAAGATCACTGCTCCACCGACAGATATCTGGGGAACGAGCTTTTATCTCTGGGTGAACGTGTCACAAAAGTGGAGCTAATTAATTGGGGCTCTGCTTTTGAAAAAGGTTAATATTTTATCACATGTCTTCTGTCTTGAGGAATAATTAGCCCTGGCAGTAGTAGCTCTGCCATTTCCCAAGGGACTGAGCAAGAGACTGGAGGCTGGAGAGAGACGCGTGGTATTGATGGATAGACAGCAGCTCAACTCTGGGCTCGCAGTGCATCTCACCAGCGGTTACTCCTCAACACAAACCAACCTGCCACAGGCTATTAACAGAGGGAAACCCCTCTCCAAAGGCTGTACACATTCTTCTTGTCCATTCCATGTCCTCTGGTACAGGGATGCTTTAAACCAAGGCACTGTGGCTCAGCCAAGAGCGCTGACACGGGAGCACCAGTCTCCATCCCTTCTCCCCAGGCACTCTCTTCCCTTATTGTTCCAGCACCCTAGTCTGCACAACAAAAGGGAAATCCCAAGGACTCTCCTAACTCTTCCATCCCAAAACCAAACCTGTTCTCATGAGGGAACCAAGAACTGAAGCAAATTCCCACAGGGACTGTGCAGAAGAAGGTTCCCCCAGTGCTTGCACAGAAGTCCTCAGTACAGCATACAACATCTCTCCAGAGGGCTGGGATGCAAGCAGGGAAAATGGAGGAACTGGAAAATGACGAGGGAAGGGTCATTTCAGATCGACCCAGAACTGTTTTGTGCATGCATTTTTCTTGGCAAAATGCAGTGGACAGGTGAGTGGGGAATTTCCAAAATGAAATCAAAACTGTCTCATAGGGAAACAAAGCCAAAATGACTTAGGGGAAAGAAATACATCACTTGGAGGGCGGGGGGGGGAATGTTCTCAGCTTTTTTTTCTCTCTGAAACCACAATTTCTGGCAAGGAACACAAAATAAAGGTGTTCTTCAGGGAAGGGACAGCTAGGATGGAAGCTGTGCCTGCTCCCCTGTGAGCTCCTCAGATTCTCCTTGGGAAGATGCCCGTCCTGTGCAGATGCTCTTCCTACCCATCAAGGCACTGAGGGGCTGGGAGAAGGGACAACTTGGATAAACAAAACACAGCAGTAAGAAATTTAGTATTATACCATGATGTTTGCTAGAACAGTCCAGTCACCCCCACTGCCAGCAGCCAGACTCCAAGACACCGAGTCCCTACTGACTCCCCCAGTACCCACACTGCCAATCCCCTTTGGCCTGCAGACATCTTTCAGCCAAGAATACAGCTCAGGGAGAGTTTCTGCTCGCTGTGTAGACAAGTGCCATAACTCACACTCCTTGCGCAGCCCGTTCAGATGGAAGTAGCTTTGCCCTCCAGAAAAAAAATGAGTAACACAACCACTTAAGTGGCACATCCTCCTGCATCCCAAACACCCGCCTATACGCTTCCATCAGCTCCTCAGAGAGTCTAGCTCACTCCTCAGCTGCTTCTCAAGAGTTACCCTCATCCTTCTCATGCAAGAAAAAGGAGAGGGGAGGAATAGCACTGAAAATCCACCGCTGCAGAATACACACCATCACATCTGCCACCTCCCTACAGCAGCCACAATCAAAACACAATCGACCCTGCTCCCGGAGAAACATCAGCCTCCCCCAGCCCCAGCATTCCTTCCCAGAACCATTTGTAATGAAAGCCTTTTCTCTAGGCAGCCCCTCAGGATACAAAACTGCAGCATCTCACTTCACCTCAGCTCCTGCCCCCTTGGTGACTGCCAACATCCAGAGTCAGAGCCCATGACTCCAGGGCACGATCTGCAACCTGGGATCAGTTGAGCTGTGCTCCAAAAACCTGAATGGAGCCACTGCATGGCCAGGGTGAGGAAGACATAGCACCCCTGAAACCAAGAGGGTGGCAGGAGCTCCTTTTCCTGGGATGCAGTTAGACTGGTGGTGACAATGGCCCCGTGTCCCTGCCAAGGAGGCAATGCTGAGTGACCTAACCCACCACCTCTAGCTCCAGGGAGCGATTAGGCCAGGCTTGGAGGGGGCAGAGCAGTACCACAGGCTGCTTCAGGCATCTGGGTTTGGTATGGGATCTCAGTGCCTGAAAGTCTCTCTCCTTTCCAGTGAGGTCTGTGCAAGTCACACAGGGTGGTCTGGGTGTCCATGATGCCCAGGGAACACACTAACTCCCAGGAAAGGCACGGGAAGACCCAACACCGGCAATGGCAGAAGCCCTGTCACATCTGAGAAGGGAGGAACGGGCTCCTCAGTACAAGTGAATGTTGGGATGATGATCTAGCCAGGATCACCAGCCAAGGATAGATCCCAGCTCTGACATGGGCTGCCATCCCCAGGGAATGCAGTCTCAGTGCTCAAACCCACTGTAATCCCATTTCATGCAGACCCTTCTCATCTACTCTTTCTTCCCCTACCACATTAAAAAAACCAAACCTCAACCTAGAAAGCTTCCAAGACAGGACATCACATAGAAAGATATTTGAAAAAAGATCATTGCACTCATTGATTTTTGTCCCCTGAAGCCACCAGTCCCTGCCTCAGAAGCCATAAGGTCAGCTGAGCCCTCCACCTCCACCAGACAAAAAAATGGGGCAGCAAATGTCAGAGACACTGGGGTGGCCACAGATACTCCCAGTATGGGGACTTGGACACACACCAGCTATTTCCCAGGATTGTGTGTGCCCAGCTCAGTTCACAATTGGTGAGTCCCCAGAGAGACCCATCACATTTTTCTATGAGCTCTCCAAAAACAGAAGGTGCAACTATCAGAAAGAGGCATCTTAATGAAGGTATTCCCACACCTATGCCAGATACCAAGTCCAGCAGAAGCAGGAGAACTTGAAACACTGGATTTCTGCAGTGCTGAAACAATCCAGTGAATATTTTTCTCCACTTTCAGGCAACATAATGGAGTGGAGACTCCATGGGATTTTTGTCTTTGGCCAAATTTTCTCAAGCCTGCCTCAACCCCACCATTGGCAAAGCCTTGCAATGTTAAGCCAGAGAAGACACATGAGTGTGGTAGTTAAGTGAATCACCCAAAAGTGATGAACACCAAAAGAGGAGATGGCAAAACTCCCCTTGTTGCTGTCCCACACAGAATGACCTGAGGCCACCAAACACACCAGCATCACCCAAGCAGCAGCACAGACTCCTGCTTGTTAATCAGATGGATGAAAGTCTCCAGTTACCTCAGCAACTCTCCATCAAGGTGACAACAGATTTGTTAGACAGATTTGGTACTAAGATAACACTAAATCCTGGAAAAGATGACAAGTAGCGAGGACAGGAGGCTTTGTCAGGCACAGTTTGATGTGCACCTACCCCTCCTCTCACTGGAAGGCATTTGCTGTGAGTGACTGGACAAGATACAGGCAACACAAGCACTGCAAGGAGAGCACCTCAAACAACTTCAAAGTTTGTTTCACAAACACAGGTAGCTGGGGGAAAGAACTACAAATTCCATGTGCTGCAGCCAAGGTTTTTAAATTACATCAGCTTTTACAAAATCCTGGGGCAAGCCTGAGAGGCAGGAGTCCCAGTGGGCTCATTGCTTTCTGCAATGAGACAAACCTGAGCTGATTACAGAGCTGACCCAGCTTGGAGCAGGAGGCTGGTTCAGAGACCTCCTGTGGTCTCTTCCAGCCCAAATTATTTTATGAAGTGCCAGTTTCTGATTAATAGCTGTCTTGCTTTCCTTGCTTAGCTGCCAAGAATTGCCAGTCTCAATACTCCTTGTTCTCTGTGCTACCTGAAAGAAGTCTCCCTGTGTTTTGATCACACAACTGTTCCTCAAACTGTCTTGGAGTTTCAAGTCCAAATTCACCCAGAAAACCAAGTGCAAAATGCCACTATGTGAGGTGAGCATTCCACATGGGCTGAATCTACACTGTGCAGAACTGAACTCTTTTGAGTGAAAGACTTAAGATTTTGGCCCATTTATACTCATAGGTGGGTCAGGTTTAGCCAACAGACAAAAACCAGTGTCTTCTCAGGATGTGTGGGCAACAAACTGGCCACCACAACCATGAGATGCTGGCACAGCTGCCTGATAGGGGCTGGGAGGCCAAAATAACTGGTGTGTGGTAGTCTGGGGATGCAGTGCACACCTTTTCTCCTAGTACACCTCACCATTAATTCTTTGGCCTTCCCAGTTTGCATCCTCCAAATCACACTTGGGGCTTCATGCTTCAGCTCATTCCAAAGCCTCAGCAAAACACAGGTCTGTTGGAACCCTGAATTCAGGGTTCCAACACAGGTCCAAACTGTGAGTGACAGCAGGTAAAAACTCCAGCACAAAGCTACAGGTAACGGGTTTGATAAGGGGAGCTCCCTACTGGGTCTTCTGCTAGCAGACAGCAAATTCTCCCAGCTAAGGAAACAGACTGTGCTAGCAACCAACCTGCTTAGGGTGGATCTGAATTCCTGGTAAGCTGTAGAGCTTGCAAACAGAGTAACTAAATTGAGAAAAGAACAACAATTCCCCAAAAAATAAAAAAAATCCCAGCACCACATGACAATCCCCTCTTACACCAACAGCGTGGCTGGATCTCAAAAGGGCTGGTCGGTGGTTGGTGACAGTGTGTGGAGAGCGAGCTGCTGCCCAAAGCTGCCTCTCTCACTGACTTTCAGCTGCCCAACTGCCTCATTAGAAGCTCCAGAACATGCTTCCCTTCGTATCACCAACCTGTGTTAGCTATTTCTGCCATTGCCAAAGGGCAACTGGGCTGCACAAAAGAATCACGAGCAATTCTCTCTCTGCCCACCCCGTGCAAGTTTCAAACTTAGGCCACAAAAGCCATCTGACCAAGGGCAGAAACAAAACCTTGGCCAATGCAGGCAGTTCTAGTTTATCCCAAAGGGACAAGCCAGCCCCTACTCTACTTGAAAGATTGTTCTCGTATCTTCATCCCGAGAGATCTCAGCCTTAGGAGGTGATGGAAAAACACAGTGCTGGGAGCTAACCTCTTGGGCTCTGGTGTCCAAGAGACAAAGGCAATCATGCTGCTTCCTAATGGAGGTACTTTAGTCTCAAAGGTGTTTTCCACCATTGATTTGTGTACCTGCTCACCTGCAGGGTCGTGCTCTGCTCTTGTCACTAGAAACAAGGAGACCAAGACCAAAGGCAGGGGTATCCCAGATCTTCTCTTACCCAGCTGTTTCAGCTCCAAAATGCTTTGCAGGCAAAGATCTAGGGACAGCCCTCACGCATACAGGACTTTGCGCAAATGTGATAAATCTTATTTTGCAATGAAATGACAAATATCCTGGCTCTGCCCAGAAAACAGAGTAACAGCTGGAATAACAGATCAAGGGACAGAAAAACTCCAGGATATTGCTGGCAGCCACCCAGCAGCTAATAATGAGCCCCAAAAGCAAGAAGAAACCTGTACCCCTCTACACCCAGCCACCCCAAGCTCACACAAGGTGCTGCCACCCTTCTCCCCTCAGGGCATCATGCAGATGGGGGAGCACCCACACAAGAGGGTACAGGACAGAGCAAAGCCAGCAGCACAGACATCTGGCCACATGAGGACACCTCTTCCAGCTTTCACCAATGCCAGGTCCAGAGATGTGGCAGCATTTGAGCATTCCCTCTCCCCCATCCTCCTCACCTGCCTCCTTCCTTCATCCAGCCTCATGGGCAGGGGTCCATCCACCTGCACTGCACTCAAGGCTCCTTGGCTCAGACCTGCCCCACCACCCCTCTGCCCCAGGCAGATGGACTTAGCAGCATTAGGCACGGGGAGATCACATGCAAATGCACCCCTGCACACACCACCTCTTGCTCTGGTCTACCACACAGCACACCACGAGTCAGCAACTCATGAGACACTGCTTGAATAAGCACATTTTAAAAATAATAAACCCTCAGGACTTAGTCTGCGTTACACAGGAAAGTGGATTAGCCCAGCTACAGTCCAGAGGCCAAAGTACGAAATGAATGGAGTCAGCAAAGAGAAAGATAACAGGAGACCTCAAAAATCTCTAGGTTTGGTTCTGCTCTCAATTGTGCAAGGTCCATCTAGGTCCCTGCAAACCTGCCCTCAAATTCAAAGTGGGTTTGGTCACCTGCTGGGACCCTAGGGACTTACCTGCTTCTGCAGGTCTGATGTTCAGGTACCACTGAGGACAGTAGAGCAGAGCCCCCACTCTGTCCTGCCTGGGCTTTTCCATACATGTTGTTCTCCAGACATTAAGTTCCTCCTTTGGGGGCTCTCAAGAAACCAGGCAAGAAAGGTAAGATGCTTAAATCCCTATGTGAGGCAAAAAATGCATTTCTAGCTGCTGAGACCCAGTGTCCACCGCAAGAACAACCTCAAAGTGGTTTTGGTCTGCAGGAAAAGGAAGAAGACAAGGCAATGTGAGAAGTCCAAGGGCATCATAAACATGCTAAACCAAAGGTAATGCTGTCAAAACCTATCCTTCTCCTTTTCAGCTCCTCACTCCCAAGAAGATATCACAATATTCTCAGTCCACTCAATTGCTTGCCACTCTTGGGTGGCAATCACCAACTCACCCAAAACCAGAGCCACTCCAAAGCCTGCACGTGACACAGCTGCCCTCATTTCATCTGCACAGGGATGCCAACACGTGCTCCCACGTGCCGCGTGCCAGCCGTGCCCAAGAGGGACAAGGGGAAGGGAAGAGAGCCACACTCAGCCCCAGGTGTACGCAGGTACCACACCCAGCAGAGGTGACCCTCAGGACCACCCGTTCTTCCCAGTCATCCCCACACTCAGCACAGCCAGGTATTTTTGCCCACCCCAACCACAGCTGCTCCACCGTGACATGGAATGTGCAAGCTCTGCACCCTCGGGATGCAAACTGAAATTAATGGGTCAAAACAGCACCGCAGTGTGTAATGCTCCTGCTCGAGGGCTGAAATCCTGACATTTCTGGACCTTGAGAATACAAGACAGCAGCTCACTGCTTCAGGGGAACATTGCAGGCACCACCTACACCTTCCCATCCCTTCGTGAACAGTCCATATGAGCAGACCAACCAGTCCCAAGCAGCCTTCCTACCCAAGGGACACTCTCCAGCTGGCACAGCACAGGGATTTAAGAGAAGAAACCTGGAGGAAATCTTTGAGTGTGTGTTGTTCCCCTCAAAGAGAACAGGACAGACTACAACAGCAGAGCTTTTCTAGGGGGCACAAGTTGGCAGGACCTGGCTTCTGGACTGCCAGGATGCTCTCACCTTCAGCAGACAATGCAACGCCTGATCTTCATGCCTGCAGCATCCCTGCCAGCCTCGTGTTTCAATCACAGCTTGATCTTAGCAGCTGCTTTTTCTATCTCAGACACACACATACACAAACACACCCCTAAGGAGCTGTAAAATTAAACTTCAGCCGGGTAGGTAGGACCTCTTGTAAAGCACCTGGAGCTCAGGGAAGGAGGTAACTTCAAAAATGCAGTCTTATGCTAGAAGTTGAGAGGGCTCCATCCTTGGCCTTCTTGCTTTATCAGCTCTTGAGACAGCACTACTGAACACGTATCAGCGCTGCTGAAGTAAAAAGCAAGATAAATAGAGGAAAGCAGACACTGGGAGATGCCTGAAGTTGGCTGACGTGCTTTGCAATAGCTGGAGAAGTCTGCTGGAGGCTCTCACCTCTCCTCCAGCCTCTCATCTCTTCTCCTTGTCCCTGATTTCCCCTCTCTGCTTTGCCGCCCTCAGCCAGCAAAAACCCCCGCTCAGGCCAGTGCCGGCCATGCCTCGCGGTCCCAGCCGAGCCTGGCAGCCACAACAGCATCTGCACATCCATCAAACCCAATGGAGCATGGGGAGGCGGAGGTCAGCCCAAGCAGCATATGGAGCACTGGCGTGGCGAATACCAGCCTCCCCAGGAGCTGTCTGCGGCAGATGGAAAAAGCCCAGGAGCCATCACGACAAAATCTTCTGGCTGGGGGCGACGCATCCTCCCTGTCGGCTTTCTAAGCCGCTGAGCAATACTGGAAACCTCAGCTCCTCTCCCCCCATGCTCACGCCTGGCACTGACTCATTCACTGCCGTTTCGGTCCTGCAGTTTGCCGGTGGGAGCGGTAGGAGGTGGGATGCGGGGATGAGGTAATCCCAACTGCATGTGGCTACTGTGGTGGAGAGGGACTAGCCACCCACTCCAGCAGCATGAGCTGGCTGTGCACAGTGCGGAGGTGACACCAAGGTCCAGGTCCAGTCTGCTGATGCAGTCACAGGGATGTTTTAACCTTGATTTTGGTGGGCACGGGATGTACCAGCACACAATCATCCAAGGTCCTCTCCTGGAGAAAGGCAGCCCTTCATGTGGTCCAAGGGCTTAGTCAACAGGCAACCAGGAATGGAGTTAATGGCAGCAAAACACAAGAGGGTCACCAGGAGCAATGCTCCAGTTGTGAGATCTCCCAGGCCAAGTAACACAAGGTAATCCACAGAAAGCATGACACTTTCCCAGCTGAAATCACCCACAAACCAAGCAGAAGTTCATAGCTCTGCACTAGCCAGAGGCAGACAAAGAGAGTCACCACGGTTTCTCCTGCTCGGATTCCTTAGAACACTGCAATTCCTCTCCATCTGAAACTATTCTACTGGCTGCAATTTAAAAACAAAATCAATCCAGCAAACATTGCTAAGCAACTGGCTGTCAGTGCCACATCCCATCCCATTGAAAGTATTTGCCCTCTCCATGACCTCCTGGCAAGGAGCTTGCTGCTCAGCCCTTGCCAGATTTTGTATATTCAGCTATCGTTGGCAAATCCAGATGCTTGGCTGGATTAGCAGAGGAAACACCAGGAAACCTCCTGCAACCAGCCTAATGAAAAACACCCCACAGAGATGCTGTAAGGAGCAGCTTTCCCCCATCCCAGTCCCTAGGATTAGGATACAATGAGAGAGTCTCTGGGTGTTACCACGGTCTGTAGGTCCATGCATCTCGGTGCTGCCACACATCGTACAGCAGCAACGAAGGATGAGGGCCAACACACTGGAAACCTGGCCACAGAGCAGAGTACAACACCTGAGAGGCTGGAAGAGAACCTGCCTGTGTCTGGGAACAAGCTGAAGTGATGGGTGAGACTCTCCAAAGCCTCCTAAACCCTCGTGCAAGCTGGGCAGGAGCCTCTCAGCATGGTGTGGGGTCCATGACAGGATGTACCTTGCTCCAAATACAGCTGGAGTAGAATCAAGGTCCGACACTTTGGGTTCACTTTCAAACAAGGAAGCCTGAGCACTTCCAGTCTGGCTCACACAAAGCAGCTTAATCCAGGTTCTCCATTGAAACTAAGCCTCTAAACACAGCCTCCAGCAGGACAAGCAGCATGAGCACTAGGGGTGTCCTTTCTCCCACAACAGCCTGGTCCACACAACCCTGCTCTTCCCTTCACAGGAGGGACATCTAGTCAACCCCATGCTGGACTCCCTTTATATGTTCTTGCACAGCCATCAGCAATTTCTCCCTGCTCCAAGAGCAGGCCATGTTTATCTGTGCTTTCCCACACAGCTCTGGTGCACAGTTCAAGATCAGCTTCCAGGTTGCATGGCAGGGCCTGAGCATCACGTGCAGCAGCTCCCAGGACACCTGTGCTGTAAGTAAGGATTATCCTCCCAGAGAGGGCTCAGCTCTGCACTTTCTTTTCTCCTTCAACCACCAATCCCAGATCCTTCTCCCTCCTCCATCCTCCCCATCAACTCTCGCCTCCCCCAGATCTCCCAGCAGCCCCATTTCCTCCGTGGCCACTCTAATGCTCGGCTAATGGTGCATCATCCGCAGCATTCTTCAGGCACATTCAATAAATCAGAATCCAATTACCGGGTTAAGGAAATTGGAAACAAATTAAATTAGCCCCAGCCCCTCCCACGTGCTCTGCCCTCACTTCCTCCTTAATGAGAACTTTTCTTTCAGAGGAGCACTCAGTGCCACGTCTCTCCTCCCAGGAACAAGGTGGCTGCCACCGCGCAGGGGGGGTACGGCAAGGGGCAGCCGAGTCAATCCTCCCTTTTAACAGGGCAGATGGTTAATATCCCCAGCATTAATTCTCTCCAGGAATAGCACATTCGCTCTCTGCTCAGCTATAACAGGCGTCCGTCAGGGCTGACAGCTCCTCTCTGGAGAAAGGAGCATCTGGTCCTTACAACAAAAAGAAGCTAAATAAATAAATAAGCACATTGCTTGCTACAGGGCTAGGGAACTGGTGCTGTTTCAGCATTTCAGCCTAAGTGCTGCATTTGAACAGGAATAGGGGAAATTCAGAGTTGGGTCAGATGCCAGGGGTGGAGTCACTTTGATCTGGGAGCAAGGTGTAGCAGGGGCAGCACATGCCACGGCTGGGTCCAGCACAGACCTCCCACCGGAGCAGGACTTCCCCCAAAGGGCTCCCAGGACAAGGCAGTAGAGACAGCTGCTGCCAGCAAGTTGGGACACAATTCCAGGCAGAGCTCCATGGAAAGAGCTTGACCAGCTGTAGACTGGTGACTGACAGCAGGGACCAGGCATACACTGTGTCCTCAGAAAACAAGGAGGAAAACTACACTGAGGGGATCTTGGGAGCTTCTCCTTCACCACCAGGACATCCTTGCATCACCCCATCCAGCAAACTAACAATTAACCCCACTAACCTTCAGCATGAAGGGCAGCTCTTCCGTGGTGAGTTTGGAAAGACAACCAGAGGGAGACTACGGCTGAGACCTCAGCAAGCAAGGGCGCCCCAAAACTCCCATCCCACCCTTCTCCCACTGACAAGGGAATGCAGCTCCATCTACAAGGCAACTGGTGCTGCAATCCTCCCTGCCTCTCCCAAGAGCTCCTTTGGGCACCAGAGGATATTTCTGACCTCAGTGGTGCTGGAGCAGCTAGTAATCCAGAAAGTTCTTACCCTTCTCTCCTCCTCACTCATCAATCATCCCTTATTCCCCACTCCTCTCTCTGCAGAGCAAAGTCAATGCCCACCAGTTATTTTATCCCCCTTGCACCACCTCACTGCATTGTCTGCAGAGCAAGAGTTCCCAGCACCAGTGAAGACTTTGCCCAATACTGAAACTTGCTCCTGCCCACCCATTACTTTTCTGAAGGTAAAATAAAGGCCTTTCCGTTACTTCCCTTCCATCAGGGAATAATTTATGCAGTTTCATTTAATAGGTTTAAGGCTTCCAGACATGCCAAGAAATCAAGCAAAGGGAAAGACTCAATCCCAGAAATACAACCCAGGCAGACCCAATCCCAAGAGCACCCACTGGCATCCCAAAACCATGGCCCTGAAGGGGAATGGGACTGTGTCCCCATGTCACGAAGTCTGGTGAGGAAGATCAGGAGGAGCCAGGGGGAGGCAGAACCTGTGATGGCGGGTGTCGCGGACAGCGCGGTCACTGGGGATCCTCTCGCTCTCCCGCTGGTTAAAGGCATGGAGCCGGTACGGGTCCTCGCCGCCCTTCCACCTCCGGGCACTCAGGTACCTCCGCTCTTCAAACTGATCCCAGAGGTCGTCCCAGTCCACGTCCGATTCCTGCGCGCACAAAGTCAGCCCCGTTAGAGAGAGGAGAGACCGGAGGACGCCTGACCCCGCTCCAGAGCTCCTCCCAAGCCCCGCCGGAGGTCGGTCAGCCCTGCAACATGGGCAAGCATCGCAAGAGCAGGCCAACAACGAGTCCCATGAGGTCTTCAGGGTTTATTTTTTGTCTTTAGGTCCTGAAACATCATGTCAAAGGGAGCCTGCCAATTTGAATTAAAACGACTAATTTGAAACCGAATTCAGGCCTCTGGTGGATCCCCCTCTCAAGCAGCACGGTCTCAAGAAAATATAAAAGCATAAACGTTTTGTAAGGGTTTTAATTTCTCTCCAGACAAAAAACAAAGGTATTTTACATCACATGACCCACTGCCCCTGTAACCCTTCAGGCTGGAAAGGGCCATCAGATAGGAGCAGTCCCACAGTACCACAGCCGGCTCCAGCAACAGGACCCTGGAAGAAGGGGGCCATCATGCTCCCAGCCCAATTTCAATCCATCTTTGCCACCACATGTCTCCCACTGAGGACTTCAGCCCTACCGCAGGGAGAAGAGCAGGGAAGCACATGCCTGTGTGGTCCCCCCACTCCGGAAGGATGGAGGAGCTGCATTTCGGGGTTACCCAGCAGCTCCGACAGCCTTCGGGGGTTTTAGCATTTCTTGGTGGCTCGGTGCTCTCGGGGCTTAAGCGTCCCTGAGCAGCAGAAGCTGTCAGGGGTTTAAGCATCCTTTGGCAGTGTCTGAGGCAGCCAGCACAAAACAGCCCCGATAAGATCTCATCGCTACAGCAGCACAACCTCTTTGATCTCAGCCTACCTGTAACACTGAGAGATGCAAACATTTACAGACATCTCAGCCCTAAAGAAAATTGTGATCTTATCCAATAATTGATCTTTTCTTCTGCTTCTCTTTTTTTTCCCCCCTCCTCAGTTCACACCATCTCAAAGCCGATTTTGCCTGCTAATGGCGCAAAATGAAGCTTTTGAAAAGGGTGATTTTTATCCCGTAATTGATTTTACTTGCATCTGGCAGTGCATTTTCTGTAGTCACAGCAAGGGGAGGAGGGAGCACCGGCTCCTGCAAGCAAACCACCACAGGAGCAAGCCAGGCACCTCCAGCCACAGGATGCCCCACATCGCTCTGGGTTACAGCGACATGAGCACTCCCAAACAGCCAACAAATTCCAGGGATGCAGGGGTTTCCAGACACAGGGTCATATTCATCCTCCCCTGCTGCGACCCCATGGCCTTCTCAGGACCTCCTCCAGCACCTACCCCAGTGCGAGAAGATCAGAAGAAACCCCTGAGTCATACTGAGAGGAAGTTATTCAGGACTATTCAGGAAGAAAGTTATTCAAGGCTGGGAGAAAGTTATGAAACCAGTAAGGTCCCCGCAGGAGTTTTACGAGGAGGACGCACATAGCTCGTCCGCGGACTTTCGGGAGGGCCGACGTGCACAGGGTGATAAATGCTGTTTATGTTGGGTTTTTTTCTAAGGCATCTTGCAAAACATGATTTAGCACCGCAGTAAAAGATCAGGGAAAAGTGAGGCGATTGCATCGCGGAGCCACCGACAGCCTGATGTTTATAAGATTTCACGATGACCCCAGGAGGCCTGGCGCTGCTAAAACAACCACCAGAGCTGCAGTCCCTAAATTTTAATGCTGTGAAGAAAAATAAAAGTTGGTTTTATCAAACTTAATAAGAAGAGAAACAGCTTTCAAAAGTGGCCACACAGCACTTAAGGCTGTAGGATGTGTGTGTGTGTGTATATGTTGTTTGGGTTTTTTTAGCGTCAGTTAAACCCAATAGCCTTGGATCAGCCAGAAGGGTGCAGCTGGGCAAGAATCTGACGGCTCAGGTAGGAGGGCTGGTGGATTCCCTCCTGAAAACTGGAGCTTCTGCACCTGCTGCAAGGGCAGCAAGGCTCTGGCCAGGCAGCAGAAGCAGGGGGTTGGCACATGGCAGGGTCCTGGAAGGTCTGGGATGGCATTTCCCCAGCATCCATCTAACCCCACTGATGTCCTGTTACCAGGGGTGGAGTCCCAGCAGTAAATGGGCAGATACCGGTGCCTTATCCCATAATATTCACTTCTCATCCTGCTCTGGATGAGTATTGCATCCCAGGGTTGCATTCCTGGTTCACTCTGCAGTGACTAATTAATATTCCTGTGCAATCTCCACCTGAAAGACACCAGCCCACCTTGATTCACCCAGGCCCTCCTTTTTGGGCTGAGGAAAGCTATCAGTGGGATGGATATTAAATACTGGGCAATTAAATACACACCTGAGATCAAGAGTAACTAGATGAGCAGAGATCAAAGAGTTCTTTTAATCCCTATCTGGCCACAAAACAAGACCATTGGGTTGACTTTCTCAGCCAGAAGTAGATACTGGTGGTCAGTCATTTGCTTTTGATCCACATCACCTGTCCAAATCTTCTGGGTGTTCTTTCCATCCCAAGCTTCCCTACAAGGGTAACTGAATTTGGAGCAGGATGCTCAGACACAGGTGCACACCGACCCCTGCACAAAGCAGAAGAGGAAAGCAGGAAAAGCTCCCAGCTGTGCAAGCAGCAGGAGGCAGGAGACCTCACCAGCCTGCACACAGGGACTCACTTGTTTCTCACCCACGCCTGATCCGAGACAGGGAATTAGAGTTAAAGCATCAGGAGAAATCCCCTTTGCTCACCCAGGGACAGCACATTGGTTAGAGGTTACCAGATAAGGTCTTCATTATAATATTTCCACCATGTATTATCACCTCTTCCTCACACCAGAATTCTGTCTTGGGAGTTATTTAACTGATGTGCAGAAATCTATATTTAATTTATTATGATCTAATTCACTTTAGAGGCCAAATTACCCTGCACTAGAAAAGGATCAAGTCAATACTCCACTTGCCTTTCTATTTATCTTCTACCGGGCTCATCTCTCCAAGTTTCCTATTCATTTTCTCTCACGTACTAGTAATAAATTTTCATTTTTTTTCTTGGAATTAGGTAATTTCTCTTTCAACACTGCAGTTTAATGACTGGTATTAATTATAGGAAACATAGTCAACGCTTAAAAGAGTTCGAGAGACTCAATGAGCCTGAAGGAAAGAGAAGAAAAATATATCCAAGGGGTGTCTGTCTGCTCTTGGCAAACAAGTTTTGCCTCGTCCAGCACCACAGTGGAGGGTCCCCAGGGGTGGTCAACAAGAGGGACACCCACAAAAAGACACAGACAAAACTCCTTGTGGAGAGAAGCTTCCATCTCACACCAGCACCCAGCCAAGAGCAGGGCTCACCAAGAGCTTTCTCTGCCATTTCAGTAAAGCACCCCCCAAAAAATGACCCACTAAAGGCACCTCCTCCAAAACCACCCATCACCCTCATTGGCTTAGGGCACACAGCCCAGAGCAAGCATAGAAGCAGCTCTTCACTGTAACTGTACATTAAAGATTAAAAGCCTCTCAGTGCAAAGATGTAGTTCGTCATCTGCCTCTTAAATCACAGCTCAGAAACAAAACAAAACAAAAACAAAAAAAACCAAAGAAGGGAAAAAATAATATTTAAGAAAAAAAGGAGTGGTGCTGCGGGGGGAAAATGGGTCATTAGCAGTAAAACTACAATTTTCTGGCAACTGCTAATGCCTTGTTTATGTGGATTTCTGCGAATATGACATTTTAATGGCATAATAATTGTGTGATTACAGTACAGCAGGGATCGCTGGAGCGGGAAGGAGGAACACGCAGCCCAGCCGGCTGCTGCTGCGGGCCCACGGCATCCCCGCGGGACGCTCTGCTCCGGCAGGCAGCCCCCGGCACCCCTCCTGCCACGGGAGGCCAGGCCAGCCTGGACACTGGGCAGGGAACAGGCACGTTGTGGCAGCACTTTGGCTACCCAGAGGCAGCCCAGCAGTGAAAGGGCATGTCAGGTGAAAAGCCTGGCCCAAGAGGAGCCAGTGGTGAGTGGGGACAGGCAGGTCACACCAGTCCCCAGGGCCAGCCTCCAGCTGCCCAGCAAGACAGGGAGTGGGCAGTGCAAGCCAAAGGCAGATTCTGATTCACTTTCTTATTTTGTGGCACTATTTTAGCACAGAGAACTTAAGCCTTTGTTAAAATAAAAGCCATTTTCCTTTTGGGGCTGCTGAGTTCTGCCTTCAGACCAGAGTGAATCGGACCAGTGCCATGAGCATCATTTCAGGAGACAGCAAACCCAAGCCAGCCCAGGGGGCTGGCAGAGCTGACAGGGTTTTCCAGGGAACCCATTCGGCCAGAAAAAGGGTTTTGCCGGTGGAGGTGCAATGATGACCTCAAAGGAGTCTGGCAGCAGCCAAATGTGCCCTCTACCTCGATTCCCCTCACACCCAGCTTTCCCTGGAAAATCTCATCCCTACATAATCCCTGGCTGAGCAGTTGCCATTGAGCCCATTCCCTGGGACTCAGGCATGAAAAAAATGGAGGGGAGAGGGAAATTAAAAAATTACATCAGCCTATCAAAAGCTGCAATAAATATGTGAAAGCTCTGGAAAGTCAGATGCCATGCAGCACGCTGCTGCCCGGTCACGCTCTGTCACTCCTCTGCCAGCGAGGACGTTTTTGCGCTCAGCAGGCTCGGGGGCACTGGAGGCAGAGGGCAATCTTTCAGCAGGAACTGCAACCAGGCATTATACAAATGAGATTTAGAAGTCTCACTGAAGCGCAGGGCCCCCGCAAACAGGAGGTTCAATTATAGAGCTGTTGCTGGCCCAGGCGCTAATGCCATCGGAAAGGATTATAATACTTCAAACAGGATAGGGCTCATCCCGCCTCGTCCCCCGCTGCCAGCGCATGCAGTTAAGAGGGTCAGCAGCACCAGAGGGAAAACAAGTGGGACATCATCACACTGCCTTCGTCCTCATCCTTGAATAACCCAGATGGGGCATCGAGGTACAAGATCTTTCAGTCAAGTTTTGGTGTTGTTTTGTCAACCCCAGAGCCCAGTGCCTCAGCTTAGCCCTGAGCAAGCGGTGTTCTGCATCCCAATGGCCTCAACCCCGCGCTACAAGGGGGAGACAGACAGAGCACCCTGGCCACAGTCTTTGTCCCATCCAAAGAGGATGTGGTGGTGCCAAAAGCAGGCTGTGGGTCTTTGGAAAACAGGCTTTGTACTCATCCTGCATCACATCCTCCAGGTACATCAGGTACTGTTCAGCACCAAACCGGTATGGATCCCGGAAATCACCTCCTTCCTCTTACTGTCCTTCCTCAAACTGCACAATCCCTAAGCCAATTAAGCACTTAAATACAAACTTAAGCAACTCCAGGCATTTGTAGTAACCAATAGAAATCCCTGTTTACATACTTAACTTAAGTACTTGCTTAAGTGCTTCACTGGCTCAGTGCCCCTGCTTTGTGCTGACACAAACCACACACTGGGAATGGAGGTAGCTCTGGGCCCTGGCCACGATCTGCCCTAATTGGTTTTCTGACCCACAGAGATTTTAGCTGCAGTTCGTTTATCTGAGGGCTGTGAAACTCCTCTTCCTCCTGCACTGGTACCTGGGCACGACATTCATGAGCACCTTGGTGGCAGCTCCTCTGGGACCCCATGGGGACACACAGCAGATCCAGGATCCCACCCTGCTCCAAGGAGGACCAGCACCTCCCCCTGCTTGGAGGTGATTTTTTTTGTCTCTCAAGGAAAACCTTCAGATTTGAGTCTGTTCTGACCCCACTTTGGGGGAAGAAAGAACAAAACAAAAGAAAAATCAAATGAAATATTAATACAGATACCTAATTAAGGCAAACCACTTCTCCAGCAAAGCCTGCCCTGCAGCTGGGGTCCCTGGAGAAGCTTTGAGCATTCACCATTAAGCTTCTCGTTGCCACTGACCCTTTCCCGCTCACACACATCCACAGGCATTCTGCTCCGTCTTCAAAGGATGGAGCATCACCTCCTCCTCTGCTGGCTCAGCAGGGAGCACGAGTCCCTGAGGATCTTTCAGTGTCCCACATTCTCACTTGGCCCTGAGGCCAAGACCACACCATCCCCACCTTTCCTGCCCTTGCTGCTCACCACCCCTGTAACACCCACGTCCTGTGTGGGCAGAGCCTGGATCTCTCCTACGGTGCACACGCACATTTACGCCATCACAGCACCTACTGCATCAGGCAACAGGAATGACAAAGGCTGGAAAGGGGCCATGGAATAAGATGTGACGTTCCAGAACTGGAAGAGGACTTGACCCTCACGAAGTACAGCTGCAACTTCAGCCTGGATGGAAACATCCCCCTCGAGGCCTTGGAGAAGGCTCTTCAGCATCTTCTTCTTATCACCCCCACACTCAGCTGGCATCAGCTCAGGTTGTTGGCCAGGGATTCAGTGCAAGCAGCTGACCCAGGGCTAAGGAATCTGGGCCATCATTAAGTCAATCACAGAAAGAACCAGCAATTTGTGTATCTGTGCATCTGTGGGAAACAATATACATGGTCTGAAACACCCTCCAGAGGCTTAAATCTGCTGAAGTCTCCAGCCAAACATAACAGCATGAAAAGCCACTGGAGAATTACTGATGCTTTTTCCAGTAAGGGCACCAAAGCTTTAATTTTAAAATGGATGGCCAGGGCAGCCACCAAAATGGGGAATTTACTCGCAAATCAGGAACAGGGGACTCCGAGCCGCACAGAGGGAAAGATGACAGATTCATTGCTTTGATGAAAAGCCAAATTTTCTTTCAAGGGCTTCCCTTAGGAGAAAACAAGTCAGCTCAGAGTTCACACCACACTTATCAGCAAACAACTGCTGCACTGGCAGCGGTGCCAGGTTAAAATATATCCACGTCTCCTGCAGGCAGCCGGGGCCAGAGCTCCATGCACGGACAGTGCTCCTATCCTCTGGCTGTAGCACCAGGCCACCATCCTGCCTCTGCAGAGGGACAGGCAGTGCATGCTAGCAGCCAGCATCACATGCCCCAGACAGATCCCAGGAATTCCCATGGTGACCCTCACCACCTCCAACATGTTGGAGAACCTCCTGCCTCTCTGTGACGATGGAAAGGAATGCAAGATCCAGGCCACTGACCTCTAGAAACAACACCCAGCAACAAAATTCCTTGCATTTCCACCTAGAAAGATGATCTTTTGTCTTGGATCCCCAAAATCAGGTGTGTACATAAGAGTCTCACTGCATAAAGAACACAGATCTTAACTCTTTAAAATTATAAATTAGCCCATAGGATAGCCTGACACATGGAGACAAATCCTGTATAATTAAAAAGGAAAGGAAGCCGATTATATCCTCCTGGAGAATATTGCTGCCTGGTTCTGTTTTATTTATACGTTACAGTGTATAATGAGCTGAATATTTAGGAGGTCAGCACAAAGCAAGCTGCTGACTGGACAAAAGGGAAGACCCAGCTCTGCCTGTGCTGGGAGTCAGGCAGAAGGATGGAGAGGATTTTTGGTCATTTCCTCCTCCCCCTGCCCGCAGCTCTCCTGGGATGCCACAGGACTTCTCGGTTCAGTTGCTTCTGCTTGGGCTGCATCAGCCTCCACAAGTTTCTATCAAAAAATGATCTTCTGGGTTTTCCCACAGCCCCCAGGAAAGGATGAGCAATGCCAGTCCAAGTCCACTGGCACCTGTGAACACTTCTAATGGGTTTACAAATAGTAAATCTGGACAGAAAACAAGACCAAATAGGTTTTAAGAGTCTCTGCTCTCACTAAGACTTTTTTTTAATATTTCAGGTTTAAAAAAACCAAAATAAGTGGAAAACCCCTGGACTGGCAGCAGCCTCACAATGAGTTGAGCACCAATTCCCAAGCCAACTCCCCTGAGCTGATAGAAATAGTCCCCCACGTATGCCATCAGCAGTGGGGTACCCACAGCTTCACCAGGCTCTCTCCATTGTTCTCCACCTGCTACCTCCCAAAGGCGCCTTTGCCCCCTGCCAGAGGGGATCCTCTTGGCAGCCCTCTCCGGGCTCACCGGGGTGCCAGAAGATGCCAAAGAGCATCTTTGGGGCCATGGTGCCACATTAACTGGTGCACCACGGGCAGCCCCTCCCCAGCCCACTGGCACCACTCAGTGCCATCCTCTGCTGGCTGCACAGCCAGTGCGTGGGTGAGTGCAAGAGCTGCTCCCTAAAGGTCATCAGCAATTATAAAGGGCACTAATTGGGAAAGAAATGAAGGCAACATCCCGTGTGTCCCCCCATACCAGCCAGGTTCAGCACATTCCCAGGATCATCAGAGGTCAAATATGTCGAGGAGAGCCCAGAGCCATGCTGGGTAAATAAAGTAGCAAAAGGGAGTTCCTACATGGACAGACGGTGTTTTGTTTTCCTTCTGTGCCTTTCAGGACAGACATGAGCTGCTTCCCAGCCATGAAGGTCGAACCAGCCTTCCCAGGCTTCAGCAGGAGCAGCAGATGATTTAGTACTTAGGAGCCCATAGCTGTACTCAGTCTCCAGCTGAGCTTTGCTCTTCCTCTTGCATAACAGCCAAAACTCCTACCAAACCACAGAGCTTGAGCATCTCAGAGGTCGGGGAAGGTCTTCCCCTTCTCTGTGGAGCTGTGGCTCTCACGTGCCAGAGGACAGCCAGGGACAGGGCACATCAGGGGAAAGGAAAAGGGAAAGGGGAATAGGGAGGGAAGAATAAAGGAGCCAGCCAGCCAGCCAGATCCCTGCTCTGAACGTCCTGCTTTGAACCCAACCCTTTAAAAATCAGGAGGTTAATCCAAACCACTCCTCCCGAGAAGGAAGGGATCGTGCTGTTAATATAGTCAGCATCCTCGACCCAACATGGGCTTTTCACAGCAGCAAAGCCAGGGGTAATCCATCTGGTAATTGCTTCCATGAGGATCTTTACACAGCTTTAGAAACTAATGCTACTATCCTTCCCTGAGCAGCCACCCTTCCAAGCCGGGCAGCAACGAGGGGTGTCGGTAACAGAAGCATATGAATGTGAAGTGTCCCCAAGGGAGGGAAAGGTTATAAAAAAACCACATATATTAGAAAAATAGGTATGAAAGGAAAATAAAATTGCAAACACACAGGACAGTTACATGCATGGCTTTAGCTGCCTCCAAGAAGCCACCAGCCCGCCTTTCCCCCTCCCTCTGTCAGCTAACTGCTTTGAGGAGCAGAGACGCACCAAGACAGCACCAAGGCACAACCTGCTCGAAGGAAGGAGCTCAGCAAGGACAAGAAATGCTGTCAGACCAAACTCCCCACTAGTGCACTTTGATTTCTGGTTCTGGAAAAGCCCTGGACTCCCTCCAGCCATGCCTTAGCTTCCCTGCTCCTATAATTAACTCACAAGGCTCCTGCTGGGCGGGAGCATCGCCTGTGCTGAGCAGCTCCAGTACAAGGGCTTTTTTTCCCTCTTCCCACCTCTCACCCTTAGCAGAGAGGGAAGAGCATAGGAAAACCAGTAAGGTGACTAACCAAAATGCCTAGAGCCCTCACAGAGTGCTTTCCTGCCACATGCCCACTGTGCAGTGATGTGCTGCAGCCCAGCCCAGTCCAAACCACACCAAGCAGCTATCGTGGTCGCAGTGGAGAAATTCCTGGTCAGAGAATGACTTCTCCAACAGATTTAAAAGCATCGCCAGGAAACATGAACTGCCCTAACTCACATGATGTAGGAGGATGCAGGGGCAGGTTCTCTGCAGCTGGCAGGGGCAGCACGGGCTGTGGGGTACCAACCCATGGGGCAAACTCTCAGGGCTCAGCTGGAGCTCAGGGCCTGCCAGTGCCTGCCTGTCAGACACCATCCCCCATCAAAAAGCACTGGTGACCCATGTCCTTGTCTCACACACGCATTTTGCAGAGGCAGGTGTTTCTGTAGCCCAGAGCTGGTCCTCAACACACAGGCGCAGGGAGATGAAGCTCAGGTCACAGAAACGGTGCTCCAGGGTGCGTGTACTCCTCAGATGTACCAGCCCATCCTCCCCCCAGCTCCCCTCAAGGAGAAATCAGATATAAAACATTTGTGACAGCAGGAACGGATTTAAACCTTTGATCCTTAGGTACCTGCTGCTGGACTGTCTGCCAGGAGATCCTGGGCCTGGGCGCACCATGACTGACAGCACCGGAGATACAGCAGCATAATTTAGAGTGTATGTGTCAGCCCAGCCTTCCCCTATCTCAGCTCAGTAATAGAAATAAAAAAATCAGTGCTGGCTAGTGAGAAATGCACTGCAGCAAGGTATGGCAAGTTTGAAAATCATCAAGCCTGTTGGGGAAGGGCTGTGGGTCCCAGCCAGCCAAGAGCACAGGTGCTGCAGGAGCCTCAAGTGCTGTGCCTTGGGACGATGCAGGCTTGGCTGGGGAGGGGGGAAAACAGAAGCAGGACATGGCTGGTGTGACCTGGCCAGGCAGATCAGAGGCAGATCCCCGGGCTCTGGCCATCTTCCAGCAGCACAGCCCTGCTGCTCGCATGGGATAACCCTGAGCAGAGCCAGCTCTGGGCATGGGAGCCGCAGCACGGACATCATAAAAACCAAACCCATGTTAAGTCTCCTGATGCGGCAAACTCAAAACATCCCCCAAGAGCATAGGGATCTGGATGGAAACCAGCAACCAGCACTGAGCTTTGTTGTTATTACCATAAAAAAAATAAAATCTGCATTTGGCACTGATTCTCTCTCACACATACAAACACACGTTCCACTGCAATAAGGAAAAGAGCATTTTTGGAGTCCTCAGTCACGAAAACACAGTATGGAAGTCTTGGTGGGCAGCTCCTGCTAGGGCTTGGACCAGCCTCCCTTGTCTGATGCAAGAAGAGGTTTCCTCTACCCAGGCAGTGTGGCTTATGGCATACTCCAGCTCAGCTACACAATTCCACACACTGTGGAGGCAGCAAGCCCTGTCACGTATCTCAATGTCTCAATGTCTCAAGCCCCAAACCTCATCCCCTTCCATGCAGACACCAAGGCACTCCTGTAGATGACATTTTGTCGCATGTGGGCAAGCAGAGCAATCACAATACAAGCCAGCAGCAAAGCTCAAATCCAGGCAGAAATAAGCTGCCCTAAATCTCTTAGGTCTTCATGCCTTGGCAGCATCAGGCTTGGACCGTGGCAATGGCCATGGGCACAGTACAGCTTCTTGCAGCACAGTTTGGGCGGCAAGACAACACCTGCTACACTCAGGGTCAAGGATGCTACTGGCCTAGGCAGCACAAAGGTGTCACCACACAAGGCTTGTCCACCCAACTACCAGAAACAAGTTGATTGGCAACACTTCCAGAACCTCTGAACCCAAAGAGTCAGCACTGGAACAGCCCCATGCTCGCTTCCATGGAGAGCATCTCATGCTGGGTGGACACATCAGATCCACCAGGAGCTGTGCAGTATCTGCTGAAGGCAAGGTTCCCTGCCCTCAGAAAGCCACAGGAGGAGAGGGGAAGTCCCCACATGACACAATGAGTGGAGAGCAGAGGCTAGACCCACATTTAGGCAGTCCCATTGCCCACCTGGGCCACATCCCATCCCACATGCCTTTGATCCCTCTTGCTCCAGCAGCAACACGCTCCCCTTGCCTGCAGAGCTGCGTTAAGGATTAGGTGGGATCAGACATGGGACAATACAAATGAGGTCGTGTTTGCTGCTGGCAGTAGCTGCAAGGAGATGAGGAGCCAATCTTTCCAGCCAGAGGGAAACAAGATGCTGTTAAACTCTGGTCAGGCAGGTGAGGAAAGGAGGGATAGGGCTGAGACTAATGCACCTTCTCTGCCCACAGAGAAGGTTTGGATATACAGTGCCTGATGGCCCACAGCTAATGGGAAGGGACTCTCCTTGCTGAGGAGCCAAGTCTCCAGCTGGGCTTCCTGGTGGAAAGCAGGGGAGTGGAAACTGCAAAGGAGGCTCATGCCGCTGGAGGGAAGTGTCTCACACCAGCCCTGCCAAGTCTGGGTAACCAGAGATTAAACACAACCTTCTGTTGTCTGGATGGTCCTGAAAGCATGAGGCAAGCCCCAAACTGGGGATGCTGCTTCCCTTAATGCTAGGCATCCACTGGCTTCTTTTTTCTCAGAGATCTTTTTCCATCCTTACCCTCTCCTATACACTCCAGCAGCTCTTCCCTTCCAGCTACAGGGATGCCTCTATCTCCCCTTGTTCCCCCAGCCCTTGGCACCAGTCACAGTGTGTCTTCAAATGTAAGGGAGAAGGTGCTTGGGGGTACACTCAGGCTTTGAGAGGCATGCTGGAGCAAGCAAAAGCCACACCACCTCAGAGAAGAGCAGAAACCATGTGGATAGAGAAGATGTGCCAAGGAGCAGACATGCTACTCCATGCATCTTTGCCGAAAACACAGCAGCCAGTGTAGAGGTCCTATCAGCTGTGTACGAGGCATCTCAACCAGCACTAGTCCTGATAGCTGTAAAAAACCCCACCTGACTGCTTTTATATTTGATTTACTGTTGTAAAGGCATGTTCAGAGCACAAGCTCCAGCTGAGAGCTTTCATAACCTTAATACCTTTGCTAGAGCCCGAAGGAGAAAAAAACTCTCATGAGACATGAAGAGCCCTGGACACAGCACCTCAGGCTCCCAGCTCTGAGCTGGATCATCTGCCCCTGGCCCATGCACGGCCCTGGAAAAGGCAGGGACACAGAGCCCCAGCAGCAATGCTTGCCACTGTCCTGCACACGGATGGTGACAGGGCTGGTCCCTCTACAGCCGGCAGCATATGCCGCTGCTGCCCACATCAACGCGGATGCCTGGAGAGATGCACCAGAAATAACCCATTACACAAGCCAAGACTTTTCATCAGTGCAGTCAAAGAGAGTTTTAATCCCCAACTACTGGGTACAGCTGAGCATCTGAATGCATCCCCCTTTTTTTGCAGCAAAACGAGCAATGTCCCAAGGGCAACAAAATGGACCTAAAAAAGCACTGAGACAAAAGAAGGCCAGTGGGACGTACTGGTGGCTACAGCCAGCCAGGCTGGTGAACATCTGTATGGCAGAGAGTTTCTGCTCCTGGTCTGCAAGCGACCTTTATGTCTGCTTTAACACGGGGCAATAATGCTCACTTAAGAGTCTCATGCTGAATTAATCATTGCAAAGTGCTCTACGGTTCAGCCAGGAGAGATAGGAAGGCAGCACTAAGCACAGTCATAGCTGTACTCAGCAAGACTAATGGTCTGTGCTGTGCTCTGGCCCCGGGAAGCACTGCTTAAAGCTCCTGAGCAGGATGCACAGCAGCCCCAGCAGGGATGCAGCCTCCTCCCTGTCCTAGACAGGCACCAGAAACATCTGCCCAGCTCCCTGCACTGGCAGGGGGCTTGTCCCAGCCAGCTGGACTGGATTGTGCCACCCAGCTCTAAAACTGCTGAGCTGAGGAATGCGGTGTTCAGAGGAGCAGGGGAAAAGGCAGATCTCATTTAACACCTGCCCAGACCTTTTCCCCATGCATCTTGTCCAGTCATTGTTGAACCCAGCCAGGCTTCCAGCACCCAGAAGATGCTGTTGCAGGGGGGCTCCACAAGCAGCTTGTATCCAAGCACACTGAACCTGCCCTGGCCAGCCTTCTTTGACGATCCCAGGTTTTGTCCAGGAAGAGACAGGACCTATTTCCTATCCACTGTTTGTCTGCCATTAACTATCTTCCAGATCTGCAGTACAACCCCCTCCTCCATCCCAGGCTAAGCAGCCCAAGGCTACTTCTTGCAGAGAAGCCATCACCTTGTGTCCCCCCTCTGCGCCAGCTCCACCTCTCCAAGATGGCAGGGAGCAAAAAGCAACAAAAGCCTTATTATTCCAAAATATGAATCCAGGCTGCTAAAAGGCACCAGGATCCTGGTACACCAGGACAAGATGGTTTTCCCCTCCACAGGGCATTTGGCCAGGGCTCTGCTATTTCACATGTCACAGCTGAGCTCCAGCAGGCTCGCTGTGGCTTATCCCTCACTCCTGCCCAGCTTCAGCGATGCCAAACAGGAATGGGCAGCCAGCACTACCGGAGCAGGGCTCAGCTGCCAGCACCAGGCTAAGCCCACCAGCCCTTTATTTCCCAAGACACAAGTGGTGAAGACGAGGAATAAAATTAAAATTCTTCTTTGTGTTTTGATTTAACATTTTATCTGTACTGGAAGCAGCGGGGAAAACGTGTGGGAAATGAGGAGCAAGTAACCACTCCGTAGCAGAAGCAGCCAGAAGAAATACTAGGGCATCTAGGGCAAGTTCTGAGAGGCTCATTTTAAAAATGTTCCCTCCGCCAACACAGATAAATATTTGAGAAAAAAAAAAAAAAACCACATGAAAATTCAGTTGACTCATGAAGAGCAAGCACGTTAAATATAGAAAATAAATTAAATAATTAAAGGGCAAAAGAAATGGGATTTTAGCCCTGCTTTGAACATAACTTTCATTACAGCCTTACACAGGAGCTGCTTTTCACCATCAGAGTGGGTGAAGGAAGCAGCAAAGTGAGCTCTTGCCATGCTCCCAGGCCACATTCCCAGGCCTCCTATTGGGAAGCACAGAGCAGTGAGGCGAGTGCAGGGTGTGCTGCTCTGTGCCCCCAGGGCACAGCACAGCCTCACCCAGGCCTCTCCATCCTTTCTCCATGTCCTGATGGGGCAAATAAAGTGTGGAACAGTGACTGCCTGGCCCACCGAGACCCTGAAATTCTCCATGGGATGTAAACCCGCTGGGAACGCACTGTAAGCTGTTAGCCCAGATGCTGGGCTGTCACAGAGCTGTGGGTGTATGTGGCAGCTCTTTGGGTACAGTACAACTCCAGCCTTAAAAAATAAAATAAAATTTAAAAATCCAGCTCCAGCTAGTCTCAGAAGCCTTGGGACAGGATGAAATTTAGGCTACAGATGTTACAGCCAAATCCTATTATTGCCAGGAGCCCAGCCCTGCAATTTAAAGGTGCCCTGGCACAAACCCACACCAAACACGGCTCCCAGCATCTGCTGCACTCAGAAATTACACACGTCAAAAAGGGCGAGCTCAAAGCATCTGCAGTGCTTTTGGGAGCTCAGAGCTGAGCTGGCTCCCCATGAGCTTCCCCAGCCCCCAGGCAGAGCAGCAGAGCTCCGCGCTCACTCCGCCGGGGAAGCCCAAGGCTGCCCAGGGAGGAGAGAACCACGTGCTCTTCCAGCCCTAGACACCATTCCCCAGCACTGAGGCAGGAAAACACTCATGGCAAGGCTGTGCTGGCCATGGGCAGGGGAACAGCAGGGATTTGGGGCACCAGTGTCCATCCCGACAGCTCTCTACGTCCACAGCCTGCAAGATACAGTGGACAAAGGATGTGAGCAGTAGCCCAAGAGCCAGGGAGAGGGTAAGCTCAGGGTCAGGCTCTTTTATTAACATCCTTCTCTTTTTTTTCTGGCCCTCAAAAAGGTCCTTTTCTCTTTCTGAAGTGACAACCTCCGAGTCTCCACTGCAACAACAGCATCAACGCAGGGGTGACCTGGTCAGCCCCCAGAGGTAAAACAGGAGAAACAACTCTGAAACACATTTTTGAGTCTGTGATCAGATGGCTGAGAACCAGCAGCATCAACTCCCTAAATAGCACATGGCATCTGAGGCTACACCACTGATCTTGGCAACAACCCCTTTCCTCCCAGCTACAGAAAACCTAAATATAGGAAAATATACATATGGATATAGACATAAATGACTTTTACATTACTTTGCCTTTTCTAAACAGTCCAGTAAGGCTTCACATATTTGCTTTCCCCAAGCAGGAGAGTGCCATGCCCACGGCTAACCAATGTCCCCCACTTGCTGTGCCACACTCCAAGTGTCAGCCTTTTGCTCTTCCTGCCTCGCTTCAATGTGTGCGGCTTGGTTTTGGTTTTAATTGCAAAGTCCCCACATTCTGCAAACCAAATGCAGCTGGAATTCAAATCGAAGAGTAAAACCATCCACCAACAAAAATCAAAGCATCACACCACCAAAAATCAAGTGGGATGCACAAAAGCAGGGAGCTTAAATGGGGGGGTGGGGGGCAGGAATGGAAATTACACTAATAGCATGTTTTCATTTGTAATAATCTGATAGCCAGATAATGACACTGGAAGGTGAGCTACCCTTCACCCAAAGAGAGGTGGCTGTTTATGAAACCATCTGGCTGTCAGCAGCTCAAACATCACGTGAAGGAAGAGTGTAAAATGGGCAGGTAGAGCCGGGCTGTCAGCAACCTTCTGGGCTGGGAGAGATGTTCTGTCCTCTACCTGACAGAGGGGGAGGAGAAAAAAGAAATCTAGAAATTGTCTGCATTATGGGGAACAGTAGTACTCTGTGGTTTATGGGGTTGGGGTTTTTTTCCATTGTATCTAACTTGTTTATTTAGGAGGAGCTTTATAAATCATTCTTTTCTCAAAATCAGGCACCAAGGAACAGCTACAGTAGAGCATTCCTCTGCTTTTAAGAAAGCATTACACAGAAACGATCAGATGTATTTAATGGGCTGTTGAAACAGTGCAATGCCAGCCTCTTACGTTATCGTGGCTCCTAATGATTTCACTAAGCAAAGAGCTGGAAGAGATCGACTTGGCATTCCTGGCCTCTGCCATTACATTCTCTCAGACACAAGCAGCATAGCTGAACAGCAACAGGTAGGATGATATTTAATGCCCACCTCTATATCTTGACATTGTCTGGTTTGAAATAGAGTCCTCATGCCATTTACTGGCAGTGAAACTAATAGGATTCTGTAAAAATCAATCCATAAATGCACAGACGCTCAAATGAATGGTTTCCTTTCTGTTCCATTTACGGGAGGGCTCTTTTATGGATATCTATATGCCAGCGTAAAAATTGCAGGAACAACTTTCTAGGTCTTCATTAAATTCAAGGGGACTTCTGTGGAGAAGATTGCTTTAAAAGAAACTGCCATTTCCCATGACAGCTCGTTATTACCCACAAACCCAAAAGAGCTACATTGGCTTGTGAGAGCTGCCCCAGCTGCCCCACATCCCTGCTGGGCACACCGGAGCTGCGGGAGGAAAACTAAGATCGAGGTTAGGATGGGACACCAGCCCCCCTGCCCAACACAGGTGCTACTGAACTGAAGTTATGGGTCACGTTCACCCACATCCTGAACACTGCCCAGCACTGCCAAACCCTCTGCCAGGGTCTGCCCGACCAGCACAGCAACTGCTGTCAGTGGAGCATTTCCAGAGGGGAGAAATAAATTCAGAAACTAAACAATGCTTCTCGATAACACATTTAATAAAAGTGAAAGAAACAGAGGGACATATTTCTTCCTTGCCCTACCCACCTTGGGGTGGGTTTTTGGGGTTTAGGAGTTGTTTTTTTCTGGAGGAAGCACAAAAACTGCACAACCTGCTTGTCACTCCTGAAGACAACAGTTTATCAGAGCAGTCTGCAAACAGACAGATCATTCAGATTTCTGCCTCCACATATTCCTTCCAAGACCACTTTCCTGAAAACACCACAGTAATTCCTGTCCCAGAAGTGAGCTGGGGATGCTGAGCAAACCCCTGCACTGTGACAGCACAACTCTGCATTCCCTTCTCACCTCCCAGGGGTGCAGGCTCCGGGGTTTGCCTTAGGTCCCACTTTGTGGTCCCCAGCCCCACAGCTGCAGGCAGAGATGCTTCCACACGGCTTCCTCTGGCATGTGCCCTCCTGACTCTGCATCACTCAGATAAAATGACTCTGCCAGCTCCAAGAGCTGGAAATAGATGGGCAGATAAAAGCCAGGTCAAGCATGCACAGTCCACAAAACCACAACTCCAGTCCGTCTTGATCAGCTGGGGACATAACAGAGGAGAAGATGGGCACCCCATGGACTGGCTTCACCACTGCTGGCCAGTAACACTGACACCCTGGGTTAGTCCACTGGAATTGTCTCTGGGAAAAGCCAAAAGCCAGAAAGCCACTAGCACACCACCAGATCGTCTACCAGAGATAATTTTCCACGGGGCTTACAACTACCTCAAACATAAATTGGGATGAAGGGAAAAATGTACATCCAAGCCCTTTGTACTTCTGCAACAATCCATCTTGTTTCTGTCAACTTAACATCTGCAGAAAGATGTAGCTCTGCTGGAGGAAAAATAGCTCCTAAGTGCTCCTGGTCATGAAGATCCCGAGGCACACAGCAGAAGTTCACCACATCCTCCTGGCCAACAGCCAGGCTCACAGAATTGGATTTCATCTTATCCTCTTTCACCTCCTCCTTCAGCTGCTTCAGAGGCTTTTCTTCATCTCTCCTTCCTCGTATTTCACTTCCAAGGGCATGGGACTACAAAAGCCCTGTTTTTTCTCCATACCCAACCTCAGAAAACGAATCATTCCCGAACCATCCAACCAGACATCTTGCCTTGAACACAGGGCAGGAAGGTGCAGACCTCTCCGCACTGGCAGCTACACACAGCTCCCCTAGGAGTGATGCTTTTCCCCATTTTTCTGCCCTCGAGACACCATCCCGACTCACGAGACACTTTTTTTCCCCCATCTCTTTTTCCTCCTCTTACAAAAGCTGTGGCTGAGGGTGGCCGTGAAGGCATTGAATCCTCCTGCTGCCAGCCATCAAGTGCTTCATGCCACAAAAGCCTGGCAGCAGTGAGGTCCACAAGGAAATTACTCTATCTCCCTGCAAATAACTTCACATCACCCACCTTAATGTCTTCCAGCCCAGGACCCATCCCAGTGAGACACCCAAAACTCAGCAGCATACCCAAGGCAGGGGCACGTCCCTGAATGACCAACTGGTGCTACAACTTTCAGTGCTACGAACGCTTCACCTTCCCCTTCAATTTCTGCTTTTCCCCCATCCAGACCGACAATTCTCCAATGATTTTAGCTGAATTTAGCTCATTTTTAGTTAATTTGGCTAAGATTTTGCTAAAGTTAGCTAAGTAGCTAATTTTACAAAGCATCTGCCATTAAATCTTCCCGTGCCTCAAAGTCCCTCTCTATAAAAAGAGACTCATTATCACTGATTTGTCTGTAAATGACGGAGACTTTAAATCACTGCCACACAACATCTGGTTTGTGGCCCATGGGGAGCCTCCAGGCTCTGTTCAGCTGGATAACAACCCACTGGTGGAGATGCCACTGACTCAGCTCCAAACTTCCTTCTACATCCCCAAAGCATGGGCCAGGGCTGAGGGACAGAGTACAGGCAGCTCAGGGACCTAGAAACTGCTGAAATCAGTAGAAGGCTTAAGCCTTGGGGGCTCTCAGCCTTTCACCAGCAGGAAAGTGCTTTAAAACTAAAAGAAAAAAGGAAACCCAGCTAAGGCGGAAAGCAAATGAAGGGGTTGCAACCTTAAGAGCTGCAGAGACATTCAAACAATAGTATCTCAAACCTTCCTTGCAGCTGTAGCCAGCAAGACTATAAATTGGCCTATGATTTAGCTCTATTTGGTGCCCTCTATCCAGCCCTGAGGCACGGCCCACGCGGCAGATACCAGCTTCCATCCTTATCTCCGCTATCCATTAGCTGCTGTCAGCAAGCGTGGGGGGAAGGCAGGGTGCCAGCACAGCTCTGCATGCACGGGAACCCCCTTTTCCTCCCCCAGCAGGTCCCCTTGCAGCACTTCCAGCCATCATTAGGACCATGATCCAGTGCTGAGGGGTCTTGGCCGATATTTCATCTCATAGCCCATCCATTGTTGAGTACGCTATTTTCTTACCAATTTTTCCTTTTGTTTCCCCCCTCCTTTTTATTTCTTCTTCTCCCCCTTGGTTCATTACGTCCATCATTTATATCCACAGCACCAGCCAGCTGATTTACTGCCTCGATCAATGCAGCTCCAGCATGAAAAGGAGACACAGCCAGCTCAGCGTGTGACAGGGACCCAGCTGTGGGAACCTGGAAGGACAAGAGGGAGCGACAGGGAACAAAATCATCCCACAAAACAAAAGCACCAACAGCACAACTTTCTGCGCTCCCTCTCAGCACAGCAAGTCTGCAAGGCTAGGGCAGTGCCAGGCCAGATGGACAGATCCTGCCAGGCGCTCCTGGAAGACAGGAGGTTTGAGGCTGAGGGCTCTAGGAGCAGAAGAGACTTGGGCAAGAATGTTTTTTTGCCCTTAACCAGGCAGTGGAGAAACCTGCTCCATCAGGATCGACTCGGAGCACTTCTGCTAAGCACCTCGTGTGCTCTCCCTCTCCTAATGAACAGCGTGACAAGCTTAGAAATCAATGGAGGCTCGGCGAACCCTGAGCGCAGCTCCTGCCGGCGCCCAGCCAGGCGTCCCCGGCACCTGCTCTCCCTAACTCGAACCGACGGGGAGCGATTACCCGACAGCTCCGCTAATGGCCAGCCTGTCAGGGCTCCTCACCCACACCCCGGCAGGGCAGGCATGGAAACAAGTCATTTGTGGAGGTGCCAGCCTTCTCTCCAGTAATACCTGTGCAGAGAAGAGGGGCTGCAGCAGTGCCGACGGGAACTGGCCGTGGGGAAGTCCCCAGCATTTCCCTGCAGCCAAGGATGCTCGGCTCAGTGCCTCTCTCCCAAACGATCACTGAAGTTTCAAGGCCCCTGGCCCCACGAGCAAAATCCAAGTCTTTATGGCTGGATGGACACTGTACATTTTGGGCGAAATAGGAAGCATGGGGACACCTCCAAGACAAGCCACCTGCTTGTGATACCTGCGGCTGAGCAGGGCGGCACACAAGGAAGTGAGAACAGAGCCCTGGGGACAGAGAGGGATGCAGAGCAGACCAACAAGTGAAACAGGGTGCCAAGAATCTGCTTTTGGCTCTTTTCCCTAAAATACCTGGCATACTGGAGATTGTCTGAGGCAGCTGAGGCTGCACATGAGGGACAAGGCTTTGTTGGAGAAATAGCTGCATCCCAGTGCCAGACAAGGAAACACAGGAGCTGAGGCAGTGGTGCAGGCATGATGGGGAACAAACACTCTCCAAACACAACACCAACTGGGAGCAGCTTCCCTGAGTATACAGAAGAGGTTAGGATGCAACAGGGCTCTCTCACAACAAACAGCTCCTGGCTGCAGTTCCAAAAGCCTCCCCACACCACCATCTCAGCACCCCCTGCCAACCCCCGCTCTGCTGGGGTCATACCACCAAGTATGTACCAGTGTATGGACACAAATATGTATTACTCAGTTTGCTGCTTTTCCCCTCTATGCCTGAAAAGAGGACGAGGAGGAGAAGAAGCATGCAAAGCACTGATGCATCATGCATGGGCTGCCCTGAGCCCTCCAGCTCCTTCCCCTCACAGTGCCCGTGCCCTGTTCTCTTAACCTCTCAGCAAGGGGCTCATTTCCCATCTCGTTTCATGGCTCCAAACTGTTCCGCTGTGCTTTGTTTGCTTAAAAAAATGTTGTTAAGAGACAGCAAAAAAAAAAATACACCAGTGGACAAGCAGGAGGGATTTAACCCTGCCTTTGCATCTCCTGGCTGGAGGGGCTTCACATGCTATTCACTGCGGCACTGGCGATTTAATCATCAGTGCGATGCTACTGCGAACAGCAGCAGACAGCAGAGCCGGCAGCAGTAATGCTCCCTCCAACAGCGTGAATATTAAGGGCATTTAACAGCCCTTGTAATCACACTGTGGCTCCTTGCAAGAACACAGCCAGGCAGCACGAGGGAAGGCACTGAACCATGCTGCTGGGTTATCAAACTTCCCCGTGCTCCTTACAGCGCTGAAATCAGCCCTGCCTACAGGAAAGCAAGCACTTGCTTCCCCCTACGTTCTCTCCAAACCAAATCCCACGTGGGAAAAGCCCTTAAGCACATACTGGGATGAACTGGGTGGCTTGAGAGCCTCCTTCAGTGAAAGCCAGCCTCTTGTGGAATTTGGGTCCCTGTAACAGGGAGCAAACATTAAGAGCTTGAGCAAATTAATCTCCTGTACCCGTCCAATGCACTGGGAAAGGATTACTGGGGGACGAGAAGAAATCCTGAGCATGGCATGAGTTATACTGCGCCTCAGGACTTGAGATATATCATACTTTTTAGGTCAAGGATTAGTTTGTTCTCTAAGGAGAAACGTCCCCAGCTTTTGCACTTTAAAAGTTTTTACTCTTTCATTGGATTAATATAATTCTGAAAAGTTCCCAGTGATTTTGAGGCAGAAATGGCCAGTTATCTCTGGTGTCCTACTGTAACAGAACACCTGTGAAACACAGCCACTCCTGGCCTACAGAGTTGAAACACAGCTTCAGGAAATGAGGAAAAAAAGTGGGAATTCATCTGCTTCATCTCTCAGATGCAGTAATGGCTGCTGGTTCTTCCTGAAGATGGAGAGAACATCTTGAGACCCAAGTCTGCATTCAGACAGAAACACTGGCTTGCCCAAAGCAACATGCACAGCTGGTGCCAATGCCCAAACCAAGATCAATACCAGGAGATCAGCATCAAAAATTAGTTGATCCCATTTGATATTTACATACAGAAACTCAGAATTGTTTGGCTGTTTTGGCTGGACTAACACCTGCACTGCCAGGAGCTCCCACTCCCAGGTTGTCTCAGTGCAGCCTGTGCACCAGAGGGAAGGGAATTAGCTACCTGGCCTTTCATTCACACCTTTAATTATTCAGCTTATATTGATATAAAATTAATTGAAGCAGAATAAGCTCTTCTCCTAAATACAGGTGCCCACACGCAGGAATCACTGAGATTAAAAGGTGCAAATTACTTTATTTAATGAGTTAATTTCCAGCTATCGTGTGGGCAAATCCCCGTGCTGGGCCTGCACCTGCTGCTGCACCAGCTCTGCCCCAGTGCTACGGCTGCTGTCCCAGCACAATGCTCTGGGTAAAGAGAAGATGTGCAAAGGTTTGGTTACACAACAGAGACGTTCTTCACTTCTGTGAATGAAACTTCTCTTTCATTCAGAGTCAGGATTTGGCCACGATGATGGCAGCAGGAGTTGCCTCCCAAGGATGCAGTAAGGCACCAAAAGCAAAGAAATCCCATTTTCCAGAACACCCCTTGTGCCTGTTGGGGAAGGCTGACTGCCCTCCACCTCCCAGCAGCTGGTGCCCTAAAGTACCAACACGATTTCCTGCCGTTTCCCACTCGCTAGCAGAGCTTCTCCCTGCAAAACCCAAATTGGAACTGACTTTCCTTTGCTGACATTGCCTTCAGGAGGGAAGGTGTCCTCACCCTGCTGAATCCCACGGTGCCTCAAGTGAAGAACAACATCTGAACAACCTTCCCTGGCACTCAGATGCCTGCTGGAGCTCACTCTCACCTTGCAAGGTAGATTTTGTTTATATTTTATGTTTGATTTTGGAAAAGCTGCGTTTCTTGAGTGCGCAGGTGCATCCAGGAGGTCCCTGCTGAGGAGACACATCCACACCCGTGTGCAGTAACAGGGGCCACGTCGGGCAACATAATACTTTTCTCATCATTCCATTCCCTTTTTTGCCACTTGCAAGTCTAATTTCAAATTTCAGATATTTCACTTTCTCACCTTTTCTAAGGCTCCTTACCAAACCCTTCACACATCACCTTTGCGAGGGGTCTCCACCCCAAAATCAGCTCCTCTCACGCCATGGCCAGCAGAGACGGCTGCCAGCACACTGCTGGGCTGATGGCACATCCCCAAAGGCTGCACAGGGGTTGGTTCTCTCTTCTCTGCAGAGACTCAAACCAGAGATCTTCCTGCAGGATGGGAGGGCAGGACAGGAGGGTTCTTCACAAAGTGTTTTGCTGTACCACCAGGAGAAAACCATATGCAGCCTACACATCGTACATGGTTTAACTCCGAGCACTATGCAGATACTCATCCATTTGGATCCCAGTGGCAGCAGCAGATGGCTGGGTAATGCATGTTTGAGTCTGTCTCTCTCCAAATTACACTGTATTATGGCAGCAGGAAAATGCAACGGGCATTATGAACGCCGCAACTCTTCCCTCCTCCTTCTCCATCCAGCTCCATTCCCACTGAAGGCAGGACCATGCTACACAACAGTCTCCCTCCCAGCTTGGCTCCCACACACCAGCTCCAGCAGCTCCCAGTGTCTTCCCACTGTCCACCTCACTGGAAAAACCACTCGCTTTCCCCAACCAGACCCTGGTTCTGGTTTCCCCAACCTAGACATTTCATCTAGGCAAGGTCAAAGTGCAAAGGGCTGCACCCCAAACATCCCCCAAGGCAGATCCCAAAGGATATCAGAGGATATTATTCCATCCTGAACAACCCTGAATCAACCCACTGGGTAAAGCAGATTACTTAGATCCAGATGAAAAAACTTCTTTTAAATAAAAATATTTTTTTTTAAATCAGTGTTTTATAAGAAGAACTGAGCCAGCCATTGAAAGTGAGCCTGCTCACACCTGTAACTCCTCCCTCTCATCTTTTCTCCATCTCACCTAACAACAAGCAACTAAAAATTCAACACACAAGCAAGAAAAGATGTGCACGAACTCCATCCAGCCCGGGGGGGCTGCAGCCAAGGCCCGCACCACTGAACATATTCATGTCTTATTTGTGAGCCGTGTGTCTCCATAATGGGTTATGAGGTGTGGTTGTAACTGGCGGATGCCGACGGTGGTCCTTGAGGAGGAAATGGTGTGTGTCTAAACGCAGGCAGAGCTATTTGGAAAGCCAAGACAAAGCAGCCTTTCTCTCCTGGCACGGGCCAAATTACATCCTTTGGACTTACTCCTTCAGTGGCTTCAAAAGAAAAAGAATCATCCGTCTCAATTTTCCTGGCTCTGTGAATAATGTTTGGAGAATAGAGGGTGATTTCATAGCTCATTTGGTTTTGCACCGCATGAACCCTGCTCTCCTCGCATCACTTTCCAATCAGGTTTATAGCTGGTCTTTCCACGAGAAAATCAAGGTGGGAAAGGCTAAGACCCTCAGTCTCACTTGAGATTGAGGGGAAAAAAACAAAAGTTAAAAAAAAGAAAAGAAAAAAAATAAAGGAGAATATCTCTTTCCCTTGTCTTTCAGCCTGATCTGAAAATGAACCTGTTTTGCTTCTGAATCAATTCTCTCCTGGCACTGCACTTCCCGCAGTACTTTCCGAGATGAGATGCAATCGTTAGCTCACTTGCTCCTCCAAATAATATCACAAAGCCGGAGCTCAAACTGCTTTGCAGTAAATCATCACTAATTTCTGCCTATGTGTGGCAAGGCAGGGTTTGGCAGGGGACACAAGCCCTGCCACACCCTCCCAGTGCCACCACCCATCTGCGTACCTGCTCTCTGGGGACAGCCCCCCATCCAGCATGTCCCCTTGTCCCTCCGTGGAGAAGTGACACCGGCACATCATCCCTTACTCAAACACCTCTCCAATGACCCCCAAAGGACACCACACCTCTCATGCCCTTGGGCTGCAGGAAGGGTTAACCCAGGTTCATAAGGGGCTTCGAAACAGCAGGATTGAGGCAAACTATTAGTAAGGCTAACGCTGCCTCCATGAACAAAGGGGTGAACTCCTGCTGAACCTCTCACCACTGATCATTTTCCAAAGGCACACGTTAAGGACAAGAAACCCTCCTCCTGCTCCTCGCAGCAACTCTGTGCCACTGGCACCCAGAGCCCCAGCTACTCCCAGGACACCCAATGCCCATCCCATAGTGGGAGGCTTTCCAGGTACCCTATAGACTGATCCAGCCTGACCTAGGGCTGCCCTTCCCACCCCAGCAGCAGCTATATGGGAAAACCTACACCTAGGCAGCCCCCCTTTCCCGGCTCCTCTGGAAATACATATAAAGAGTGGAGCAATACTGATTTAGATGAGCAGGAGATGGGGCTCAAGATCTCCTCCTTGGCTTACTCTTCCTGTAACACTGATTCCTGCTGAGATTCTGGAACCAAAAAGGGTAAAGAGGGTGGGAAATCAATTTAATTGCAGCTTAGTAAGCAACTGCACTAAGCGTCGCTGGCAAAATCTGAACATTTTGCTGTGAGAGAAAGGGGAGAAATGGCTTTTTCATTGCACGGGAAAGTGGATTGAGAGCAAACTCCCCCCCATCATCTGCTCCTCACCCTTTCCTTCTTTAAACAGGAGGAAGCCGGCAAGAAACACACAGCTAACGCCAGCAATCTCCCGCTCCTGCTACTCCAATTAATAGTCAATCCGCTGCACCCTTTGTCGTTAGGCTGCACGTAATTACTCCTTCACGCAAACGTCTTCCTTAAACAGATCCTACTTCTGCTTTCTCCGCAGATACATTCCCCTTAATTGGTTTTATTGCACCAAACGCTGGCCTGCCCGCACAGATGAGACTCTCCCAGGCGGAGCACATTGCTTTTGCATTTCCACAACTTCTCCCAAGCTTGCTTTTCCCACTGGCAAAGAGATTACAGCACGGAGAAACACAGCCAGAGGTACCAAAGTGGCATCCCATGAGCTGTGCACACCGAACACACACATCCACAGACCCAAGAAAAACACTGGGCACAAAATATCCCCATCTTCAGCCTCTCGGGGATTTGTGAGCTTGGGACAATAATGCTGCACCTGCTTTTATGTGGGATCACAAGACAGTGTTATCTGCAAGGCTGCATCTCCTGGCAGTGCCCTTCCCATGCCGGAGCTCACCCAGCTCACACCTGCGGAGCCACAGCAGCTCAGCAGAGTGTGCCCTCCATGCTCTGCCCTGGTGTCTGCACATACGATCAACCTCTCAGCTTCAGGAGGCACAGAGAAACTCTAGTCACGGGACCATGAAATGCTCCCTGGACCTGCCTTCCCCAGGCACAGCATTCCCGTTTATAGCTCTCACCCTGCAGCCATCCCACGTGCCGAGTCCCCTGCTCGTGGGGAGGCACAGGTCACATTGCAGAGCCAGGGACAAGAGATGTCTTGGCAAAGCAAGAAGTAAACCCAGCCAAGACAGGCCCTGGGCCATGAGCCCATCAAAATAAATCAGGATGATGTTTTCTTATCAAGGGAAGGAAGAGCGAGGAGAAAACAGTGGGGTTTTGAGTAAACAATCCAACTCTGTGTGTATCTGAGGTGGTGAAAGGATAAGGAGGACAAAACATCTTCCCTGACAGTCAACATCATTCTCAAGCATGGAGACACTTCAACATATGTGCTGTGTCTCTGAAGCCTCAGCATCCAGACACAGAGCTGATTTTGGAGACTTCCTTGCTCAAAAGTAGGACTTGCTTTTGTCAAGCTCACCCCTCAAGGTCACCAAGGGCTCCAGGCCACAAGCCAGAGATGAGTCCTCCTAAAAACCCTGTGGCAAGGGCTTGAGCCCTTCCCTGCTACCTAGGAGAAAATGATGCCACACCATGTCACACAAGCTGGAGAGGGATGCTGCGGCCAGGAGCAATTCCACGTGCAGCATGCTCCACAGGGACCTTGACAGGAGAAGCAGTTCACAAAAGAAACCATGACACTCCTGAGCCTAACTCACCCTCAGAGCATCACCACCTCCAACACCCCTTTAGTGTGAAGCAGCAGGACTCTTCCAACTCTTTTTATCCTTCCAGAGCACAATTAAAAGTATTTTTCTTCTTCTGGTGCTCAACAGTTCTTGTCAACAAAACACATACCACCTGCACAGAAATTTATTTATATTCTTACCAGGAGAGAAGCAGAATCCTTGCCTCCTCTCCTTCCTTCCCTGATACTTCTTTTAAAAGCACCAAGCTAAGAAAGGCACCTGTACATTCCAATGCTCACTGTTTTGCAAAGCAAACAGGTCTTGTTCAATCAATATTTATGCCCCCATCAGTCACAGCTGCAACACAGAGCTCTACCAGAATGTAATGGAGGCAAAATTCATTCATTGCAATTACCAGTGAAAAATTAGGAGGGTTTTCATTGACTGGTTATTGTTTCACAGGTATCTCAGGGAGCGCTGGAATGCGCAGCGGGCAGGTTAATTAAACGAGGTGCAGCAGGCAGGCTGCTCAACATTTGTCCACAGCTGATTTAGTCACCGAGGTGACTTCCTTGCCTCAGCCCTGCTCCACCAGACCTGTCCTGTCTGATCCCACAGATGAGGGCAGCTTGGCCGTGGCTTTCTGTTTTATCCAGCACTAAATACACAAGCAAGAGAGAGAGGAACTGGATTCCACACCCCACCTCCTGCACAAGCAAAGCTCTGCACATCCTAGAAAGCCTGGGTTTGCTCCTAGAGATTTCAGAGTGGGATTTCACCAGCAAAGCATGACAGAAGTTTTCCCTTCTCTCACATCCTGGACCTATCCATGTCCCCAGCCAAGTTCCAAGCCCCAGTCAATATAAGCTTCCTGGGTATTAAACACTCTGCCTCTTCTCATTTTTTTTTTTTTTGTTCCCAACAGCTTCGCCACTTCAATCCCTTAATTGTCAAGATCTGAATTTTTGCAGGATACACAGTTATTTTAATCTGTTAAGTGCCTCTGCTGCTATAAAACTGACAGGAATTTAATATCTGGAGACTGTCAGCTGAGTTCCAGGTGCTGAGGCTTTCTAGATGGCGATGATGCAGAAGGAAGCACAGGCTGGTGCAAGGCACCCAAGCACAAAGGTGGCAAGGGTCCCTTTGCACTGAGGTCCGACCCTGCAGGGTGCTGAGCAACCCGGAACACCTGGAGCAGGCAGTGAGGCTGCTGAGCTTCTCCACATCTCCCAGGAGCCATTCCCCAGCTGCATTTGAGCACACTTGAAAAGGAGATGTTGCATTGCAAACAGTAGTGTAAGTCAAGTAGAACAGGTCACTTTTTTAATAAAGGAAACTTTTCCCCTGTAGCTTTTCTCCTGCAGTCAAGCCCGTGACAGACCCGCTTTCTCTCCAGAGGCTGTCAGCTGTGCTTCAGCCATTCATCAGCGGGAGCAAGCCAGCATGCAGGAGGGAATGAAGGGAAATAAAATAGCAAACCCAAAAGAAACTATCTTCCTGCCCCTCCTGCACACACTGCTGGCCCTGAGCACAGGAGCCCAGACCCCTGAAACCCCCTCCCGGCTGCAGGGCTCTGCTATACAGCCACCGTGGTCTGATACAGGTGCAGGAAATGAGATGACCAAGGGCTTGTCACCCACCTACTCATCTCCTGCTCCTTCATTAGCATCCCCTGGGGCCACACAGCCACAGCCTGGCACAGGACACAGGAGCCAGCGCAGCAGCAAAGCATCGCTGCAGAGCCAGCTACAAGTACTCCTCACAATTAATTTGGGATTTTGCTTGTAATTAATCCCGCATATCAGTTCCCCTCATTATTCCTTAATGTAATTAAGTTATTAGTTTATATGTCCCCCCCTCTAAGCAGAGCAGTGGGACGGATCAGAGGGAGGCAGGGGAGATGCCAGGCGGTAGCAGGGGGCCATGAACCCGGATTACCGGAGCACATGCCAAACCCCACCACTGCCTCCCTGGGCGACCTCAGGTGGGTCACGGGCAGCCTGCTTTTCCAAGAGGATAAAAACGTTTCCAATTCCTCCGGAGTCCATGCGAGACAGAAGGATACAAAGTTCAATTAGCCTCTCCGGGTCCCGGTTTATCCAGCTGGAAAACTGCCGGGACAAGGAGACAGGCAGGAACTAATTAAAGCTTGCAAAGTGTTTCGAAACCCTCCGCCAAAAGGCAGGGGGAAGGCAGGCGGCATCAAGGAGTCCCGGCTGATCCACGAGCCCAGCCAGCCCCGTATCCTTACACCCCCATCCAGCAGGCTCGGCTTCCGTGCAGGCTGAGCCCGTGGCTGCTAACCAGGCACCCAGCCGGCCAAAGCTCCTTGGCAGGGGCAGGCACCCTGCTACGGCTTCTCCTCCCAGCCCAGTCACAGGACTGCAGAAAGGGCAGCGAAAAGTCGAGTGTCACTCACGGTACTAAGACGGCTTGGTCTGCCCCTTGGAAAAGAGAGAAAAAACAACCCCCGAGCCCCAAGCAACAGCAGTAAAAGCAGCACCGGAGGGACCGGCGAAGCTGTCCCAGGAAGAACTTCGTGGTCCTGAACACTGCCAGTTTTTTTCTCCCATACCCTACCAGCCCTGCAAGGTTGCTACACCTCACGGCCAGGAGGGAGTCCCACACCCTAAAATCCAGCCTCAACCTGCTCCTGCCGCCCTGGCACGTACCACCGGCGGCTACAGGCAGCAGGGAGGAGGAGGAGGAGGGAAAGGAGGTGACAGGGATTGAGGGAAGCAAGGGCCGGCAAGAAGGGGGCCCTCTAAACCTGCCTGCCACTGGGCAGCAGCGAGAGATCCATAAAGATGGACTGCAGGGGAATACAGGGAAAGAAATTACAGGGCGAGGAGAAGCCAAGCTAATTACAAGATACTGCTGTGCCCACCTCTTCGGGCACGAGCAGCTTGGGAAAGCTCAGCTCCTGCTGCAGGACCTTTCCCAAATGCCTGTCTTCACCAGGTCCTTGAGATGCCAAGCCAGCAGCGTGTTTTGGGCAAAGGAAGGACTCAAAGACTGCGTCGGACCTCATACCAAGGTCCTGCCCCTTGGAGACCCTGCCCACCCCAACACAGCATTCTCCAGCTGCAAGAAAAACATCCAAGCCTTCCTTGGGGAAGCTGAGGCCTGGATGTGGCTCAGAATTCGGGGTAAAGCAGGGGGTGGGGCGCAGACCAAAGTAACAGTGATTGATGGGCATCCGTGGAGCCAAGGGCAGCAGCTCCGTGAGCAGCAGCTCTGCTGCTGGCTCCCAGCGAGGCACCAATGTGCCACAGCCAGCCAGGCAGCTCGGGCACCACGGCTTTCCAGCTCGGGATCTGTGCCGGGAGCCTGCCAGGAGACAGGAGGCAGCGGTCTAAAAGTTAAACCTACACGAGGCACAATACACGGTGTGCCCATGTCCGCAGAAATACAGCTCAGCTGAGAGAGAAGGGGGGCAGGGAACAGGTTGGAAAATGCTGCCAGGAAAGTTTATATGGATTTGCTCCATTTCCCCTCTGTAGCTGCCTTACAGTGTTTGAGCTGCTGTCAACAACCCACCACTTCCTCTTGTTTCTCGAGGAATTTGGGAGGACGACCCCTAACTGCTCAAGTTTTCATCAGGAGCAGCCATTCCCGGTGGCCAGGGCAACAGGACACCCCACCAGACTCCTCTCTGGACCACAGCATTCCTGTCTCTGGTACCCCAGTCAGCTCTGCAGCCCTTCAAAAGTGTTAACTGAAGTGACACCACATCCCCACGCTCATAAGCAGCTTATAAGTCATACTGCTCCAAAGCAGTTTCCAAAGCCACCAAATGCAATGCATTAGAAAATAAAAAACAATCTGCACTCTATGGATCTCAAGGGGATGCAACCGTTTGGATGGAAAATTCAGAAGAAATGAAGGAGAGGTAATTTAAGCAGTCAAATTGCTGGAGTTATGGCAACTTGGCACTGGCAGCTTCGAAACGTGGGGATGGATCCTGTGTGGCAGAAGTTCACTTCACCTGCTGTGGGAGCCAAGACCAGCCTGTAACAGCATCAGCAACCCGCACCCCGAGGTGCGGGAGCCGTGAATGGGAGCAGAAAGTCAAAACAGGCTGCAAAATGGCAGCAATTCAGCTGCGGCTGGTGCTAAGCAAAAAGCAAGGTTCATTTCAAGGAGATTACAGTAGCCCCTGTCAAACAGGGGAGGTCTTTTTTTTGTAATTTTTACAAATCCAGTTCTGACACCAAAGCACAGTTCTGGTTAAGAAAGCGCTTGTCTTCCAACTCTGCTTTCAGTGACTTATTTATTGCCTTCCCCAGCTTAAATAAATAAATAAATGTATAGATAATTATTTCTTTTTGGGGCCTGAAGTCACATAGATTCATTCCCTTCTTCTAGGATTCAAAGATTTAAGAAAGCCTGAGAAAGCCTCCTCAATCATTTTTATTTAAAAAAACATGGAAAACCAATAATTCCTCAGGATGAAAAAAATCAAAGTAAGCTTTATGAGTTCTGACTTTTTTTTTTTTCCAATCAGGTCGTTAATTCAGTTGCTGAGGTGACAGACATATATGAGACTCTTCAAAGATGTGGCAAACACGTAAAGCTGTCACATGTTGTGGGCCAAACACTGCTGGCTGTCACTGGTGCAAAAAAAGGGGCTGAGGACTCACATCCTTCCTCTGCCACAATAACTCTAATCTCGGTATATTTTCAGGAGCTGGGCTCCAACCCGGATTAATTAATTCAAGATTTACAACAGTACAACTAAGCAGCATCTAACCCACGTCCTTTGGGAAATCAACCCTCGGCTAAGCCCCAGCCGGTCTCAGCCGAGGAGGAGAGGACACGGGACCCGGAGAGGACACCAAAGCTGCTCGCAGCTTCCCTGCTTTTCGTCTGGGCAGTGAAACTCCTCTGATTCACTCCCTGTGTGGAGCGAGATGCTCCTCACATCTCTGCCGTGCTGTCACTCCGAGGACTCAGACACGACACAGAAAGGCGCGATTGCACAGGCACCCTCCTCCCAGCCCGGCTGGGGCTCCCAGGGCAGCAGCACCCTGCCCGTGTCTGCTCTTCCATCACAACCAGCCGCGAAAAGCCCCAGCGCTTTATCCGGGCTCGCCCAGCCCGCGTACGCCAAGCACGGACCATCCAAGTCTGCTCCCCTCTCGTCTCAGCCCGGACAGGAGCGAACCCTTCTCCTTTAGGGCAGAGCTCGGGAGCACGGCGTGACCCACGGGGGAAAGGAGTCGCCGGTCCCCCACCCATGACACAAACCACGCGTTTCGTTTCCTTGGGGCGCCCCGAGCCTGGGATGCTCCAAGTTGGCGGCGGGGCAAAGGGCCGGTACCGCTGGTGGCACCCGGGGCCGGGGCAGCCCCGACGGCCGCAGCCTCCGGTGAAGCGGGGCGAGGGGGGCGGCTGGGGCTGCCGCTGTCCGAGACCGAGCGGAGCGAGGGCAGAGGGGCACCACGACCGGAGGGTACGGAAAGGGCCCCAGTGCCCCCCCCGCACAGGCACAGGTCCGGTACCAAACTTGAAGGGGAACGCGATGGGGTGGGGGGTCCCGAAAACCGCCGGGAACTTCCCCGGGCAGCGGCGGCATCGCGCCCAAGTCCCGCCGGAGGAGCCGCGACCCTGCCGCCCCTTCCTTACCTCCGGCGTGTGTCCCTCGGGCTCCGCCGCCTCCAACTTCCTCCGCGCCCCGAAGAAGAAGAGGAGAAGGGCGGCGAGCCAGAGCACCCCCAGTAGAGACAGCGCCAGCCGCCGCGTCGGCCGC